>AP027115.1:8287549-8887549 GCA_028142955.1 Pinctada fucata
AAAATGATCATAAAATCATCCTTGCATATTGCATCTCTATTTGATATGAAAATATCATTACTGGAAAATTAAAAAATGTGTTTTGTTCTGTATTTATTTACCAGTGTGAGCCAGTCGAAAGAAAATGTTGCACCTAGCATATGCTGTCTGCGCATGTTTGTCACATTTTAAAAAGTGTGTCGGCCATTGTATAAATTGAAAACTGGAGTGCCATGGCCCACATGATATTATAAATGAATCGATAATTAAGTATTACACCTAAATATGATTTATCATTCCAGATTACTGGAACGACAGTTCAGTAAAACAGTTCACATTATCATTTCAGATTACTTGAACGACAGTTCAGTGTTTATTGAGAGCCCAAATCAACAATACGTCCAACATGATCCTCAAGCCCTCAACTTTCAAAATCCCGAATATTTTGACGATGTGAGTGCTTCACCACAAAATGTGCCAAACAAAAACTTTTTTAACTCTCCGCATAGCAACAATAACGGTTTCCATAGCAACAGCAATAGGAGCAAAGACTATTATAACGACTTGGCGATGAAAAAGTCACCGGAGCTCAAACCACTTATTATATCAGAGGATAATTCAGAGACAACAGTGTAGTAGTCATGGAAAGGGTATCCATGACGACGAAAAGCCTTTACTGCCACAGTACATGTGTACTTACAAAATGTTGTTTTTATTATTCAGAAGGTTGTGTGATATAAAAACTCACTGTTACAAAATGGTTGCCAAATAATGAATTTTTTTAATATATATTGATTATTTTGTTGATGAATGTCAATTGTTTGTACAGAATGTATTGTTAATGCTATAAGGAGAGAAATTAACAATTTAACTATCGGTATGACTGTTTTATTGTGAACTCAAAGTGCTTTAATGAAATTCAGGATCTTTGTTGATTGATTCTACTAGTTGTACAGTTGTTACAAGACTTCTGATTGGTTGTAGACAATGTCATGTGATATAATATACACCATTTGAATATTGAAAAAGAAAAATGTGACAGCACTTCTGATTGGATGCACTCCAAAATGATTAATGTTACAATGAATATAATTGGTTGTACACCACGTTACTTTAAATGATGAAAAGCACATTCTTTATTATAGATTGTTCTTGGATTTTGAACACAAAATTTTGAATTAACATACATTTTGTTGCCGTGATGATCATTTTCTAACAACACAAATTTGAGCGAATATGAAACTGAAACAGGAAGAATAGAATGATAAAGAAGCACACGTCATGTACATGTATTACAAATGTGAAAAATATTGTGTATTTTGTTTATCCAATTCACGTATGTACCAAATGTCATCAACGTCTGTGATCTTAATGTACACAACTAGGGCTACACAATGCTATCTCTGTATTGTTTGTATGATCCATAACGACCATTGTACAAATTGTGCAACAGCTCGCAATGCATGCACATGTCAGATTTAGGTAGCTTGAACCATTGTAAGTTCCGTAACTCTGTAGCTCGAACAGTTGCAAGTTCCATAAGTCTGCAGCCTAAACCATTGTAAGCTCCATAACTCTGTTTTGAATATAATTTTTTTTTTTTGCATAGGTAGTCTTAGAACTTCAAAACTAAATAGTTTAAACGTTAATACATTGTGATATGAATTTTGTTCAGCTATTGTTTCTGTAAGTGAAATTGTTTGCATTAAAGAACTGATTTACATACAGTGACCCCTTTACTAAAAATGAAGATATTTAATGAAATTTTAGATAATAAGTTTTCCTGAACGAAAGAGTGAAATGATGGTAATTTTCTATTTGCTTTTGTTACGAAATATTGTGATACTAATTTTGCTCGAATGTATATTATAAGGATAGATTGAATCACTTGATGATGAATTTAAGACTTTTAAAGAGTAAGAGTTATGGAACTTAGATATGGTAAATGTTGACCTAATCTGAATTAAATGTAAGGCAACTCCATTTTGTCTCAAATAAAACTGCACAAGTGACCACAAAAAGAAGCACTCAAAGTTCATTTGAAATTGTTGTCAATTTCATGTCTCTTAGTTTCAGAATTATACTGTAAATGTTTCTTCGTCAATTGCTTAACGTGTTTATCCCCTATGCAACTTAGTCACGTTAATTGTCATCGTTCAAACAGTAGAAAGAAAAACGAAGACATTTCTCATACATCTTTATATTAATATTAGCCTTAGGCAGCTTTTACAAATTTGTTGTACATCATTTTATTAATTTTGTCTCTTTATTATTATGTAAGACGCTCTTTAATATTAAGTGACATTTTAGTCCACGTCTCTGCAGTTATACATACTGATTGTTATCATAGATTATGAAGTTTTAAGAATGGTCTATTAAGGTGGTAAATTTAAAGTTTTCTAAGGAAGGGCAAGAAATCTTTGCATAGATTTAAAAAATAACAAAGATCCATTTTCTGGAGCAATGAAGTTTATCTTGAAAATTCAGACCATATCATAATTTTGAAAAATTTGTAAAGTAAGCTCTCATGATTTGCATATCAAAAGATTAATTATCCTCCAAAATCCCCCACCCCTTTTCCTTCAAAACCGTACGTGACTTGTGCAACTATGAATTTTAAAATTAAGAAGATTATTTCCAGGATATTGTGCAGGTTTTTGCCTGTACGTAGTGTTATCTTTGCCCAAACTTGCTGCCACATTTACACTTTTCCTTCCTTTTTAAATCATAGTAATACAACAAAATGAAAAATTCAGAAGAAATTATGAAGAGATTGAAACTTCAGAAGTCCCCCCTTCCCACCCGCAGAGTTGTCCCTTCCCACCCGCAGAGTTGTCCTCATTTACAACATTGGTTTGTTGCACTACAAGTAACTATTGTCTACCACCAAAACTCAATAAATATTATTCCCCATTTTAATTGTCACAAAGCTTCCAGAATTTCTTCCGAACGCGTCCTCGGCTATGATGAATACTCATAAGGAATCATAATATTATAGTAATAACGCTTCCATTTGCTGTGTTTTGAGTCACAATTGTCAATATTTCATTTTGTAAAAGAACAATCCATTAATCAAACTGCTTTATTTTAGAGCTTTTAGTCACAAAACATTTAAAATTTTCATATCATTTTGACTGTTCGAAACCTTCAATTTGTCTCTAGGTATATCTTCATTTTCCCTGTTTATTCTCGAGTTACTTAGATAACTTCTCCATTTACTTTTGTGCAATGCCATAATATTTCCCATGCAATCATCGAGCTATTATAATGAAATCCATTCATAGGGGGAGCCACTACTCGTGTTACAGTATGTTTCCATGGTTACACATTTCATTATTATAACAGTCCGGCTATTATATTCATTCAACATTTTCTTTCATTTCAATGTTTTTTTTTATTAATTTAACATTTCTTCATTATTTATAGATAAATCTTCCCATGCTTTTGATTTGTTTGATTTTAGATAGACATTTACTTTGAAAAGAATTAATTTCAATTTTGAATTGAATTAATTTAAGTTTGAGTGTGACATCAATTTTGATTGATATTCATTTTCTTGGACAAGATAATTCAAAAATGGCTGAATGTCTGGTCAATCATGTTCGTGTATTTCCTACTTATTATGACATAAAATTAGGTTTATTTATGATTATGACAAAATTTCTATAAATATGAATTTGTCAGAATTAACTTCTACCTTGATTAAGAATTTTGAGATGCATACACAAAAAATGAATGCTCATTGTGCAAATTATTCTGTATCAAAGAAAATTAGATGTGAATATAACCAAAGATATTTACTCCTGTGGAAAACACGACAATGTGTTTCCAATATAAAGTGCCATTAATTTAAAGCTCCATCCAAAGAATTTCGGTTCTAATCATCTGTTAATGTCATTAGATTAATGATGTCATCTTTTTAACCTTGACCTTTGCTTTTGACCTTCTTTCAAAATATTAAACTGGCAAAGATGCCAATATGGGCATTATTTGTTTATCAAACAATTTTGATTATTGATGAATAGAAATTTACTAAGTGTATTTTTCTTGCAAAAATAATACAGATTCAGAAATGACATTACAGAACTTAGGTGCCATGTTACTTGCTTTTGAATACGGCATTTTAAAGCAGTTTGATCTCTATTATTAAGTTATCAATATTAAAATCATCTGTATTTTCATCATCATAATCATCATCATCTCCTCAACATTATAGTTATGATGTAGCATATCAAGTTTACACTATTTATGCCTTGACTGTTAAATTCTAATATCAAATAAGAAGTAAATGGCAAAACTGATATAGTGTTAATTCTGAATTTAGAAAGATAGTAATTTTTTAACAAATTTTTCACTTTGACATCAAAAGTTATTTAAAAAAGTATATTTTGAGTCATCTACAATTTGTTTTTCTCAACATGCCCACTTTTTGTTGCATCATAGCCATTATGCTAATTTAATCATTTGCATATCTTTCGCATATCATTTGCATATCATTTGCATATAGTGAAAGAGATATGCGGCGTACAGATGAATAATGTACATGTTTGTACTTTGATTTTCAAAAAGTTTTCATGCTTCTTTATTTTATACAGAAATTTTGTTGTTCTGAATATTTGCTTTAAACTTTCATAGCTTTTTAACTGTGTTCAACTTTTATCTAGTTCCCCCATCATGCAATGGATGATTTTTTTTAAATACTATCATCTGACATTGAATTTCTTATTAACAATGTCCAAAATGGTGTCAAGGACCATTTTATCCTTTTATAACCCAAGGTCTTTTTTTTACGATTATGACGTAAGAATCTTAAAATTGAAAACTTGTACAATCATGAAATTGTAAATTATTAATAATTGATTTATTATATTGACAAATGTATCACTGTATACTTAATTTTTGGAAGTGCATAACTTTTCACAAAATGCATGAATAGGCTCAAAAACAATGAAATGAATTTACCAAATTGATTGAGCGTTTTTATTAACTTATTTACTCTTTTTGAATGTATACATTTACAATTTTACTTGAGTTCGTCAAAGACATGAAGTACATGTCATTTCTTATGAATGTGTTTTATTTGAAAAAAAAAATTGAATTTTTATTCTGAATGAAGGTATTTTCAAAATATTGATTTTGTATGATTTTGAAGGATATGAACCATTGAAAGGCGGGTATAAAATATTCTTGTTGTCTTCAAAGAAGAGAACACAATGGGATCACTTTCTTGGCTGTCCGTGCATCTGCCTGTTTGTCCGTCTTAATATATATTTTGATATAATGATTTTTGATAGTAATTCAGTTATACTTTCAAAAGTAAACTTCTAAGTATTAGATGGTCTTTTGAAGGTATTACTTTTTCATATATAAACTTAACGTATGAAAAAAGAAGTATTCCCAAAAAAAAAACCTAAAAACTTGAAAAAGAGAAAGTTAAAGAATGTTTTAATTTTCTCATTAGAATTATGATGGTCATGTTATGACATTATGGGCGACAGGTCATTTCAGAGGTCAAACATGTTATGGGCGACACTTGTATCTTGGGCACTGTATCCTATTTTGTGAATGAAGTCAGATTTTGTAGAGTGATGTTTTTTATTTCATTGTTTAGTATCGAAACACGGTACCATTTTAGTGCATATTTCTTTTTATCATTTTTCATTTTATATTGTCATACAAAAGATGTACGTTTATTTCTCTTAAACATAATAATAAATAAATCTGTTTTGATGATTTGTCGCTTCAATTCGTAATGATATTTTAATAGAAAACTTAATTTGTTTTTGGCCAGATTCAGAATGAAATTCTGTTTTCTAAAGTGCCAAACAGCTGTCTGTCAGTGTGTCTGTCTGTCTGTCTGATAGTATTTGGTTAAAGTTCTATGATGGAATTCATCATAGTTACGATCAACTTGTACCGTCAACTTGTACGATCATAGTTATGATCAACTTGTATGGGTCATGTATTAAAGGATGCTTACTGCATGGTACAGATGCTGCATCTTACCCATATTTCACGGTTGAGTGACCTCCATATGTAGCTTGCTAAAAATCCTCTGTTATCAAACTGGTGTGGGTGATGCATCTGAGGATGCTGACTGGTAGTGTACATGATATAAAAGCGGAGGTGGTCGACAAGGTTATGTTAAATGGGGGACTTTGTATAAGGCCTAAATCGACCAATTTCGTGTGTATGATACATCATGATTTGGTTGTTGGTCAGGTAATGATCTTTGATTACGCTATGATGAATATTTCCGGAGAGAGAGAATTTTTGGGCACCTTCCCTTTCATTCCTACACCCAAATTCCTTTTCCGTACAACTGCTCATGAATTTAGCTTCATAATATGTATCAATAATCAGCGAACTTTGAAATCGGTATAATTACCATTAGAAAATACCATGATCAGGGAGTGCAATTAGTAAATTGATTGATACATAATATTCTACTAAAGAGAAAATCGGAAATAACTCGCAAAGTTATTCTCTGAACTTCGATTTATCTCGACAAAAACGCCACTTAACTATTTTTTTCTGTGATATGCATAGAAATTCTAAAATGCGAACGCTTCTGTACAAGATTTTCTCTCCTGAAGCACTGGAATTGGGATACACATTTTCTGCAATTTTGAAAAAAGGTTATCATCCCATCTTCTCAAAATACATGTAATAGGCTCTCCGGGCTAGACGCCTTTGATCAACCCATGCGATTTTTCTAGCAGCTTGTTCATGACTACAGAATTGCTAACCACTCCTTTCTCATGAAATTCGATACTTTGTATATTCAATGTTGAAAATCTGAAAACAAACGAATCTATTACATGTATTTATAAGTGTCTTGACCTCCCTTTTCTTTATGTGAGCGCATGTGACTTGTTGATAAGCATATATAATCTTTCCTAAAACGTATCTATTAATTCAAAATCAAACTGGAACTACATATGTGCATGTCCGTATATACAAAGTGTTATAATGATGACCATTACGTATCATGGATTGACAAATATTCTGTAACCATATTTCATTCAAGGAATTAAACATGCATTTTGAAAATAATAACGATTCATTTTATACTCAGCATGGGAAAAAATTATGAATCATTTTTGTGAGGGTAAGTATCTATGCGTATTTTAGACATCTTTGACTTAAAACGACATTCAGTAAGATTTTACACCTGAAGAGAAATTGAAAATAATTATAATTCTTCTATAAAACCTGAGCTCACTTAACATTTCTTATATTCTGAAATTACGAACCAACCGCCTTTTTGTACAACGCAGAAAAAAGGAAGAGGGATAGGGATTGTCCTAGTCCGACCAAGGCGGAAGGAGGGTTCCAGCATGTGAATTTCAGCATTATAAGGATTATTATTAATGATAATTAAAAAAAAAATCCGCATTTTGTTAATTATAAAGTGTTCCTAAACACTAAACCTATTCTGTAATCTATAATATTATATCTTTCAAATTTCCTTCTCTTCTTTTATTATTCTAGTAAACGTTTCAGAATTTGCCTGATGGGCAATAGCAATTTTCAATAATAAATGCGAGAGTGTTTTCTTTTGAAAATCAGTGTGCATAAGACTATTAAAATTTAAATAAATACATTAAATGAAGAACAAAGCCTTTCCCTATTGAAAAGAAATGTATGTATTATATTAAACAAAAACTTTAATTCCATTGTTATAAAGCAGGTACATGTAACATGTATTTGTCCCAAAGCTCTTTTCTTTTCGTCAGTGATTTTTCCTTAGCTGTGCAAAATGATCATGTAAGTATATGTATGATTGCTTTCTCATTCTTTTCTCTAAGATCTTTAATAATTATATTTTATTCTAATTTCTTTATTTTGAAATAGTTCCCCAATTGTGAAACCGGAGATGACTACACCGGTATAGGTTTTACGCTGTCCGTCCGTCTATCTGTCTGTCCGAATAAGCTTGGCATCTTATTCCTACAAATTGATTGGCTTTCACCAAGCTTGGCAGAAATGAAGAACATCATGTAAAGCTGAGCCAGAATTATGAACTTTACACTGAAATGTTCACAAAAAGGTAAGGTTTGATAACACGATAGCATTTTGAAAGTAGAACTTATATATGTTCCTTCAATACACGGTTTATAATACCAAAATGATTTGGAGATCGGAGCTCAAGGGTTGTACTGCAGGTCAAGGAAATTTACTGTTTTAAGGATATGGATAAACTCTTACTTTTTTACACCAGAACTAGGAAAATTTTATGACAGAAATTTCAGGTTTTATACCTCGAGTTCTGCTTATAAGGAGGTCAGAAAGTTGAAGATCAAGGTCATTTTTACTCAAATGCTAAGATCTTGCTTTTAAAGTCTACATTGGACCCTTCACGGATTCGTTAGTCGTGGACCCTTCGTTATTTTCAAACCACTGGTATCTGGTTTGCTCCATAAAATTCTGCAGGAATTATGCCGTAGTCAACAGGACTGAAAAGGTTTCCTTGTTATCCGTCCGTGAGTCCTTGCATGCTTGTCATCTGAAAGGTAACATTCGCAGAAACGTGCATCTGGAGGGGAGTAAAAAGGGAAACACTTTTGCTCTGCAAATGTTTTGAAGGAATTATGACCATCTGAATATACATAAGAATATATTGATCATATTGACTATTGACCTCCTGGGCGGATCAAGAACTTTTTCGGGGGTATGTCCAGTTCGTCCCGGGGGGGGGGGGGGGGGGGTTCCAGTCCATGCTTTTGAAAAAAGTACTTTAAAACAGGGTAAGACAACATTTTGAAAAATTCCAGTTAGAAGAGGGTATATGATCCCCTAATCTCCCCCATTTCCTCTAGATACATCCATAGACCCGCGCTTTGAAACTCTTGTAAAAAAATATCCTGGTTTATTCCTTGAATCGTGCAGACTTTGAAACAAGTGTAAGTTAAAGTCTCCGATCAGCGTTTTTATCCAACCTCAAAGTCCGTCTTTTGTACAAATAGGGCTTAAATAATAAATACACCGAACCCCGCTAATGTTAACCTTTTAACATATTTATGATAAGTAAAATGAAGGAGGTTCAAAATGTAAATATATATTGATTGAAAATCTCCAGTTCACCGTTATTTCTTAAATAGCTTTCGCGAAGCACTTAAATATTCCGTAAGGTCATAATTTATAAGATTTTAATAACACTTGAAAACCAATATATATGCTCGATTTATTTAGAAAATTTCGTCTACCCGACAAGGTCCTTTTATACTGCCAAATTTACCAAAATGGGCATTATCTATTCGTATAAAGGGAAATTTATACGCATAATTGCGCTTCTTTACACCTTTTTGAAGAGTAGATAAATGATAAGTCACTTTGGATTGGCAGATTTGTACATTATCTAATTATCAAATCTCCATATCTTTGAAATTGAAGCTAATAAGATCTGCACGAAGAAAGAAATTGCATTTCATGTTCAGATTAGATAATATTTCACTACATACAAATTCTTAATCTTAATTTATGAAGAGTAAAAACATGTCATATTATAATCGATCCCGTTTCCAATTCATTCTCCACGCTCACCCCCCCCCCCCTCAAAAAACAAACAAAAATATCATGCGGTTATTGTTGATGGGGCAAAGGGGGTTCTTGTCTTTAAATGTTTATTTTCCTAGCTCTTATTTAAATATTTTACTTAAAATCATAAGATGGACTCCCTACGGTCCAGAAATCCCCCCTTTCCCGGGAAAACATTTTTCTCCACTCAATGACATGCTTTTCATATGGTATCCCGGGATATTCGAACAGTCTCCATGAACGTTTATTTTAATTCAACATTTATATTCAAAGAACGTTTTGTACCTAAGCAGAGGGACTCCCTTCTTCCATAGAGATCCAAGGATTGTCTGTTTTATGCACATACATTGTATATTTCTTACATATAGTTTCTCACTAACTTTCGTCAAAAGAAATAAACTTGAGTTGTCTGTGATCTTTACAAACCATTCAGACAGAGTTTATTTTATTCTTCAGTGTCTACATTTTGATGCATAGGTCTGGTTTTTGATCGTCTCTGATTAAGGTTTGGAAGTAAAGAAGCCTTCAACTGCACGAACGTGAGTTTACACCGTAATTTATCTAAATAAGTGTGTATTTCTACTTAAGAATCTATCAAACTTCTTGAACTTGCTCAAATTTATCCGTCTTTTCATGTTTGACGACTGGAATGGCATGGGGGATTTATCAATTCTTTTGCAGAAATTTTCCTTAGATATCACTATTAAGAAGAACGGGGTAAAAGATAAAAAATGTATTAAGATATTAAATCAAATATTTAGCCTTTCAGTCTCAAACTTTCAAAATGAGGGGAAATATATTTTCTGAAATAAGGACATGGTCCGGCCGCCCTTCCACACGATCGAAGAATGCAAATAGCAAGTTCGGATTCAAAAAAGAAGATAAGATGTGTTAACTGGGGATGGGATGGGGAGATGAGCTCCGTCTTTAACTCATTGGTCTTATAGTGTTCTTATTATTGGAGCGAGTATGATTCATTGATTACGATGGTCTGTAACCCTTTCCAAATAATAAAATGTCGCTGTTTCTGTATTGAAACGCGTACAACGTACTTGAACATTTTTTGTATCATTTTTTTATACACGAGTATGGTACGACGTCATCTATTGTCCTAGACCGAGAACAGGCCAAAATTTTATTCTTGAGTTGGTATTTTGCAACTTATTACATAACTAACCGAAAAATTTCAAGGTAAGAGCAGATCCTGAAAAATTGTATAATTGTAAATTCTACCACTTTTCAAATGCCCTTGTCTCAGGCCAAAATACCAACTCAAGAATAAAATTTTGGTCTGTTCTCGGTCTACTATTGTCCCAATTACAATGTCGAAATTAAAAAATGAAATTTTCTATTTTCTGTGACAAATATTTTGTAATTCAGTATTCATGTCCTTTTCGTTCAAAATTTTTTGAATACATATGCAAGCGCAGATCTAGACGGGGTTACTTGACACCCCCCCTCCCCCCCCCCCCCCCACACACACACACACCGCCTATGATGTACATGTACAAGAATTAAACTCTACCAGTACACTAAAAATGCTGATCTAGAAATTTAATTTTTCTAACCGGATTAATCTAGTATTTAATAATGAAATATTATATATGGTAAACCTTAATCTTGGGTCAATCCTACTAGGTGACATTCATACTAAATATTAACTTCATTTTTGAGTAATAAAACTTTTAAAGAATTGGATCAATGATTTTGCAGAATAGGCATTCTCGATTTTCTTTGGCGGATGTAGAATTTTTTAAGGGGGGAGGGTGTTCCAACCCATCGAGAGAAGGAGGGGGGGGGAGCCTATGATTTTGAAAAATATATGCGTAAAAATGCAATTTTTAAAAGCAAATTCCATGAGGGGGATCCTGACCTCCCCTTACCCTCCCTCTATATCCGCGCTTGATTTTCTTATTTCGACTTATCACTCGTTTGATAATAGGCTACATACATTAAATCAACGTTCCGGATTAATTTCAAACGGATTTATAGAATCTGAAAAAAAAATCGTCGGGTGTACATGTATATCGAATAAAATCTATTTTATTTAGAAATTCAAAACACGTGCAAATTAAGATATTGAAATTCGAAATAATTCCTTTTCAGAATCATGATATTTGATTCACTTATTCATATTCTATAAAGGACATTTACATCGCTGTCATGAACTTTCCACCCTTTCTCAGTTATTGCATATACTTATATACATGTATATATACTAGTGCTTTGACAAATTCAAATACATGTATATACTAGTGCTTTGACAAATTCAAAATCTCATGGTATTATTCTTAAATGATAAGCTTGAATTGACGTGAAGCGAGGTGGTTGGTACCAGCCAACCCCCTTCCCCGTGACCAAACGTTGAATTTCTTTGTGTCTCTGAAAACTTAGGCTGATACCCCCCCCCCCCCCCAATCCCTTTCCAGTTCAGTGCGCCATGCCCTGGATATGTCATAAATCTGCAAAATCAAAAACTGCAAGTATAACGTGCTGTTTCATCAGAAGGAATGCTATTAAATTTCTCAATGTCTCTGAAAACATAGGTTGGACCCCCCTCTTTCCCCTTTCGGTAGGGACTGGAGTTCAGTAACCCCCCCCCCCCCCTTCCCCAGATTTTTTCTTCACAGATCTACAAATCCAGTAATGCAACATTACATGTACGTGCTGTTTAATCAGAAAGAATATTTAACAACCGTCAGGCGTCACGTAATCATTAAATATTGGTTTAGAACTTTTACTTAATTTGTTTACAAAAAGTATTGATTTTTAAGTGAAACCCGTAACACTACTTTGTGAATTTGGCCATTGAAAACAAATATAATCTTTGCTTGCTTTGGTATGAGGTTAAGGAGTAATGTAAACTGTCTGGGACTCCTTAATATCATTTTAAGTATAATATACATAACGGGAGATCTACGTGACGTAACGTAAATGACAGTAGACACACAAGAAGCTTAGATTTTTCAATCTCTCAGAAGCTTAACTACATAAATTATCAACAAATCGTCGTTTTATTATAAATTTGAGGGTGTAATGTCCATTGTGTGTCTGTGAATACAATGTAGATGATAAAATATTCATAAATAAAATGTTCTGAGCCATTTATTGGCATGGAATCTCTTGGAGGTTTAAATTTCATGATATAGATTTTTTTGCCAAAAGAAAAAAACCAACAAAACAACCCCCCCCCCAAAAAAAAACAAAACCCCAAAAAACCAAAGAAAAAAAAAAGCCATAGGAATTTGGATGACAACTGGGAAGGAGGGATTCAGGAGGTTGGCTTTTTAGAGTTCGGAAAGGGAGGGATGGTTGCCGGACTGCAATGGTTATCTGTATTAGATTTTAATATAGAAAACTCTTTCCAAAATAAAAATGAAATAAAATGATGCAAAATGAATATTGATTATTCTGTTTCAAAATTGAAAGAAAAACTGAAGTAAAAGACAATGTACATCAAAGACGTTTCGAGTAAATAAATTTCCAATTTTCAAAGTTCCAAACTTGAATATTAATGCATGTTTTCTTTGAACTTCAGGTGACCGTATTGAGTCAATTGGACGAGAAAAGATCGTATTGTGTGGAGAAGTATGTTTGCTCAATGAGCACAAAAACAGAAATTGATTGGAAATGCAGTAAATGAGGTCTTTAAAAACAACGTTATTGAAGGAAAATATTGATCGGTCAAAGCTATGGCGCGGCATTGAAATATGAAGAGACAAAATTATCCACCTGGTATAAGTTTCTTAAATGTGAAAAATTAGTAATTCAACATTGCTGTGAATTTCTATTTATTCTTGTTTACATATGAATGTTGACTATAATATACCTAACAGATGAATTAGAAATTTATGATTTGAATTTTCGCCAACGGTCCTAAAGAATAAATAATCCCTAGACTCCAATAAAATGGATAGGAGTTTAAATTATTCCAGTGACGTGGGCAGGACTCGCTTTTGTAAACTTTGCACTGGTAGCGTAGATCATTCGAGCGCTCGATTCAGTGGGGACCAGCGCTTATTTGGCAGTAGGCTACTAGATTTTGCTAATACTGTAGAGGTTGAAAGCACAGGAAATTCACAGAGTGTCATAAAATGCCCCATTTGCTACACTAATATAATAGTTAAATCGAGAGAGGAGAAGGAAAAAACAAGACTTGATTCCATGGAACGTTATGGAATACCCTCCTTAAGTTTCAGCAGTGAAAATGGAGATCTTCCTCTTTGTGACACATGTGACCTTGGTGAACCGGAAGTGACATGCGTAGAATGCGACCAAAAATTGTGTTTCGAATGCGTAAAAGTTCATTTGCGCGCAACAACGACAAGACGGCATCATATCACTGGAATAATAAGTGGTGACGTCACGCCACGTGCTTCTCGTCGCCGTAGTCCGTCTCCGAGTCGCAGTGTATCGCCAGTACGAAACGGAACGGGTCGTAGATCTCCTTCGCCCGTCAGGCATTCTGTGACACTGTCACCGAATAGGTTAACAGAAAGGAAACGAAGTCCATCTCCAAAGAGAAACAAAAGCACAAACGATGTTCCATTTAGGACTTACTCAGACTCAGGCGTCGAAGATTCTCTGTCGCCGATATCGCCGTTCGAAAGCTATAGTTTTACGCCAACTTCTGCAAAGCCGTTGACACGGGCAAGTTATCTGATACACGAAGATTACCAGCGCGGGAATTCGCCACGTCCGAATGAAACCGGAAACAGAAAATTCGAGTTCCGGCCACAACAGGCAGCGTCTTGTTGGAAAAATGACTTCAGTCAAATCTCAATGTTTGAGCTACCGAGTTACGTTTTGTCAATGTGCCCTGGGTCACGTGACCAGTGCTGGATCGCCGAGGCCATGTCGTCCGCAATTCATCTATACAATTCGGAAGGGCAGCACATACGGAGCGTAGATATTCATAATGAAGTGAGAGACATGGTAGTAAATAAAGCGACCGACGAGGTCTTCGTCTCATGCTTCGCGAGCAAGAATATCAAAGTCGTTAATACCGTAGACGAGGTAGATCTCTTTGCCACCGCGAATTTACATCCGGCCGGAATCAGTGTAAACAGCTACGGTGACGTCATCGTATGCGTAGTCGAAGACTACCGAAGGCGCTACAAACCCGAACACAGAAACAAACTCATAGTATTCAACAAGGAGGGAAGGTTGAAGAAGGAAATCGAGAGGGATCAGCGAGGCGATAAACTCTTCGCTTATCCTGAATACATCGATGTGAATATAAATGGCGACATCCTAGTTTCCGATATCGAAAAAGAAGGCGTGGTCATACTTTCCGCGGAGGGAAAATTCAAGAAGCTGTACAAAGGCCCGCCAAAAGGCACGCTCGACAAACCGTTTGACCCACGTGACCTGAAATGCGACAAGGACGGTAACATTGTCGTGTGTGATATTAACAACAATGCATTGCACTTACTGGATATAAACGGGGAATTCCAACGTCTGCTCCTTGCGGAGGAAGACAGTCTCTATTGGCCGGATGTCGTCTGCATCGACAACAGAGGTCATATTTGGGTCAGGGAACTATGGCAACACACTGTGAAGATTTTTCAAAATGTTTGAAAGTGCTTTCTTTTTTCTATGGCAACACGCTGTAAAGTTTTTCCAAAATGTTTGATAGTGCTTTATGTTTTACGGGTCATTTGGAACTGGTCAGTCCGTGTATGATGTTGTGAAGAGACATTGCGAGGAAGGAATTGGATAAACTCATTTAGGGAGAACGATGAAAGTGTTGGAAATGTTGGTCAACCTTTTTTTCATATTTTATTTATTCTCAAAATTCTGTGATAATGGCGCGCCAGTATTAGTACTTTAACTTTATTTTCTAGCTTGCATATATTAACATTTTTTGTATACATAAAATGCATGTTATACAAGTATTTATTTCTATATATCTTAAAATGACGACAAAATATTTGCGTATTGAGTTTGACGAACAATTTCTGTGATCTTTAATCCTACGATTCAAGATTTGATTTTATTTTATAATGAAACAGGTACATGTATTAAGATCATGTAAAAGGGATAGAAACGAACAGCAGTCAATATTGAAAATTAATCTTTCATTTCGTAATATGAGCGCATTCACCCACATTCGTCCATACTTTGCAGGTCAGGGGTTATCTGACTTATTACGAAGTAGAAATGTAATATGAAATGAACTTTATCGATTTAAGAAAATGAGAAGAAGGAGGAAAAACGGGCGGATCTAGAATTTTTTCTAAGGAGGAGGGGGTCCAGCTTATGATTACCAAAAAAAATGTACGAAAAACGGGAAAAATAAGGACTTATATCAAATTCCAGGGCGGGATGGTGGAGTTCATGATCCCCAAACCCCCTCTCTAGATCCACGTTTGAAATATACATTTAAATGTTGGCCTATTCGATACCAAATTGTTTGTGTACTTAAACGTACGATATGGGGTTTTTAATCTCGTCGCGTATTTATATTTGATTATTCACTTAGATGTATTTATCTAACTTTAAAAGTCTTGATTTTAATGGAATTTTACACCTACTATAAGATAGGGCTACACCGAATTCCAATAATAAATAAATATTTTTATTGATTTGATTTATTTCAAGTTCACTGAACATGGAACATCTGATCAGAACCGTATCCAAAAGAAGAAAAGGGGGATGATTGCACAAGCGCGGATCTACAGAGGGTTTCGCGGTCAGAATCCCTTGAGTTTGCCAAAAATACTGATTTTCCTAATTTAATTACATTATGATATCATTTTATTCAAACTCATAGGTTTGGCTCTCCCTGACGGACTTGAACCCGAAGGAAAACAAAAACTCTAGATCAACCGATGTCGATTCCGTCTGCCTTATTTTCCAAATCAGGAAAAAGGAATTTTGTTTAGTTAGTAGATTTTTTGACAGTTTTCAGCTTCGTTTCTTATACAATGACAAATATGAACAATGACCATATCCCAATACACAGTACAAAATCGATAATTCAGGAAATCACAAACTAAAGGCATACGAAATCGGGATAAAAACAGGAACCAATGCAAACAAACAAAAACCTCCACCACATGAAAAGAAGCGAACTCTTAATTAGGAGTGAGACCAGGTGCCCAGGAAGAATCAGCATCTCCTGCTTGCATACAACACCTGTCTCTTTTATTCGCAGAAACATCACATCCGGTTACTTCAATTTCGGAAGATATATTAAGTATAGTCTGTGGTTGGATAGTTCAAATGGTCTAAGACAGAAAATAATTCACCATTCTGGACAATGGGACATCATAGTGTATGACGAGTTCCCCATATCGACCGTAGACCTTGCTTAGTGACGATGTTAGTCGATCACAAACGTATCCCTGACTGAGAAGCTTATCTGAAAGACGCCTAGCTCTCAGAACAAAATCTGTATATTTGCTACTTGCTCTGATATATAACGTATCAATTGGGATATGAACACGCCACAAGGAGGCGATGAAGGGATGTTGCTATCATCCACATTCTGGAGAGTGGGACATCATAGTGTATGACGAGTTCCCCATATCGACCGTAGAACTTCCTCAGTGACGATGTTAGTCTGTCACAAACGTATCCCTGACTGAGAAGGTTATCTGATTGACAATTAGCTCTCAGAATAAAATCTGTATATTTGGTACCTGCTCTGGCATAGAGTATAAACTGAGATATGAACACGCCATTAGCAGGCGATGAAGGGATGTTGCTACTCAGAAAAGGGAAGTTTGTGATGCTGAAAACTGAAGTCGTCACGTTTGTCATAGAGTGAGGTATTCATATGACCATCAGTGCCATAGGACAGCATTACGTCCAAATATGATGCTGAAATATTTGTCTCTGTAATTTCTTTGACTTTAAGCTCCAACGGATAGATTCTGCTAAGGTAATTCGCGAATTTTGGATTATTGATAGACAATACATCGTCTATGTATCTGTAAGTGAAGTTAAAGTCAGAAGCTAACTTGAAGTATCTTTTCCCTTCAGAGACCAACGATTGAATGAATTCAGCTTCTTACGAGTAACGAAAAATGTCGACAAGGAGTGGGGCGAAATTAGTCCCCATTGGAATTCGACAATTTGTTGGAAGACCTTTCCTCCAAACACAACAAAAATGTTGTCGATCAGGAAGTTTAACATCTGAATTATATCTGCTTCAGTGTATTTATTTTTCTTTTACAAATTAGGTTTTGTCATAGTTATCAACAATAAATTTGTATTTGCGATTGCCGTTCTTGCTTGTAAACGCATTACTTATAATTTTTGCGAGTCTTTTTTTCAATTTAGAAAATGGAATTGCAGTGTAAAGTGTCGAAAAATCAAAGGCTTTGATCGAATTGACTCTGCTAAAATTAGTGGATTTCAGATGTTCTAAAAGTTCCTTAGAATTCTTTAAAATCCTCATATGGTTAATACCGCTACGAGAATATACTGTCGAACAATATTTTTGAAGTCCAGATTTTATTTCAGATAAAACTTTGGTGAGTAAGATCGATACAGATTTGGTAGAGCATTTTGAGGAACCAGTGATGGAATGTTGTTTGTACGGATTCTCATGCAAAGCCAAAGGAAGCGAGAGCTTATTTGTGGTGAACTATATTTTTCAGAGGCAGAAATATTTATTGGGGTGTAAGTGGGATTTCCAGGTGTCGAATTTAAACCCAACTTTTTAACAAGGCTGTCAAGATAGTATTTTTTGCAAGTAAATGTATAATTACGTATTTACGTATTTGAGGTTTTGAGGTTTTGTCCGCTGGTGTGATGACATAATGTTCTTGGAGGTAGGTAACCTCTGTGATAACATCAGGGTCTTTAAAGATAGACTCGAATCTGGTATTCTCAGTAGATTGTTATAAATTTTGATTTGCATGGCAAATCCTTATGTTCTGTCCATCTGAACAGAGGTAAAATGATGCTTAATTTTGAGACCAATAATGTGTTGGTAATATTTAAAAGAGATGTGTTGCTATGACAAATTGTTGGTATTATAATCTGTACATATTTTGCGCCTGTCATTGCTGACTTATTTCCCTTTACACCGACGGTCACATGGACTCCCATACCTGTAATAAACATGCCTATTTTAATGTCAGTATCTTCTCATACAAGTGAAGCAGTATCTTTAAAGACCCTGATTGGACAACTCGAGTCCCATTTGTCAGCATTTCAATGATTGGGAGGTGTGGGAGGGTTGTGCGCACGTAATCCAGGATAACAGCACATTCTAATATTTTCGTCGCAGATGGTCGTCCTAAGTCTGCACCGGTTGCCCATTGGTCTCGTTGGTTTATGTGTTGTCCTTTGTGTTTGATGTTTCTGTGTTTTGCGTTGACGTTGCTTGTCCCTTTTGCGTCTCTTTCTGTGCTTGTCTGTTCAGGGTGCTGCAACCTGGTGTTGTTGGAGATCCCCTCCTTTGTAATAAATGAAAATTTTCTTGAAATCCAGCTTCTCATCCAGGTTTTAGCTTGTATTAAAACGTGATCATTGATTGAATGTACAGATTTCAACACTTTCCATATTTCGAAATTCTTTATGCTGGTAAAACAAAGGTTCGGCTGCTGTTACTAACAAAGTCTCTCCGAAAAACTGATTTTTCTTTTACTTCATTGGGTAACACCTTTATTCTACACAACAATACAACAAATGCAGACGTCTCGTCTTTATATATTGTTTCATTTCTTACGTTTTGAATATTAAAGTATTTTCATTATCAGTTAAAGGAGATCCTGACGATAACCTCTACAGCACTCACAACATCGCAAAAAATTAAGCATCGACGGACCCCTAGCAAGCTAGAGTTTGGATCAGGTGCCCGGGAGGAGTAAGCATCCCTGTTGGCTGGCGACACCCGCCGTCGATGTTTAAGCACGAAAATGAAAACAGTATATAAGTTTCATGCACTGTCTGTCTTTATAGAAAGGGCTATGGCGACATTGTCAGGGAAATTTATTCAAAACACTTACTGTCAAACCCCTCGCTGGAAACTTTTTTACGAGCTCCACACGGCAAAGGGCATAAGTGTGACACAAATGAGTTAAAGGAGATCCTGACGATAATCTCTACAGCACTCACAATAGAGCAAAATATTAGTCATCGACGGACCCCTAGCAAGCTAGAGGTGGGAAACATTCATTAAGAAATCCAAGCGCTGATTCAGAGGAAGTACATGTAATGACGTTCAGGAGATTCTCATAAGAACTTGTCAAAATCCTTGGTTTTTTTTTGTTCTTCCAGAACGAAGGAAAGATTCATATTAACAACAAATATTGTCATAGAATAGTCAAAGTATCGCATCTAGGATATAAGTCATGAGTGAAATTTTCTGTATTATCTGTCCTGAGTTCAAGTAGCATGTCCTGATATAGTTCCTTCATAGGTAAGTATTCCTCTCCTCTTGTATATTCGTAAGTAATCGCTCCAGTCTCAACAAACCTACAACAAGTAAGTGAAAGTGAAATCTCAATAATTTTATTGAATAAAAAACAAACGAACAAAACATAACAAAACAAAACAAACAACAACTCAACAAAGAAACAAAAACAGCGAGGAAAATTAATTCTAGAAGCATGCCAGTATCACCATATAACGTACATTATTTTATCACATGATACACCCTTTATATGGTTACATAAAGCCATTTCATAAATAAACTCTATGATTACACGTTATATATCACCAAGCGAAACAAACTCACAAGAAAGTGACACATAAATGACATCATACAAACTACAAATCACAAAAAGACACAACACTATTTACTAGAACATCATATAAAACAATCGTTACAGACGTACAGAAATATCAAACATTGACAACACATAAAAGGAAGGAGACCAATGTGCACCCGGCGCCGACTTTGGACGGTCATCTGCTATTAGCAAATGGTGTAGTTATCCGGATTACGTGCGCACAACCCTCCCACTTATCCAGATACACAGATGTCTCCATAGACACACAATTGTTGTATAAACATAAAAGTTCTCACCGTAAGATGACATCACCAACAAGATAGTTAAACGCGGCCTATAGTAACACAGATTCTATGTAAATGGATCTAAAAATGCTATGGCATGCGTATAACAGTCTGTGCTCTGCTGGCTGAAGCGAGCTCAAGATCAATCACCAGAGAAGTCTGACCAACTTTCAGATAGGACAGATAATCAAGACCCAGTCTTCTCTGATAAGATTTCTACTAGGCCCATCATGGAGTCCCGTCGTTGCGGTGTGTAATGTTGGGAAAGACACTGGTGCAAAATTGTAGATTGGTCCAGTACCACGCCCAGTGTTTTTGTGATGACTTTAGGATAATATCCTGGGTAAAGCAGGCGACCGACTATTTTCTTACATTTGTGATTGAAGTTTGATCCGCCTTTAATCATTCTGATTTTTTTATAAGGTCACCGTAAATGAAGGCAATGAAATTCCCAAAGATACATACTCTGATGCTGGAGTCGTCCCAAATGTTGAAAGAATAGTTATTGTAGAATTTCCAAAAAGATTTTACAAGTTTATGATATCTAAATCCTTGACTGATATTTTTTTTTATAATTTGTATATTTTTGTCATGGAAGTCTGAAACATGTGAGCAAGCTCCAGCGTACTTGATGAGCTGAGGGATGTAAATCCCGTACGATGGCAATCTTGGAACATCGCCATCAAGCCAAGGAAAATTTACTATGTTGAAGCCAAAGTATTCTCTTTTGTCGTATATCTTTGTCTGAATTTCTCCGTTATTGATTTTTATATCAAGATCCAAAAATGGTGTAGCTATATAATTTGTGTTTGCTTTGTTCAATGTTAACTCTGGAGGATAAATTTCATTTTTCGTAATGGTCAAAATGTGGGTTATGAATATTCAAAATATCATCAAGATACCTAGAGGTACCTACAAGTCGTCAAATTTCTTGATTTTTTTGCAGATTTTGCATGAATTCTTTGCGTATGTATATGAAAACATTAGTTCCCATAGGAATTCTGATATCTTGCCTGTATAGAGTGTCACCAAATCTTTAAAAAAATGTTGTTTAAATGAAAGGACAAGATTTTGCACAACTCAGATCGAGTCCATGATTTGTACGATTTGTATTCTACTGAGGACAAGAATCCTTTTGTATCAGAGGTACATATAAATGTTTTACCCACTCGATCAAAACACCATTTAATAAGTTTTGATAAGCGATCTTTTATCTTTTCATGATGGAGCGTGGTGTACATGTTAGAGAAGTCGTAGAATGAGATAGATTCGGCTTTAAAATTAGATAATTTGAATTTGTCGATCACATCAATAGAATTCTTTATTGACCAAAAATAATTAATGTCGCTATTATTGAATGCAGTTTCACAATAATTTGATACATGATCTTTAATTGCTGTTAACGCTGTTGTCAAATTCCTGGATAAAAGAGTAGTACTACAATTACTCGAGTTAGCAATAAATCGAAAACTGTAAGGAGACTTTTGAAGTTTGGGCAGACAGCAAATAGTTGATTAATCTCTCTCTCAGAAATTTCACCCAGATGCTTTTGTAAAATAGAAGGAATAGTTTCGTTGCTTCCTATAGAAGTGTTAGTGGTAAAAAGTTTCGAAAGTAAAACTGATATGAAATAGCGCTTTCAAATGATTATATACCGTATGAAATAGAAAATCATTTGAGATCCTATAATTATGAGATCGATTATAATTATCGTAATTTCTCTGAATGTGCTTCTCCTTCAAACTAACCTTCATTTACGACGTCTTCCTCCAGTGAAAACACGATCCTAAACCATCCAGGCTCCGTGGTAAAGAAACATTCCCCACTCACAAGGAAAACTCCAGCCTCCAAAATCTGACGATCTAGTTCCCTTTCTGCTTCAAATGTCATTTCTGTCATGTACTAAACCAAAATTATTCATGCAATACATTAAATATAGCGACATCTACAGAACGTCCAAAGTACATTAATACATCTTGTCCAACAAGTGTGAATTTTGAAAGTCAAGAAGGCTGAGTTTTCGTTTATTTACAAAGTGATTTGGAATTAATATTATCATTTCTAATAAGCTTTAGGTTCTTATATGAACTGAATTTCTTAAATTATTTCATAAAACCCTCAAATTGAACTTTGAAATGCACCTTCGTCGCCTGAATTTTCCATCAGTTCGTCGGTAGTATCGTTTTTCAAGCCTCTATCGTCTGTATAACATCCATTCTTCCATTAACCTATCCATCTATCTCTTTGTTCTTTCTTTCCACTTCTTCTCCCCTTTCCCTTTATCCATACACCCCTCAATCCGCCCAACCACCCATCCGTCTGTCTCTATATTTATCCATTAATAGTCAGTCTAGCAGTTTCTCCTTATTCGGCCAAGAGTATCACTTAAGACACATTAATTAATTGTTCAAATGCGCTTTTGGTGCACTGAGATTTTATAATAGAACAGATATGTCAATATTGACAAATCAAACTTAATAATATACCTTTGAGAAATTAGCCCATACATAGAGTCCAGCCTGACTAGGGTATACAGTAAGACCCATATCTTCCAGTTTCTTAGCTACCATGTGATATCTGTCCTTCAAATCGCGTAAACATTTGGGAAAGAAGACATTGTCTAACCAATCTGAAATAGTTGATAAACACTCTAGATAAAGGCGTTGCTGTTTTATTTCTTTAATGTTTAAATTTTGAGCAGACTCATTAGCTATATAGCTAGATGATAGAGACTGAAATCTTCTAATGCAATAGGTCTATCTGGTAAGAACGAAACCTCATTATTATCAGCAGTTATACAGAAGATAGAGAGTGAAAAATAAAAGAGTATTTTGATTTGTGAACTGAGTTTAGGCTAAATTTTGTAAGGAAAGTAACACTCTAATGCAGAGATGAAGTATTCTGTTCTCTACACTGGACTCTGTGGATCATTCATTAGATAGTTTTGCCCTTCGTGTTTCTATGGTACAGTCTTATTGTCTTCGCCTGTTTGTCCGCTGTTATCGTGACAAAGTTCTGTTTTATATTTCTCAAGTTGATTGTGATTTTTGGAGATTAATTTGGGTTTTTTGTTTGACTTGTATTCACTGATCAATTGTTGGTATAGGAAAGAACTAAGTAGGAAGAACTCAAAGAACTCACAGCAGTAAAAGTACATACGAGTTTAAGTTTAATTAATTCTTTATACGATAGTGCTAGAAAAATATAGTGGTATTTGTTTTTACTTGTTCTCAAATGATGCTATGAATATGAATTTGTACTACTAGGTGAGTGTCACTGCTAGTGGACCAGGTGTCCCCGAGGGCACATGTAGCCAAGTCCGAGCAAGTTTCGGTTGATCGTTTCTTCAAACTAAATAAATGATGCTATGAATTTGAATTTGTACCACTTGGAGAGTGTCGCTGTTAGAGGACAAGGTGTCCCCGAGGTCCGATCAAGTTTCGGTTGATCGTTTCTTCAAACGCATCCTGGAATGTCTGTTCACAATTTTTTTCTTCGAAATTTTTGAAAAGTGAGTCCTGTAGCATATCCCACCCGTCCTGCTACGTCTTTCGGTATTTTTGGACATAACTTTGTGTTTCTATGGCGCTGTGTTATTGTCACTCCCATATCGGGAGTTCGCTTCTTTTCATGTGGGGAGGTTTTTGTTTGTTTGCTTTGGTTCCTGGATTATCCTGATTTTGTATGCCTTCGGTTTCTGATTTTCTGAATTATTGATTTTGTGCTGTATACAGGGATATGGTCATTATCCATATTTGTCATTTCACAGTCTTTGGCCATATCTAATTGTTTTTGATTGAAGATCACCGACGAGGGTTAAGTACCCGAAACGTGCATGTCTGGTCCATTCTGCAAATTTACATGTTCTCAAATGATGCTATGGATTTGATGACGTAATATTTGAAGCACCACTTATCATATTTTTCTATGCACATAAAATATATGAAATACCTAAGTAATGTAAGAGTGTGTTCTCTTTAATTTTCATGATTTGAGAGTCATTTATCTGTAGTCAGGGCATTACCACTTTTCAGGAAAAAAAACTACTTGTACTTTATATCACCTTGTCAGGAATTTATTTTAACCATGTTTACAATGGGAATGATTGAAATATAATGTAAGACAGATTCTAATACCGATGTAGGGTTGTGCGCACGTAATCTTGATATCTACACCACTTAATAGCCCATTGAGCTCGTTGGTTTTTGTTTAGCGTTTTGTGTTGGATGTCGTATTTGGTGTTCTTGTCCCATTCGCGTCACTTACTGTACTTGTTTACTTTCACATAGAGGTGTTTCGGTGTTTTATTGTGGATGCTACATTAAAGTCTTGTTGGAGATCCCCATATTCTTGAATATAAAGATATAATGAAATTATTAGAGCTCACCAAAATCGGATAGGAAGTTAGCCAGTGTGATCTGAGACACCATCGATGACTGGTTTGTGTATGTACTTTTCCTGAGGTACTTGAGAATGACGTCGTTTTCTGTGTAGATTAAACCCGTTCTAAATCCAGATAAACTAAAATCCTGAAAACAAATGGGGAATACTGCAGCACTGTTTACTCACAATCAATAGGTATACAACACATTCTTGAAAAAATATATAAAAAAAGCAAAGATTGGGAGGAGCTCCCCAAAGATGACCATAGCAGAACACAATCTTACGAGACAAGATAAATGTTAAACGTCTTCGATTTCAGTAGCATCATTTTAGAACAGATCAATTTACAGCATGGACCAGGCATGCACATTTCGGGTACTTAACCCTCGTCAGTGATCCTCAATCTAAACGATGCTATATGGTCAAAGAGTGGTAAATTATTCTGTCCAAAAATGTTCTGAAAAACGTAGAAGGATGGGTGGTATATGATGCTACAGGACCCACGTTTTAGAAATTTCAAGAAATTTTCAAATGCGTTGAAGAGACAGACGATCAACCGAAGTTGATCGAACTTGGCTACATGTGCCCTCGGGGACTCGTGGTCCACGAACAGTAACATTCACCAAGTGCTTCAAATGTTAAACGTCTTCAAATTCAATAGCATCATTTAAGAACAGATAAATTTACAGCATGGACCAGTCATGCACGTTTCGGTCAAACGTAAAACTAGAAAACAAACCAGAATCCAAAAATCATACTTATTTGGCATACAAAACCACGTGAATACAAAAACAAACAAAAAGAAAGGCATATATCCGACTTCAACTCTCTTCATAATCTTCTCGAACTTCAACACTCAGCAAATGAGTAAAAGTAACTCCCTGATATTGAGATCAGGCGCCATGGGAGAGTAAGTATCTCCTTATTGCTAGCAATACCCGTCACTTTAATATAAAAAAACCACATACAAATCCATTAAACGTGTCAAATTGGGTGTTTTTGGACGATAATTACATAAAATATCTATCATCATTGTGGAGAAAAAGATGTTATAATGGTTTACTTTTCAAATTATATCGTTCACAAATGTTTTCTATGAGAAAGTGAATCGCTCATGAAATACCCTTTTGGGAGTAGTTGAAAGCAAACAATTTAAACGTTGTGGTCTATACATTTGAATTTTAACCGTACCTACCTTACTTACACTCCAAAGGAAGTGAGTACGTTTGGGATCAGGTAAGTCACGAAAACTCAGCACACTCTCGAACACTACATCCCCAAACACTGACAACGCATATATTTCGTCCATGACTACATGCAGTTTATACCTTTTTGAAGACAAAATACTAGTTAGTGAATTTCACAGAATGCCAAGTTTCTTTATTAGCATAAAGAGATCGACTTGATATCTTTCAGTTGTTAAGCTCGGGCAGAGAAATCGTCAATATTGAAATATATATATGCTCTATTATAAAATTTCAGTGCACCTTATGCGCATTTCAAAAAAGTTATGTGTCTCAGTGCCGGGTGCTCTTACTGGAAATATCTTCAGAATTGTAATTTGAATTAATGTTTTAATAGGTCTATCAAATAAAAGCTCAATGTAAAATATTGTTCTTAAGCTTAAGGTCAAAATTTAGCAGTGAGAGGAACATATTGTGACTAACCTTGCACATATCTCTAAAACAGATATTACTTCGTCTTTCGTATAGACACGTCCCATAGGATTATCAGGATTACAGATTACCACGCCTCTTATTCTTTTACCCTTTATGATGATGTATAGTATACAAAAACAATTAATAGGGAGGTTTTGTGGTGTATAAATAATGAGACATATTAATTTATCCTTCTTTTCGATTTAAATTTTCAAACATTTTAATAGAGGGTTAAAGTTCGCATTACGTCTCCATGTTTCTTTTAATTATAATCTTCAAATGTAGGAGGCCAACACCCTTGCAGCATCTCGCTAATGATTTTGACCACATTTTTATTTGATTATACCACTGAATAGACCTTACACTTGCTAGCTCCTGCATTTCGTACGCCCCCTTTTTATATACATTTTAAACATTCATCTGTCTTGCTCGGGCCCCTGCGTTGTGCTGTCTGTTTGTATGGTCATCTTACAGGGAATAGATTCTTGTGCGTTCTTTAAGACCTTTGGGTAACCGGAGTAATGGAAGGGTTGTGCGAACGTAATCCGGATAATCACACCATCTTCTACTAACTGAGCGGATGTCCGCCTAAAGTCTCAATATACCATGCGCTTTGAAAATACGTCACTAATGTTACCAGGGTTAACATAGGGGTTACATTAAATTGTGTGTTTCTGAATTTGAATAGTGTTAATGTTGTTAATTTCTATTTCAATGTATAGAGGAGGCCATTCTGCAGTGAAAAAGTTCAATTAGTTGGATTCGAAACTGTACACTATGAAATCAGGGTTAGCTCTGTGTCAAATGGAGAATCCCCTTATAAGCCTATAATGATGAGTTGACAGTAGCATGCTGTCCATGTGTGGTGATTTTTCTAGAAAATGAATCTAGGGACCTATTGCAAATGAGACCTTTTTGAAAAGTGTAAGATTTTGTCTTAAAGATGAAACTTGTCTTTTTGCTGGAAGAATTCATATAACGAAATCTGATGTAGCTGAAAATTGGTAGGTTTTCATCATTTTTGGTGATTTTTCATGGGTAGACCGGCACTTGTTATGTACAATCCCAACACTACAGGAAGCATGAAGCTGATATGTTAATGTATATTTAAATACTGTTACATACTAACTTTCAATTAAATCAAAAATTATTTGTGACAATTGGTTGCCATGGCAACAGAATTTAAAAATTCAAAATCTGCCTCTCACAGATGAGTTTTTATCTATTTGTTGGTATATTGAGTCCTTAAGCATACATTGCTACTCCAGTCTCAAATTTCATGAATGGTTACCATTGTAACACTATTTGTATTTTAAAGGTCATGACCTTGCTGTATCTTAATATACCAATATTTATGAAATTCTTTCAAAATTGAAAAAAAATTTGATTGTCATGAAAATTGATGCTGCTCCTGTATTGTAATGACTTTTTGAGAAAAGACAGTACATTTTCTGCCATCATGGTATGTTTTGAACACCACTGCTACAGAACTATAGGGTATATAGTATAGTGATAGGTATCAATATATTAAGCAAATATCATTGCATGTGTATAATGGAATATATGAAAAATTATGGTTACCATAGCAACCATATTGAAATGATGGGAAATTTAATGCGAAAAGTCTTTTCGGCATTTGTCGGTACATAGCGGAATGGTTAATCGGTCTCCGATACCACAAAGTATTGTCGTTGTCATGGCAACCGCCCTACATAAATGACATTTAGACTCCCCTTTATCTCTTTACTAAGTATATGATATCATGAGCATAAAGATTTATTTATACTGAACATGTTTATGTATTGTGTTGTATTGCAGTTAAGGTCACATAGGGGGTATTGGGATGGGGGGTCATGGGCCTTTCGACAATGTGTTGCGACATAAATATAATGCGTAACGCACAAATCTTGGTACCATAAAGTGCGAAAAGTCTTAGACTTGCGTAAAATTGAAAAAAAGTTAATTCGACAAAAACAACCCAAGTCCTTAAAGTCTCAATATACCATGCGCTTTGAAAATACGTCACTAATGTTACCAGGGTTAACATAGGGGTTACATTAAATTGTGTGTTTCTGAATTTGAATAGTGTTAATGTTGTTAATTTCTATTTCAATGTATAGAGGAGGCCATTCTGCAGTGAAAAAGTTCAATTAGTTGGATTCGAAACTGTACACGATGAAATCAGGGTTAGCTCTGTGTCAAATGGAGAATCCCCTTATAAGCCTATAATGATGAGTTGACAGAAGCATGCTGTCCATGTGTGGTGATTTTTCTAGAAAATGAATCTAGGGACCTATTGCAAATGAGACCTTTTTGAAAAGTGTAAGATTTTGTCTTAAAGATGAAACTTGTCTTTTTGCTGGAAGAATTCATATAACGAAATCTGATGTAGCTGAAAATTGGTACGTAGGTTTTCATCATTTTTGGTGATTTTTCATGGTTAGAATGGCACTCATTATATACAATCCCAACACTACAGGAAGCATGAAGCTGATATGTTAATGTATATTTAAATACTGTTACATACTAACTTTCAATTAAATCAAAAATTATTTGTGACAATTGGTTGCCATGGCAACAAAATTTAAAAATTCAAAATCTGCCTCTCACAGATGAGTTTTCATCTATTTGTTGGTATATTGAGACCTTAAGCATACATTGCTACTCCAGTCTCAAATTTCATGAATGGTTACCATTGTAACACTATTTGTATTTTAAAGGTCATGACCTTGCTGTATCTTAATATACCAATATTTATGAAATTCTTTCAAAATTGAAAAAAAATTTGATTGTCATGAAAATTGATGCTGCTCCTGTATTGTAATGACTTTTTGAGAAAAGACAGTACATTTTCTGCCATCATGGTATGTTTGGAACACCACTGCTACAGAACTATAGGGTATATAGTATAGTGATAGGTATCAATATATTAAGCAAATATCATTGCATGTGTATAATGGAATATATGAAAAATTATGGTTACCATAGCAACCATATTGAAATGATGGGAAATTTAATGCGAAAAGTCTTTTCGACATTTGTCGGTACATAGCGGAATGGTTAATCGGTCTCCGATACCACAAAGTATTGTCGTTGTCATGGCAACCGTCCTACATAAATGACATTTAGACTCCCCTTTATCTCTTTACTAAGTATATGATATCATGAGCATAAAGATTTATTTATACTGAACATGTTTATGTATTGTGTTGTATTGCAGTTAAGGTCACATAGGGGGTATTGGGATGGGGGGTCATGGGCCTTTCGACAATGTGTTGCGACATAAGTATAATGCGTAACGCACAAATCTTGGTACCATAAAGTGCGAAAAGTCTTAGACTTGCGTAAAATTGAAAAAAAAGTTAATTCGACAAAAACAACCCAAGTCCTTAAAGTCTCAATATACCATGCGCTTTGAAAATACGTCACTAATGTTACCAGGGTTAACATAGGGGTTACATTAAATTGTGTGTTTCTGAATTTGAATAGTGTTAATGTTGTTAATTTCTATTTCAATATATAGAGGAGGCCATTCTGCAGTGAAAAAGTTCAATTAGTTGGATTCGAAACTGTACACGATGAAATCAGGGTTAGCTCTGTGTCAAATGGAGAATCCCCTTATAAGCCTATAATGATGAGTTGACAGTAGCATGCTGTCCATGTGTGGTGATTTTTCTAGAAAATGAATCTAGGGACCTATTGCAAATGAGACCTTTTTGAAAAGTGTAAGATTTTGTCTTAAAGATGAAACTTGTCTTTTTGCTGGAAGAATTCATATAACGAAATCTGATGTAGCTGAAAATTGGTAGGTTTTCATCATTTTTGGTGATTTTTCATGGGTAGACCGGCACTTGTTATGTACAATCCCAACACTACAGGAAGCATGAAGCTGATATGTTAATGTATATTTAGATACTGTTACATACTAACTTTCAATTAAATCAAAAATTATTTGTGACAATTGGTTGCCATGGCAACAGAATTTAAAAATTCAAAATCTGCCTCTCACAGATGAGTTTTCATCTATTTGTTGGTATATTGAGACCTTAAGTCGGCACCGATTGCCCATGGGTGTCGTTTGTTTATGTGTAGTCATTTGTGTTTGATGATGACGCAAAAGAGAACACCAACTCACATCATAGAAACATGAAACACAAAAGACCATATATTAATCAACGAGACCAATAGGCAACCGGTGCCGATTTAGCTCCGTTTTGTGCTCTATTGTGAGTGCTGTTGAGATTATCGTCAGGATCTTCTTTAACTCATTTGTCGACAAAAGCTGCTTCTCAGAGCAAAGTAAAACATCTTAAATTTTGAATGAGTGAATAGTTCAAAATTTTGGTCTAAATATGATATTCTAATGCATTCATAGTAGGTGTTACAAATGAGTTAAAGAAGATCCTGACGATAATATCAAAAGCACCCACAATAGAGCATAAAATTGAGCATCGATGGACCCCTAGTAAGCTAGAGTGGGACCAGAAGCCCAAAAGGAGTAAGTATCCCTTGTTGGCTTTTCATTACAGCTTGATTTATCCGTGATTTATCCGTAATTGTCAATTTTGGTTTGATTATTTATATACTCGTACAAAACATTACATGTACCCAAGGCGTGAGTTGAAAATACATCACCTGCTTTGTTGCCTTTACGTAAGCCTTTGCTAGTGAATCACTTAAAGTCAGTCCATTCTGAAATAAAAGAAAAAGTACAAAAATCTACATTGTATTCTGGGGCTTGCGACCTCAATTGACTGTTGAGACCGTATCGTTGTTTCTGTTTATGTATTGATGAATTCTATATTTGCTTTGGTAATCTGCACCTAAAAAAATATATCATTTCATGTACATGTATCATGTCTTTCATGGTTAGTTCTTCCAATGTGCTTGTGTCTTGCTATTTGATTTGTTCCAGAGATATTTCATTCTTCTTCCTGTCCCTTTAATAGTATTTTAATAAAGGATGTTTACAGTTTTCTTCGAAGATGTTTTAGATTTTAAGCCCGTGACCAATTTTATTCGCAGAGTTATTTAGTGAAATTTTAATGATTTTGCTTTGCCTTCTCGACTTGGAGACTGAATAACTGATAGGTATACCTCTTTAATGCTTGTTAGTTGTCGAGTCTATGAGTAAAATACATGAGTGAGAGTCGAACAAAATAATTTACAGTGATGATTTGGTTTGTGTTTGCCTTACATCCCCTAATAAAATGCAAATTGGAAAGTCAACATAACTGGACATCGAAATCATTAGAAATGGAACAATAATATACTGCTAAGGAAAAGGTGGATCCCGAATGGTGCATGGAGATAGTAAGCATCTACCGCTTGATTAAGATGGTTATTGTTCTTACCTCGACACCCTTCGTTTATAACCGAGATATTCCCTGAAAACTTTCTTAGTGCGCCTATGGTTTACCTGAAACACTGGTACATATATTGTGGCAATCCCAGCACCCTGCATGTTTAAGCCGACCCGCATGTAGCAAGGCGAGGGCGTCATATAATAATCTGAAAAAGAAACCAAAGTGAGGCTCAAACAAATGGCATAGTACGACTTCAAAATGATTGTTTGAAGCACGTTATATGACAATTTGAATTCGGATAAATACATGATCTACAAAGAGTTAAAATTACTATTACACAGTGCTAGTTAAGAGCCTCACCTCCTACGTCAGCCGTTGCCATGGCAATGCAGTGTAAAGCTCCAGCCAGGCCGGAAGTTACTATAATCTACAGAAAACACCAAGTAAAATAGCAGCAATAGTAGCTCCACAGAATGAGTTCAAATGGATATCCTTCTAGATTTATTCTATTTTAAGATCAAATCCTTATTTGGTCATTAATAAGACACTCAGTGCAAATTCAACAGAACGTTCCTGGTAATCTAACCTTGACTTAAGGTCACGATATACCAGCATCATACAGGGTTATCATCTTTTCCGACAAAATTCCAAGGTCCAAGGAATTACTTTGACGATGTGCTCCATTGATTCCGCATATTCGATCATGTCCGCGCAGAGTGCTCATAGGTAATAATCTTTAACCAGAAAGTCAAAAATATCCGCGATCATCCTTACTGATTTATCATAGTATCTGTCTTTAAATGATGCTAATGAATTTGAAGTCGTTTAACAGTTGTACCACTTGGTGAGTGTCACTGCTGGTTGACCAGGAGTCCCCGGGGGTACATGTCGCCAAGTTCGATCAATTTCGGTTGTTTATTTCTTCAACGCATTCAAAATTTCTGTTCTAAAATTTCTTGATATTTCTAAAACGTGGGTCCTACAGCATCATATCCCATGCATCCTACTACGTCCTTTGGTAAATTTTTGGACATAATAACTTTCACAATTGAGGATTACTGACGAGGGTCAAGAGCCCGAAACTTGCATGTCTGGTCCATGCTGTAAAATTATCTGTTCTTAAATGATGCTATTGATTTTGAAGACGTTCAACATTCTTAATGGATCTCTTGTACTTAAAACAAAATTTAAATAGGAATTGTAAAGAAATAATAGATTTCTAAAAATAAAAGATAGAAATCTTGTATTCTTGAGAATTTCAATTAAAAAACTGTTTTAAGTAGAGTTACATAAAAATTACCTTCTCTGGATCTAGTGGTTGCCTTGCTTTCATATATACTGTGAGAAACTTGGCCATTGCTTCTCTAAGTCTAAAAGGAGGAATTAGTAGATACGTTATAATAAGTGAATGGTTCAAGAAAATGGTTTTAAGAAGAAAAGATAAAAATTAGAAGATGTGTGCATGTAACCTAGATTATTGTAACGTTTGCAATCGTTAAAGTGAATGTTCTTTTTATTCTATTTTGATATGCTTTCGTTCTTAATTGAGCAACTCAATTTTTTTTCTTTTCAGTTTTTTTTTAATATTGTGACTGCACTACAATGTTTTACACCACAATTGTACGTTCTTCGAGACCTCTGGAAATCGGAAAAGTGGGAGAGTTGTGCGCACAGAATCCAGGATAACCACACCTTCTGCTATTTTCGTGGCAGATGGCCCTCTTAAGGTTCAAGGATACACCATCCGAACAACAAATCACTTCAGAGTCTCTCTTGTCGCCAAAATCGACGTCACGTTATCTATGACGTCACGAAAAAACGCGCCAAAATTGCATCGGCACTCTTATTATTTGACGCTGACTCACCTACGTCCTGAAACATGAACTAGTATTTTAGGGATTGTGCTATAAAACTGTTGTATTTTGATAAGATTTGGACTTCTATCGTTTTCCTTTTAATCTTGATTAGAAATTGATGTAAAACAATTCTTTGATGGGTATGTTCATTCAGAGAAAAGGCTTACAGCGCATTCTGCCGCTCGACGAGAAAATCACAAAAGAATAATTTTATGCTTGTTTTATTTGTAAACAACCGTTTGATTTATACCCGGGGTTAAATAGCAATTGAATCTAATTAAAATGTGGGTGATGCTATTTTTTACACGCGGGGTTTAAATGAGCAACATCTCACAAAATTATACATTTTATTAGGAAACAACTCCTTCCTTTACATGCGGGATTTGGGTAAAACAAATGAATGGACTTTTCTATGTCTATATATCTAGGAGTAGTGATATTTAGAACAGTAAGCATCACGATAAGGGCAAAGAGGGGGGGGGGTATTACTGCTACTTCGCAATTTCTCTCCGCTATGTGTAAGATTCGCCATTTATTATAAGCGAACCGTAATAATTATATTTTGAATTTATAGAACAGAAGACTTTTAATGATAAATGACATATAGTACTGTAAGTCAAATCTTCTCGCATACTTGAGACTTGCACTCTGACTGACTGTGACAACGGGACTCCATGACGGGTCCTGTCCAAACCTCTTTAGAGAAGACAAGGCCCTGACCGCCTGTCCTCTCTGAATGTCAGTCGGACTCCTCGGGTGATTACATACATGAGCTCGCTACAGCCGGCAGAGCACGGACTGTATTACGCATGCCCTCTTTTTATATTAATTTACATATTCATCTGTGTTTCTGGGGCCTCTACGTTTCGCGGTCTTGTTTGTGTTATGTCATCTTACAGTGAGGAGGTTGTTTTACACCACAATTTTACGTTCTTCGAGACCTCTGGGTAATTGGAGAGATGAGAGGGTTGTGCGCACGTAATCCAGGATAACCACACCATATGCTACTTGCGTGACAAATGCCGTCCAAAGTCGGCACCGGTTGCCCATTGGTCTCGTCGGTTTATGTGTAGTCTTTTGTGTTTGATGTTTACATGTCGTGTGTCTCTTTTCCGTCTCGTGCTGTACTCGTCTTTTGTGCTTTTGCATCGGGTGTTTTGCTGTTGATGCTGCAACGGGGTCTTGTTGGAGATCTCTTCCTTTCTTCTTCTCATAGTGAATCCTCCTTTTGAAAAAGTTCCCTTTTTTACATTATTTGTTCTTCTCCTTTTCTTACAATGCGAATATTCATGGACCTGTTATAAATCAATGATTTCAGGATTATTGCCTAAATTTAACCTTCTCCCCGGCAGTGAATTATTAATACCGGTATATGTTTAATATAGGAATACAAAGTACATACATATTTTGAAATTACCAGTGGTGGATTCAGGGGGTTGCGGAGGGGGCGCCCCCCCCCCCCGGCAATAACCCCAAATTTTCCAAAAACAGGTATATTTTTGCCCATTTTCTGTAAAAATCGGCAAAATTCGCCCCTTGACCCCCCCCCCCCCCGGCAGCAAAGGGGGCGCTGGATCCGCCGCTAATTACCTAAAGGATATTTGATCCTGAACAAGGCACACTGATCTTGAGGATGACATTGACCCACGTTGGATGCCATAATGCTGAATATCCCAGCATGTTTGATGAAAAAATGCGAATGCCGACTTACCTACATTATATGATCTCCATAAATACGTAAATGCAGGGAATACTGTTTTTATCGTCTTACATTGTAGTACACTAAAATTATTTTGCAGTCAGGAAAGAATTTGTCATTAAACGCCTATAATGAAATATGTGCACGTAGACCAGTAAAAAAAAGGAGGAGGGGGTGGGGGTATGGAACGTTTATAATATTAATCGAAGATAGAACTCAGTTGCAGCATTGTTTTACTGTTATAAGTCAGTTAATTGCATTTTACATTGTCTATATGGATTTTTTTTGTTAAAAATATATTAAAAAACCTTTTAAATGCTTTCTGTTTTGAAACACAGATTCTTACAAATAGGTTTCAAAACGCCGAGCAATTATAAGGCGACGTCCTGGTTCAAAAAAACGTTGTTTGTGCTATTGTTTACCCTTTCTTAGAAGAAAACAGATGTCATGCGGAAATAAATATGATTTTTCATAAATATAGGAATTTAAAAAAAAAAACTATTTCAAAAATATATTCTGTCACAAGGCCGAATTTATTCATTCCCGGCTTTTCTTTATTAACTTGATATGACGTTCAAATAGTCAAATGCATCACGTGACGTCATTTGCTTAAAACTGTTGCAGGCGTGAATATTACTGATATAATGGGTAAATATTATAAAATGGGTTAAAGAATTCACATTTTGGTCAGTTCTATTTCCAATTGATATATGGATGATAAATAGAGTAATTTAGATGAACGGTTCAGGAGATATAAATCCAAATAGAACACGCAGGGGATATCTTGCCAGCATTTTGTAACAAAATCTGGAGGGGGGTAAGGTCATAATTTTGTATCAAACTTAAAATTTTGTGCGATGATTGCTACATTTATTTATCTTTTTGCTACATTTATTTATTTTTATACATTTATTTATTTATTTTTTTGCTACATTTATTTATTTTTCTTGTTGAAAGATATGTTAACTTAGATTAAGATAGCATTTTTTCCGCTCATTGGCACGTTAACAAAGTACTTAAACCCGTCATTTACTGGTTGGACTCTAAAAATAATGACGTCAAGAAAAGAACATAAAATGGTATAATATTTACTATTTCATAGAATTTGACTTACCAGCATTGATGTATTTTCTATTTTTTTTTGTTTCAGACCTTCTTTCGTTATTAAAAGAATTACCATATACATTCATGCATCAGGTTTAAAATAACAGGGGTCTATTGATGATATGATGCACATTTGGGGAAAATTAAAGAAAAAATGGACATGTACTTCTTTGGAAGGTCATTAATCAACTGGAAGCTCGATGACATTTACTTTTTTCATTAAAATACTATACATTATATTGTTCTCTACCAATAAAATCAATAAAACTTAACCTGTGATGTTTAATAGTGTTTTGGGGGTGTTTTGGAAAGGGTGTAACCATGAACCTTAAGTCGGCACCAATTGCCCATTGGTCTCGTCGGTTTATGTGTAGTCCTTTGTGCTTGATGTTTCTGTGTTGTGCGTTCCTTTGGCATCTCTTTCTGTATTTGTATTCTCTGTGTTTTTGCATTGGGTGTTTTGGGGTTTTTTTATGTTGGTGCTGCAACCTGGTGTTGTTGGAGATCCCCACCTTTGTTTTGCACCATCACAATATTAGTAAATTATACAATACTAAAAATAATGCTAAAGCAAAATCTTAAAAAAAAAGAAAGAAAATAAAATCATACTATTCAAGTAATTCTGGTTGTCGACATGGTTATCAACATAAAAAAGATGAAGTTAGACCTACCGCTTTGATCCGTATACTATATTGTAATACAGTATTTCTGTATCTTCCCGGTCTGGATAACATTCATGTACCTGAAAATTTATAGAACAAGTTACATGTAACTACATGATAATGTTTTGTGATACAATACACGTATAACGAAAGATAAAATGATGCATATAATGACAAACAATACTTATAAGAATGTTTAATGCATTCAAATTCATTTGCATTATTTTAGAGCAGATACATTTACAGCATGGACCAGACATGCACGTTTCGGATATCTAACCCTCGTCAGTGATCCTCAATCTAAACAATGTAATATGGCCAAAATCTGTGAAAATTATGTCCTAAATATACCGAAAGACGTAGCAAGATGGCTGGGATATGATGCTACAGAACCCAGGTTTTAGAAATTTGAGAAAATTTTGTAAACAGAAATTTTCAAAACGTTTGAAGAAACAACCAATCGAAATTGATCGAACATGGCTAGATGTACCCTTGGGGACTACTAGTCAACCAGCAGTGACGCTCACCAAGTTGTACAAATGTTTAACGTCTTCAAATTCATTACCATCATTTTAGAGCAGATAAATTTACAGCATGGACCAGACATGCTCGTTTCGGGTATTTAACCCTTGTCAGTACTAATAAGAAGTTAAACATACCTTTTTACGCAGGACATCTTCTACCATCTTATTGTCGGTGAGATGGAGGAACACTGTTCCCTGAAGACATAAAAATAGAAAGGATAAGATTATGATAAGAATGGTTGTGAAAAAACAGTGTTTTTTTTTAAAACAAGAAACAGCATATGGGCCCAACGTCGTCCAACCTCGGCTAACGTCGGCTGACATCGGAAATGATTTTTTCCTAGTAAAATAAATTAGAAGTACTAGTGCCTAATTAATGGACTTACAAAGTATAGTATACAACATGAAGTATAGTATAGTATAGTATAGTATAGTATAGTATAGTATAGTATAGAATAGTATAGTATAGTATAGTATAGTATAGTATAGTATAGTATAGTTTAGTATAGTATAGTATAGTATAGTATAGTATAGTATAGTATAGTATAGTATAGGATAGGATAGGATAGGATAGGATAGGATAGTATAGTATAGTATAGTGTAATTTAGTATAGTATAGTATAGTAAAGTATAGTATAGTATAGTGTAGTGTAGTGTAGTATAGTATAGTATGGTATGGTATAGTATAGTTTAGTGCATCACATGATAAATCCTCGGAATTTCATTGATTAATCACGCGGGGACTATGAGAGAATAGTGCCCGGCACTCGGGCATTATTGCTTTTTGCTTTACAGAGTTACGTCCCTCAGGAAGGATTATGACGTAAAAGTAAGCAGCAATAAGCGGGGGTGATCAATGAGATTTCAGTTATCTCAAGTTAATTGCAATTTATTCATTTATTAATTAAAACAGTACTACAGTCATGTGATGCAATAAACCCATTAATGCCCGTTTGTGTAGGTACTGTTCTCTCATAGTGTTGCTTTTAGAAGGTCCTGTAGCAGTATAGTATAGAATAGTATAGAATAGTATAGTATAGTACAGTATAGCATAGTGTAGTATAGGTCTCACTCTTATATCGGGAGTTCGCTTCTTAATATGGTGGAGTTTTTTGTTTGTTTGCTTTGGTTCCTGGTTTATCCTGATTTTGTATGCCTTCGGTTTCTGATTTTCTGGGTTATCGATTTTGTGCTTTAAACGGGGATATGGTCATTATCCATATTTGTCATAGTATAGTAAAGTATAGTATAGTATAGTATAGTATAGTATAGTATAGTATAGTATAGTATAGTATAGTATAGTATAGTATAGTATAGTATAGTATAGTATAGTATAGTATAGTATAGTATAGTATAGTATAGTATGGCACAGCGTAGCATAATATGGGATAGAAAAGTTTTCACTGAATTTTTACATAACAAACGGAAATACTTACATTGGGGCAAGTGTCCTTGTTGTAGCACGGTGTCTTCATGGCTTCATCTAGCAGTCTAATATAGGGTGGATCATTCAAAACTGATGTAACGCGTCTGGGAATATCAGCTTCCATTCTCTAATCTAAACTCAGTATTTTTGCAAAGCAAACCCTGTATTTTTCCTCATAGAATTAGGGCATAGAAATATTTTTCATGTAAAGGAATATAGGTCATAGTTGCAGTAGTTTAAGGGTGTTTTTTAGTTCCACTTCATGACTTTTTAGTTTAATACATGTATCATTTTACTTTTGCAGCATTGTCACTTAACTTCACACGATAGCATGTAAAATGAAACTGAATATTTGGTCGTGATACGACAATGGAATAACTTTTCATTCAATGCATGTTTACTCTGTAAGAATTAATTCATATTCTTTTTATAGAAAAAAAGGTTATATTTTTTTACGGTTGAACGTTTTGTTGAAAAAATACCTTTGGTGTTTGACAGATTTTTTTTGCGTGTGTGAAAAAATCGAAAAGAATATCGTGTAAAAATAGAGAAAATGTGTAAAGCTCAAAATTGACCTACTTATTATCGAGTTTCATTGTTTTGTGATGTCACTTTCTAGGTGTCTGTTTGTTCCCTTTTTTATGCTTTATGTGTGATTTTTTTATTCATCAAAATATCAGATCGTTTTAACTTTCAAATTTTTTTAGATTCGGGATATTTCTGAAGAGGAAAATAAAGAACTGTTGTGGGTCATGTATTATTTTAGTTTTACTTTATGTGTAGGTACACATGTACTTAGTCATGTTATTTAATGATTTCATAATAATTCTTTCTAGATTTTACTATGTCATGTTTATCTCATTATAGAATATTCCAGTATGTTCTTTGTTACATCATTATCATCACATGACTGTGATTTCTAGAATTTACTCTATTGTTAATCATGTGTAATGAGTCATTGTTCTAGAAGCTTCTGGTAAATTCATTGTTATTAAGTATAAATACCTCTGAGGAACTGTGTTAAGAGGGACATTCGTACACATTCGTAGACACGATTCATTCATCTATTCTGATATACTGGGACACTTTATTTGTTGAGACTTTAATCCATTTAACAACGTTTGGACACTGATCTTTCGAGAACGTTTGTGATTACCGGAAACCATACATTCGATAGACTTTGTGGACCGTAACGGAACGGACACTTTGATCCGGACATTGTATTGTAAGTTGTAATCATTTGGAATATATATATATTGTACATAATTAAACTTGTAAATTTATATTCTGTCTTTGTCTGATTTTTGCTGGCGTTTAGGGGTATTCTGACCCATAACAGAATTGGGGGCTCGTCCGGGATAGTAATCTCTGCATATTTGCACTTTACGTAAAGTTCGTTTTTTGAAAAAAGGAAAATTCTCAAAACTTTTGCCAGCAGAAATCGATCATGGTATTTTCGGTCACTGAATTTTTGAAATCGCCGACTGTACAAGAGTTCGAATCATTGAAGAAAGATGATTTGATTGGTTTAGGTCTTCACTTGAAGTTAGATGTAAAATCTTCTATGAGAAAACAAGAAATTAGAAATATTGTGGCTAAAGAGCTTTTAGCTAAGGAAATCTTTTCGTCATACGATTTTCCTGTTGAACTTGTTTCAAGCGAAACCAAAATGTCAAAATATGAGTTTGAATTAGAGAAAATGAAAATACAATTACAATTTGAAAAAGAAGAAAAAGAAAGACAATTTGAAAGAGAAGAAAAAGAAAGACAATTTGAAAAAGAAGAAAAAATAAGACAATTTGAAAGAGAAAAGGAAGAAAGAGAGAAACAGGAACGTATGCACGAGAAAGAACTCCAGTTTGAGTTAGAAAAGTTAAAATTAGAGAAAAGCGCTAAGGAAAATCCTGTTTCTTCGCCTGTCAAGTCTGAATTCGATGCCGCCAAAAACATCAGATTAGTACCAAAATTTCAAGAAAAGTCCGTGGACAAATATTTTCCACATTTTGAGAAAATCGCGGCCAATCTGAAGTGGCCACGTGATTTTTGGCCAACTTTATTACAAAGCGTACTTATTGGCAAAGCGGCTGAAGTGTACTCGGCGCTCAGTATTGCTGAGAGTTCAGACTATGACAAGGTCAAGGACACGATTTTGAGAGCATATCAGTTAGTACCTGAGGCGTACAGACAAAAGTTTAGAAAGTACAAAAAGTTTGAAAATCAAACATATGTTGAATTCGCTCGAGAAAAAGAAGATTTATTTGATCAGTGGTTTCGATCTAAGAAAATTCCCAATTCATTTGACAATTTGCGTCAAATAATTCTGATAGAAGAGTTCAAAGAGTGTGTACATCAAGATTTAAGAACTCATTTGGAAGACAAAAATGTTAAAACTCTTGAAGAAGCCGCTGTTTTGTCTGATACGTATGCTCTCACTCATAAGAAAAATTTTGTGTCAAAAACTCAATCTAGCGATAGCGCAAAAACGTCAGATGTTCCAAAGAAAAATGTACAAGAGTCTCAGTCGTCCATTAGTTCCCAGTCACCATCTCAAGGTGGTTCTACGTCCGGTCCTAGGTCCGAGCGTTCTGAGGCATCCCCAGGGGTGGGGTCGCTTCCTACATGCAATTATTGTAAGAAAAAAGGTCATGTTATTTGTGAGTGTTTGAAGCTTAAGAAGAAAAAAGAACTTAAGTCACAGGCCTGTGCGTCTGTTAGAAATGATAGGAAAGCCTTAGATTCGATTTGTTCTGACACTCCTGAGATTCAGGGTTCTAAGTCCAGTTCTGATGATTTTGTGGAGGATCATTATAAGCCCTTTTTGTCACAGGGATTTGTTTCACTCAGTGATTCTAGCGAAGCGTTGCCTGTTCAGATTTTGAGAGATACTGGTGCTGCCCAGACTTTATTGTTAGAGGGTTCATTGCCTTTGTCTGAGCACACTTTTACTGGTAGGTCAGTTTTATTACAGGGTGTGGAGCTAGGCGTCATTGATGTTCCCCTTCATAAAATTTATTTGAAGTCAGACTTAATTACTGGACCTGTTATCGTAGGTGTTCGACCTACTCTTCCCGTTCAAGGCGTTTCCTTGTTGCTTGGCAACGATTTAGCTGGCGGCAAAGTTGTAGCCGATCCGATTGTTTGTGAGAAAATCACGTCCGATGTCGTGTCCGATGATGAAGACGACGACTTGTACCCAGCCTGCGCAGTTACCAGGGCGATGGCCAGGAACAGACTGAAAGAGGCTGCGAGTACTTCTGCACTTAACGAGGACCATCCCTCCAAAAATATAGACCTTTCTGACACATTCATGTCTACCATTGATGACAGCGTACCTGAGACGTCAGTACCACTTCATGTTGACAAGTCTCCGACAGTACCTGGTGATGATTACCATCCGCCATTAGACAGAGATACAGATGCCTTAAGCCATGAGCAGCTCCTCTCCGAGCAAACTAAAGATCCGGAGATCATCCGACTAAGTAAGAGGGCCCTTCCCCGAGAAGAAGCGGACAAAGTCGGAGAGTGCTTCTACATACAAGATGGCATCCTTATGCGGAAATGGAGACCACCCGATGCACCCCCTAATGAAGTGTGGCGGGTCGTTCACCAGATAGTGGTTCCAGTAGCGTATCGCGGGGACATCATGAGTTTAGCTCACGACACACCCATGGCAGGTCATTTAGGTGTCAATAAGACTTATAATAGGATTTTAAGTCACTTTTTCTGGCCTAAGTTGAGAAAAGATGTGTCTGAGTTTTGTAAGTCTTGTCATAGTTGTCAGATGGTAGGTAAACCCAATCAAGTTATACCACCTGCTCCCCTCCAACCCATTCCAGCCTTTGAGGAACCTTTTAGTAGGGTGTTAGTTGATTGTGTAGGTCCTTTGCCTAGGACTAGGTCAGGTAATCAGTACTTACTGACAATTATGTGTACTTCGACTAGGTTTCCTGAAGCCATACCTCTTAGGAATATTAAGGCAAAGACCATAGTTAAGGCCCTTACAAAGTTTTTCAGTTTCGTAGGTGCTCCCAAGGCTATTCAGTCAGATCAGGGTTCGAATTTTATGTCAGGGTTGTTTCAGAAGGTTATGCATGAGCTAGGTATCAGGCAGTATAAGTCTTCTGCGTACCATCCTGAGTCCCAGGGAGCACTTGAACGCTTTCATCAAACCCTTAAAACTATGATGAAAACATATTGTCACCAGTATGGAAAAGACTGGGATGAAGGGGTTCACCTCGTGTTGTTTGCGGCACGAGAAGCGGTTCAGGAGTCCCTGGGGTTCAGTCCCTTTGAGCTAGTTTTTGGGCATACGGTCAGGGGGCCATTGAAGTTGTTGAAGGAAAAATGGTTGACTGAGACTAGCGATTTGAATCTCCTAGACTATGTGTCTAATTTCAAAGAGAAATTATATAATGCTTGCAAATTAGCTCAAGAAAATCTCAAAACATCTCAAATGAAAATGAAAACATGGTATGACAAAGATGCTAGAAACAGAGTTTTTAAACCAGGCGATAAAGTTCTTGTATTTTTGCCTATCCCTGGTCATCCTTTGCAAGCTAGATATTTCGGTCCTTATGAGATTGAGAGTAAAATAAGTGATGTTAACTACGTAGTTAAGACACCAGGTCGGCGAAAAGAAAAAAGAGTGTGTCATGTTAACATGTTGAAAGAGTATTTTGATAGAAGTGACCGAAATTTTGTAAAACCAGTTTCCACTTTGGCCAATGCAAATACATTAGAAAATTGTGTTGAATCTGAATGTAATGAAGAGATTGTCGAAAAAGACTTCACTCAAAGTGTCCGTCTAAAGAATTCTGAAATTCTGACAAGTCCGGAAGTGAAACTCGGACATCTGACCGTGCATCAAAAAGAGGAAGTGCACCAATTAATGCGGGAATATACGACCATCTTTCCGGACGTTCCAAAAAAGACGAATGCATCTCATCATGACGTCATTGTGGGTGATGCGTCACCTATTAAACAGCATCCCTATCGGTTAAACCCGATAAAGCTTCAATACATGCGGAAAGAAATTCAATACATGCTTGAAAATGACATTATTGAACCCAGCAATAGTGATTGGAGTTCCCCATGTATTCTAGTTCCGAAGCCAGACGGAACTTACCGATTGTGTACGGACTTTAGAAAAGTCAATTCAGTCACCAAAACTGACTCTTATCCGATCCCACGAATCGATGACTGTATAGATAAAATTGGCAGTGCAAAATTTGTCAGTAAATTTGACTTGCTTAAAGGCTATTGGCAGGTCCCGCTTACCGAGAGAGCCAGAGAAATATCGGCATTTGCGACTCCAGATGGGCTTTACCAATATAAAGTAATGCCCTTTGGTATGAAAAACGCACAAGCAACATTCCAGAGGATGATTCATTCGCTCCTAAATCATCTCGAAGGATGCGAGGCGTACATCGATGACGTCATCATCTACAGCGACACCTGGGATGATCATCTCCGAATCATGCGTACTTTCTTCGACATACTGGCGAAAGCAAACCTCACAGTGAACCTTGCGAAAAGTGAATTTTGTCATGCGACTGTAGAATATTTGGGTCACAAAGTAGGTCAAGGTGTTGTTACTCCTATCATGGCCAAGGTGGAAGCTATTTCAAAGTTCCCGATTCCTACCAATAAGAAAGAGATAATGAGATTTTTAGGAATGGCAGGATTTTACAGAAAATTTTGTCCAAATTTCTCGTCAGTTGTTGGTCCACTTACCAATCTTTTACAAAAGAGAGTGAATTTTGCATGGACCAATGACTGTGACGAATCTTTTAAGAAAATCAAATGTGTTCTTATGAATAGTCCTGTCCTGTCAGCTCCAAATTTTGATAAGCAATTTAAGCTTACTGTTGATGCCAGTGACGTAGGAATCGGGGTTGCTTTGTTTCAAGAAAATGATGATGGTGTAGATAGAGTTGTTTGTTATTTTTCAAAGAACTTGACAAAATGTCAAAAGAATTACTCTACTATTGAAAAAGAGTGTCTTGCATTATTGTTAGCTTTACAACATTTTGATGTTTATTTGAATGTTACTTTACATCCCATTCTTGTGTTTACTGACCACAACCCTCTCACATTTTTGCACAAAATGTCAAACAAGAATCAAAGACTTACAAGGTGGAGTTTATTGTTGCAAGAGTACAATATTATTATTAACCATATCAAGGGCAAAGACAATGTGATTGCAGATGCACTATCGAGAGTTTCATGAGTGATTTTTGCAGAATTTACCACTTAAGTTTTCATTGACATTCAAACTTTTTTTAAGGGGGGAGGTGTTGTGGGTCATGTATTATTTTAGTTTTACTTTATGTGTAGGTACACATGTACTTAGTCATGTTATTTAATGATTTCATAATAATTCTTTCTAGATTTTACTATGTCATGTTTATCTCATTATAGAATATTCCAGTATGTTCTTTGTTACATCATTATCATCACATGACTGTGATTTCTAGAATTTACTCTATTGTTAATCATGTGTAATGAGTCATTGTTCTAGAAGCTTCTGGTAAATTCATTGTTATTAAGTATAAATACCTCTGAGGAACTGTGTTAAGAGGGACATTCGTACACATTCGTAGACACGATTCATTCATCTATTCTGATATACTGGGACACTTTATTTGTTGAGACTTTAATCCATTTAACAACGTTTGGACACTGATCTTTCGAGAACGTTTGTGATTACCGGAAACCATACATTCGATAGACTTTGTGGACCGTAACGGAACGGACACTTTGATCCGGACATTGTATTGTAAGTTGTAATCATTTGGAATATATATATATTGTACATAATTAAACTTGTAAATTTATATTCTGTCTTTGTCTGATTTTTGCTGGCGTTTAGGGGTATTCTGACCCATAACAGGATAATAAAACGATATTCTAATGCACTCCATGTGTAACGTGCATTCGGATTGGTTGAACGATGTAAAAACTGTAAAGGCAGTTTTTTCTATGACGTCATGCAATACTATGGCAACGCCGTATAAAGCAGACGTTTTCTAGCTCCTCACTTACCAAAGCATTAGAATAGGGTTACAATTATACTGATTTTTGTTTACAAATACTGACAGGGTATCGGCGAATCCCCTTTCAGAAATATCCTTTTACAACTGATGCCGATACCCTGCCAGGTTTTTAACACATGCATGGTAACCCCTAAATTTCCCATGGATACATGTAACATTATTGATTTGAACATATGAGTGATGTCATAGGAAAGTTAAAAGAGACAAGACGTCTGTTGAAGCTATCTAGTATGCAATTATGGCATTTGCTTTTTGAATTCCGGATCTATTGCCTAATAACTGTGACTGGACAAGTTGAAGAGTTTTGCACAAACATTCCGGCTAACCACACCTCTTGCTATAATTATAAAGCCGAAAACCGCACATAAGCCTTCTTCATTTTATTGTATTGTTATTGGATACTCGGGTTTGATTTCATTGTCAATGATCGCACCCGGTGATAAATTCTATTTGTCATGCGTCTTTCATGGTTATGTGAGTCTGCTTTGATAGTTTGTTTAATCGACGACAGACATGGATGTTGTCGTGTGTCTCATTGGCCCCTGTTGTTAATACGCAAGATCGCAAATACAGCGCGTGCAGCGTGTCCGTTCTGATTTTTCATTTAGTCACCTACCTAAACCTCAACTTGCAACAAGTTCATAGGCGGCACAGGCTTGCAATATCACCTTGCCGTCATCGCTATTTTCTTACGCCATTTCACGCAATGATAAAGCCCGAGAGGCATCGCAGGTACGGCATGTCGTCACAGTGACGTCATTCGGACTTCTGACGTAAACATCGCAAAAGATTCAAAGGTAGAGGCACATATCTGAGCGTTTAGGGGCGAGTAAATGGGCAATGAAGGAAACGATTCTTATCTTGATGAAGGAAAATCTACAAGACTCACGTCTAAAGACGATAGGTTTCGATTTATGGTCAGAATTTGTATTTTTATTGGAGACTTCTCGCTCAGCTGATCGTGTTGGCAACGTATGAATGAAGGAAGAATCCCTGATACTGCATCGTATTGCATTGAAACAAAGACAATGCTTTTACATTATATGCCTCATAAATGTAGTTATACTTAGTGGTATATACTTGCAATATCTTATTTACAAATACGAAGCCCAAGTTTCAATCTGCAAGAATCTTGCAGACAAACAATAGGCGATGACGGCAGAGGTAGATTTCAAAGTGAAGAAAAGCGGAACTGAAATCGGACGCATGCGTGGGAGATTGCCTAAACCATTGTTCAAAGCTTGGGCACCTTTTCTGCCCAAGTAAATTGATGACGTCATAACAATGGAGAACAATCGGAGAGTGCGCGAGAACATTCGTATAATCTTGGTCAGAAGTATTTGCGATCTTCCGTATTGAAGCTAATATTTTATCGTATGGTCGTGGTTCTATTAAATCGTGCGGGATTCGTTCGCTGTCGTGAGGGTAGTACATATTTCTTTAGATTCGTTTCATAAATTGAATAATTTTCGTAACAAAAAAGTTTATATTCACAAATTTTGTAGACGAAGGTTAGATAAAAGTTTTATTTTATTCAAAGCTATTACGACGAGCAAAATACCTGCTTAAAACCTACGGACGGACACGTAAACTGAACATTTAAAGGCTCGCTTGATTGCATAACACAAAGTCTTTATGAAGTTAGTACTGCTACCGTGTCTGGTTGGAAATGGCCTCCTTTTTTATATTGACAATTTCTGTGCCGTCTGAGGTTCGTAAGATTTTGAACGCTCTCTTTTCACGACTTGTATACAAAACATTGCCACATAGTCATTTTTTAAATGAAACATATATTTGAATTTTATTCAAAACAATTTTACAATATGTTTTTTTTTAATAATTAAAATCAATGAAAACTAGCAATAAGGTCATGGTTGCAATCATCAGGGAAAGATTATTCTCCCAATTGAGACCGAGAACTCTCAAATTTCCCTGGGGTGAGATAAATCGATCTCACCCTCTGACGTCATCGATCTCACCCTCTGACGTCATCGCTACCAAAGCGACGTTATGGAAGCAAGGCAAACTGGTGATTATAAGAGACACTCTAGATAGTCGATAACGTGGGAGAAAAAAATCGAACACCACCACGAGGGAGGGATGGCTAATTCTCAACCCTCGTGTAAAAATTTTGCTTGTCCATGACTCGGCAAGCCTCGTCATGGACTTGCAAAATTTATACATTCTGGTTGAGAAATCGCCATCCCTCCCTCGTGGTGGTGTTAGATTATATTATTCCCATTTGGGATTTACATTTGATTCTTTGGAATGGATGAGTTGCTTTGACAGTTCACTTAATTATTCTGAATTTTATGGGTTTTTGTGTTTTATTTTCACTCCATCACATCACTGTTGAAAAGTATTCAAATGTATACACATTTCTCTCAATTAATATGCATATCAACATTAATTTATTTGAATCTAACAAATAATCAGATTTTTAAAAGAAGATAATAGTTCTTCTTATAATGAAATTATCTATATAAAGATGTATAAATGTCCATCACAAATCTTTAATGCGACTTTTTGTTGCTAGGAAACGCTCCAATCTAGACAAACCTGAAATTATGTATAAAGCATAAAATGGATAGGAAAGAATATGAAAATAGATGTGAACTACATATTGAAGTGTATGAATGTGATTTTTCTATTTTAATCTTGGAATTTCCAACTTCATTTTGATTCCTTTTTATATCTAATCTTTATCAATATTTCCTATTTTGAATGTTGGAATTTCTTAAATTGGGTCATTTTGTGTGATTTTGGTTGATGGTTCTAAATATTCATGCTGGAGACGGAAATAGAAAAAGCAATGAAAAAGAAAAAGAAAAAAAAAAACAATGTAAAAATGTCATGTCGCATTTACTGATAGCGCAATTTCTATCATAAATCGAAAATCGCGGTTTCGTCAACTTAAGTCCCCTTCACACCAGCCTTATGGTGAATACGACAAGGGTGCGCATATGCTGTACATAAATCTTATGAAGGAACATAAATATTTCAATATGGATCAATGCTATGTTTGCAAATTCCCTGCGTCTGTCTTGCAGCTGTTGCGCGAAACACTACTAAATTGTGAAAAAGACAGCCACAGAGCGCAGTCCGACTACCATAAGGTTAGCAATTTGTCTTCGATATCCTTGTGCAATAAATCTCGTTCGGCTAATGTGAAAAAGACTTTAACATCACTAGCTTCTTCTGATTGTATTACGTTTTTTATTACTACATTGAAAGGGGTCGATATCAGCAGCATTAGCACATTACCCCTATCTTTTTCTTTCGCGTGAGGTATTTTTTTTTTAATTTACTGATTCGTATCAATTTGGTTAAATATGGTCCAAACATTGATTGAATTTTCATTCGTTCTTCTTTGAAAAAAATCTTAAAAGGTAATATTTCCAGTCCTCGAAAAAAAGTTTTTGTTACTCTATTATCCAGAGATAAATATATTAACTATACAAAACATCATTCAGAATGCATGTGAAGTAACAATAGTTGGTGGTCTTTTCAGCATATATAGAAGATATAAAAATCCGACGAAAGTAAAAGGTTAAAAATGAATATAAAATCTAGATTAAGGAATCATTCATGATCTCGAATTTATGTTGAGATTTCCATATTCTCTTTCTGACAAAAAGTAGATCTCAAAAGCTGACCTTCGTTTGTTGAATCTTCGTCTAATGAGAACACAATCCTGAACCATCCAGGTTCCGTGGTAAAGAAACACTCCCCACTCACAAGGAAAACTCCAGCCTCCAAAATCTGACGATCTAGTTCCCTTTCTGCTTCAAATGTTTTATATCTCATATACTGAAATCAACGAAAAGTTCTGCAGTTAGTGTATTATACACAGCCAATTGTGCCTCACATGAAATTCATAGGAAATAATCATCATGTTAATTTCATATGGAAGTTCATGTGAAATTCATATATATAAATTTTACATATTTATATGGAAATTATTTCACATGAATTTCACATAAATAACTTCATATGAATTTTACATGAATTTTTCTATGTGACCTTATGCGAAATTGAATTTATATGAAATACATGTAAGAAACTTCACATGAATTTTATGAAGGAAAAAAAATATAGATTTCATGCTCGTTTCGCTTAAATTTTATATGAACTGTCATATGAAGATGATATTAATTTCGAATAAAATCGATATGAGGCACAATTGGTTGTGTGCAGCGTCCATAGACGATCAATACACACAAACAATGTTCATACAATCAAAAACACATCATTAATTATCCTAATTTATCATTTTTGAATTCATGAGTCCGTCAGTAATTTGGAGCTTCTGTATGCCCCTCTTTTCTTAAATCCACCCGTCCGTAAATTATTCAATCCATCCATCCATCCATCTATAAATACCTTTGAGAAGTTGGCCCATGCGTATAGTCCTGCCTGACTGGGATACACAATTAGACCCATATCTTCCAGTTTCCTAGAGACCATGTGATATCTTTCCTTTAAATCTTTTAAACACTTTGGGAAGAATACATTGTCCAACCATTCTGAAAAAGGTGACAAACATGAAAAAAAATCTGGCTTACTTTTTTCAAGGAATCAGGAAAAAACCACTTCAAATGAACAAAGTTTATTTTTAACTGTATTGCTGAACTGATTCAGAAAACAATATTAATTTCTTATAGAATATAAACATCTCAAGGTCAAGAACGCATATCTGGTGAACTGTTATTATGACTGACAAATATGGATAATGACCATATTCAAATGTACAGCAAAAAATCGACAATTCAGAAAATCACAAACCGATGGTATACAAAATCTGGATAAAACAAGAATCAAAGCAAAAAACAAAAACCTCTACCACATGAAACATGTGAAAAGAAGCGAACTCCCAATATGGGAGTGATACCAGGTGCCCAGGAAGAGTCAGCATCACCTGCGTGTTAATATTATTTTCATGGTTATGAATTTAATTTATCCTATCAAATAGTGACATGCTATGACCAAAAGTATTGGACACTTGAATATTGATTTCTCTGTCACCCTCTGAATATGCCGTAGGATCAAATGAATGGGGAAATATTTCCAAAGATAATTGAGTCTTGTAGATTTATTCCTTGAGATAAGTATTTGAGATTGAATTATGGTCACATTCACAAATACAAGAAATAAAAAGAAAGAATTAAATGACTAATTTCCCGTTAAAATTCAATTAGTTTATTAATTAATTTTAACATGTAACTCGCAGTTGATTTATGTTCATAATATACAGATCGACTCTTTCTGACGTTGAATTTATTACATGTACAATAGGCTTTTAACTTTAAAAAAGAAAAGGCGGTAATCAAAATTTTGATTAGGGCCAAAATCGGACAATATTCAGACATTCTTTTATATATATCGAATAGAAACAGTACAACTCACCGAAGTCAGATAGAAAGTTAGCCAGGGTAATCTGTGACAACATCGGTGATTGGTAGGTATGTGCACATTTCCTATGGTACTGAATTATCAGTGCGTTTTCGGTGTAGATTAAACCCGTTCTGAATCCAGACAAACTGAAGTCCTGAAAATAAAAAGTTGATGACGTTATAGTGATAACAGCGGAACACACACGTATGTTACGGGGAAAGGGAAACAAAGAGACGAAGACAACGTGAATAATAAAAAATCACTCATGATATATACTATAACACCGATTTGGTTAAAAGATCGGGGTACCTGTAAAGTGCGAAACGAAACAAAAACGAAACGAAACGAAACGAAACAAATCGAAACGAAACGAAACAAATCGAAACGAAACGAAACGAAACAAATCGAAACGAAACGAAACAGATCGAAACGAAACGAAACAAAACGAAACGAAACAGATCGAAACGAAACGAAACAGATCGAAACGAAACGAAACAAAACATAAAACTTAAAGAAAATGAGAAAAAGAGGAAAAATCGCCGAAAACGAATATTTCAAGACAAGATCTTATTGAAGGGTCAGGGGTTACCACTCTTCTCCTACCGTCACCCCTCCCCGTGGGGGGGGGGGGGGGTCTTGGGCGGTCAAGACAAATGTTTAAACTTTAAAGTGTAAATTGGTGCAATAGTGAAGTTATTTGGGTTATTTCCTTTCTTAAACCTTGAAAATAAAAAGACTTGTTTAGATGAAAAACTAAGGTGAGCGAAGCGAGCCTGAAGTATTCGAAAAATGAATTGAAAATTGCGGCGAGCGAAACGATCGGGAACATTTTTAAAGGTATATATAGATGAATTTCGTGGTAATTTATAAAATTGAGATTATGTACAAGAACGCATAGGAGCAAGATTATTTATATTAAAAGTAATTTCCTAATTTTTTTTTGGTTACTGTTACCCTCCCAATCATCTGTCCCTCCTCTCGCCCCCTTCTTCCCTCCTCCCGCCCCCTTTCTCTCCCCTCCCTTTGTCCCTGTCCACCCCCTCATTTTTGCCTTCAACCGTTAGTTCTTGTGGCTGGAGGGTTTTTTTTGACGATTAAAACATAATATATACGGTATATAGCACAATTGCATTTTAAAGGAGAGTGAATGGGATGAATAACCTCGTCACAGACGGAAAAATATTATTTAGCGGGGGGGGGGGGGGGGGGGGAGTCTAGCGCAGAGGAAACGGAACTGTTCCGTTATGTGTATTTGAAAATTTTATCAGAAAAATGAGAACAATTAAAAACTGGGGGGGGGGGGGGGGGGGCACATTTCTTTCGAAAAAGGATAAGATTTTTTTCCCTGAAATGTGCCCCCACCCCGTTTTATGATCTCATTACGGTGTCATAGCGTGGTTTTCTATCCCCTCCCTTTTATTCCTCTTAAATAAATGAATGGCATTTGACATTTACTTTTTTTAATTGTCAAATTTGACTCTTTCAAGAAACCCTCTCGACACTAGTTACAAATGTAGAACACATGGATTAAGGCAATATTACATGCTGATCTTGTCTTGAAATATGGGTACCTGTAAAGTGCGAAACGAAACAAAAACGAAACGAAACGAAACGAAACAAATCGAAACGAAACGAAACAAATCGAAACGAAACGAAACAAATCGAAACGAAACGAAACAGATCGAAACGAAACGAAACAAAACGAAACGAAACAGATCGAAACGAAACGAAACAGATCGAAACGCAACGAAACAAAACATAAAACTTAAAGAAAATGAGAAAAAGAGGAAAAATCGCCGAAAACGAATATTTCAAGACAAGATCTTATTGAAGGGTCAGGGGTTACCACTCTTCTCCTACCGTCACCCCCCTCCCCGGGGGGGGGGGGGGGTCTTGGGCGGTCAAGACAAATGTTTAAACTTTAAAGTGTAAATTGGTGCAATAGTGAAGTTATTTGGGTTATTTCCTTTCTTAAACCTTGAAAATGAAAAAGACCTGTTTAGATGAAAAACTAAGGTGAGCGAAGCGAGCCTGAAGTATTTGAAAAATGAATTGAAAATTGCGGCGAGCGAAGCGATCGGGAACATTTTTAAAGGTATATATAGATGAATTTCGTGGTAATTTATAAAATTGAGATTATGTACAAGAACGCATAGGAGCAAGATTATTTATACTAAAAGTAATTTCCTAATTTTTTTTTGGTTACTGTTACCCTCCCAATCATCTGTCCCTCCTCTCGCCCCCCTTCTTCCCTCCTCCCGCCCCCTTTCTCTCCCCTCCCTTTGTCCCTGTCCACCCCCTCATTTTTGCCTTCAACCGTTAGTTCTTGTGGCTGGAGGGTTTTTTGACGATTAAAACATAATATATACGGTATATAGCACAATTGCATTTTAAAGGAGAGTGAATGGGATGAATAACCTCGTCACAGACGGAAAAATATTATTTAGCGGGGGGGGGGGGGGAGTCTAGCGCAGAGGAAACGGAACTGTTCCGTTATGTGTATTTGAAAATTTTATCAGAAAAATGAGAACAATTAAAAACTGGGGGGGGGGGGCACATTTCTTTCGAAAAAGGATAAGATTTTTTTCCCTGAAATGTGCCCCCACCCCGTTTTATGATCTCATTACGGTGTCATAGCGTGGTTTTCTATCCCCTCCCTTTTATTCCTCTTAAATAAATGAATGGCATTTGACATTTACTTTTTTTAATTGTCAAATTTGACTCTTTCAAGAAACCCTCTCGACACTAGTTACAAATGTAGAACACATGGATTAAGGCAATATTACATGCTGATCTTGTCTTGAAATATGGGTACCTGTAAAGTGCGAAACGAAACAAAAACGAAACGAAACGAAACGAAACAAATCGAAACGAAACGAAACAAATCGAAACGAAACGAAACAAATCGAAACGAAACGAAACAGATCGAAACGAAACGAAACAAAACGAAACGAAACAGATCGAAACGAAACGAAACAGATCGAAACGCAACGAAACAAAACATAAAACTTAAAGAAAATGAGAAAAAGAGGAAAAATCGCCGAAAACGAATATTTCAAGACAAGATCTTATTGAAGGGTCAGGGGTTACCACTCTTCTCCTACCGTCACCCCCCTCCCCGGGGGGGGGGGTCTTGGGCGGTCAAGACAAATGTTTAAACTTTAAAGTGTAAATTGGTGCAATAGTGAAGTTATTTGGGTTATTTCCTTTCTTAAACCTTGAAAATGAAAAAGACCTGTTTAGATGAAAAACTAAGGTGAGCGAAGCGAGCCTGAAGTATTTGAAAAATGAATTGAAAATTGCGGCGAGCGAAGCGATCGGGAACATTTTTAAAGGTATATATAGATGAATTTCGTGGTAATTTATAAAATTGAGATTATGTACAAGAACGCATAGGAGCAAGATTATTTATACTAAAAGTAATTTCCTAATTTTTTTTTGGTTACTGTTACCCTCCCAATCATCTGTCCCTCCTCTCGCCCCCCTTCTTCCCTCCTCCCGCCCCCTTTCTCTCCCCTCCCTTTGTCCCTGTCCACCCCCTCATTTTTGCCTTCAACCGTTAGTTCTTGTGGCTGGAGGGTTTTTTGACGATTAAAACATAATATATACGGTATATAGCACAATTGCATTTTAAAGGAGAGTGAATGGGATGAATAACCTCGTCACAGACGGAAAAATATTATTTAGCGGGGGGGGGGGGGGGGGGGAGTCTAGCGCAGAGGAAACGGAACTGTTCCGTTATGTGTATTTGAAAATTTTATCAGAAAAATGAGAACAATTAAAAACTAGGGGGGGGGGGGGGGGCACATTTCTTTCGAAAAAGGATAAGATTTTTTTCCCTGAAATGTGCCCCCACCCCGTTTTATGATCTCATTACGGTGTCATAGCGTGGTTTTCTATCCCCTCCCTTTTATTCCTCTTAAATAAATGAATGGCATTTGACATTTACTTTTTTTAATTGTCAAATTTGACTCTTTCAAGAAACCCTCTCGACACTAGTTACAAATGTAGAACACATGGATTAAGGCAATATTACATGCTGATCTTGTCTTGAAATATGGGTACCTGTAAAGTGCGAAACGAAACAAAAACGAAACGAAACGAAAAGAAACAAATCGAAACGAAACGAAACAAATCGAAACGAAACGAAACAAATCGAAACGAAACGAAACAGATCGAAACGAAACGAAACAAAACGAAACGAAACAGATCGAAACGAAACGAAACGAAACAGATCGAAACGAAACGAAACAAAACATAAAACTTAAAGAAAATGAGAAAAAGAGGAAAAATCGCCGAAAACGAATATTTCAAGACAAGATCTTATTGAAGGGTCAGGGGTTACCACTCTTCTCCTACCGTCACCCCCCTCCCCGGGGGGGGGGGGGTCTTGGGCGGTCAAGACAAATGTTTAAACTTTAAAGTGTAAATTGGTGCAATAGTGAAGTTATTTGGGTTATTTCCTTTCTTAAACCTTGAAAATGAAAAAGACCTGTTTAGATGAAAAACTAAGGTGAGCGAAGCGAGCCTGAAGTATTTGAAAAATGAATTGAAAATTGCGGCGAGCGAAGCGATCGGGAACATTTTTAAAGGTATATATAGATGAATTTCGTGGTAATTTATAAAATTGAGATTATGTACAAGAACGCATAGGAGCAAGATTATTTATATTAAAAGTAATTTCCTAATTTTTTTTGGTTACTGTTACCCTCCCAATCATCTGTCCTTCCTCTCGCCCCCCTTCTTCCCTCCTCCCGCCCCCTTTCTCTCCCCTCCCTTTGTCCCTGTCCACCCCCTCATTTTTGCCTTCAACCGTTAGTTCTTGTGGCTGGAGGGTTTTTTGACGATTAAAACATAATATATACGGTATATAGCACAATTGCATTTTAAAGGAGAGTGAATGGGATGAATAACCTCGTCACAGACGGAAAAATATTATTTAGCGGGGGGGGGGGGGGGGAGTCTAGCGCAGAGGAAACGGAACTGTTCCGTTATGTGTATTTGAAAATGTTATCAGAAAAATAAGAACAATCAAAAACTGGGGGGGGGGGGGGGGGCACATTTCTTTCGAAAAAGGATAAGATTTTTTTCCCTGATATGTGCCCCCACCCCGTTTTATGATCTCATTACGGTGTCATAGCGTGGTTTTCTATCCCCTCCCTTTTATTCCTCTTAAATAAATGAATGGCATTTGACATTTACTTTTTTTAATTGTCAAATTTGACTCTTTCAAGAAACCCTCTCGACACTAGTTACAAATGTAGAACACATGGATTAAGGCAATATTACATACTGATCTTGTCTTGAAATATTCGTTTTCGGCGATTTTTCCTCTTTTTCTCATTTTCTTTAAGTTTTATGTTTTGTTTCGTTTCGTTTCGATCTGTTTCGTTTCGTTTCGTTTCGATCTGTTTCGTTTCGTTTTGTTTCGTTTCGTTTCGATCTGTTTCGTTTCGTTTCGATTTGTTTCGTTTCGTTTCGATTTGTTTCGTTTCGTTTCGTTTCGTTTTTGTTTCGTTTCGCACTTTACAGGGACCCAAAAGATCGAGTCTACATTCGGCCAGGGAGCATAAAAATCGAGTCTCCCCTCCTTCGGTTATATCGCTCTTTTTCCTATCAGAGTATTGGTACTGGAAATCCACAACGCTACAGGGGGTACGGAGTCACGTGCGCAGAGGTACAATGCGGAGACGACGATAATAGTGACAACGACTGGGCGAATGGAGCTGTTGCGACGGGTGTTGTATGCAATCAGGAGACGCTGACTCTCCCCGGGCACCTGGTCTCGGAATTTTGGTCATTCCGAGGTTCGCAACCGTTCTTGTTGAAAATCTCGTGATTTTGCCTTGCCTTCTCGACTATGAGACTGAATAACTGATGGGTACTTCTACTTTCAGAGAATTTGTGTTCACAAGATAACAGAGAAAATTACAACACCCATTTTCAAAGACCCTGGGGGTCAGGGGCTTAAACAATATATCATGTGCACAACTAGACCACGAACTGAGGACAATGCTAAAACAATTATCTTTTATCAATAACACTTTCTGAGTATTGGTGCTCACCAGATTACAGGTGCATGAGTAGACACCAATCCCACTGTAATGCAAAAATAATTCATTTTGTACTATTCACAGATTCCCAGTCAAGCAGCCAGTCAGTTAATCAGTCAGACAGCCAGACAGACCAGTAGAGCGAAAAAGAAAGGAACGTTTTGCTGTGATGTTTTGAGTATTAATTGATGATATCAACAAGCACCAAGGAAAATCCTACCTTACTAACGCTCCAAAGGAAGTGAGTACGTTTCGGATCAGGTATGTCAGGGAAACTGAGCACACTTTCGAACACTACATCTCCGAACACTGATAACGCATATATTTCGTCCATTACAACATGTAGCTGATGCCTTTTTGAAGAAGAGAATCGGAAGTAAAACAGAATATAAAATTTTTGAAATGACTTGTTTTTCATGGTTTCATATTACTTGGATTTCCTCTTTTACGGTCTTGATCATTAGTGATGAGACATAACTTTATGGTGCACGACATTTTAAGAGTATGAACATATATTTCAATATTGATAATTTCAACCACTAGGTTGGCATCTCTGCAAGTGGATTGCATAATCATTTAATTTCCATTGTCATTTTCAAGAAGCGACGATTCTGATTGGCTGAGAAATTTTGTTGATACATCGATCAACACAATTTTTCACGGAAGTCTATTTATAGCATTATTTTAAGAACCGGGGGTTCCCTCAAACAGGAATGAACTCATTGCTGAAAAATGGTCCTTATTCCAAAGATATAGAGAGACGATCGTTCGCCGTTTTAATAATGGCGGCTGTCATAACTTGTTTTAGCAGACGTATCACTGCGAAACCCTCCGACTTACGAAATATAGCGCGGTGATTTATACTTTTTAGATCCAATGAAACAGTCTGTTTTTCATATGTAGATGATAATAAAATGATAAGAAATGAATCTTATATTTTCATCTGTTGATGCAGGTATCACCCGAAAAAATGGAAGAAAACTTTTGTATCAACGCGCTACGTTGGTAGTTTCACGAAAAATGCAGGGCCAATTTTAGGGACAAGTGGACCTTATCCTTTTAAAGTAGAGCATATATTTCAATATTGACAATTCATATGCCAGTTTAAAAAACAGCGATATTTAAGGTAGCAGTTTAAGGGACTGAATCACTTACTTTGCACACATCTCTAACACATCCATTATTTCTGCCTTCGTATAAACACGACCTGTAGGATTATCCGGGTTACTGATGACAACCCCTCTAACTATTTTACCCTGTGAAATTGAATGATAACATAATCTAAAAATGAACATTATTTTAAACACTCAATATCAACAAAATTTCGGCAACTCGTCCTTTATCAAGAGGGAAAAACGAATATATTTCTGCTTTGCAAAGGCCGAACATCTGTTGATATTAAGTGTTCATTTTTATTCATTATGAAATATGAACCTCCCCACGGAGGACTTTACTTCATTCTTAATAACATACTATGTTATGTATGTTGAATATTTAAAGTATATTAATTACTTCTTTCTAGCTATGTCACCGGAAATGAGCACATGTTTGGCTCAGTTGGACATGATATATTATTTCGCTATATATTTTAGAAACATACAAAATCGTGGTAAAATATCAATGTTCAAGAAGGTATCGAGTCGGAACACTTTCTTTGTCTTAATCATGCCACCGTATCAAAGTTTTAGTCCTTTAATTTAGTGATATTTTATCTCGATAATTTTTAAACGTCTTCAAATTGAATAGCATCATTTAAGAACATATAAATTGGCAACATGGACCAGACATGCACGTTTCGGGTACTTAACCCTCGTCAGTGATCCTCAAATCTAAACAATTTAATATGCCCCAAAAGTGCGAAAATTACTATGTCCAAAAAAGTACCGAAAGACGTAGCAGGATGGATGGGATATGATGCTGTAGGACCCACGTTTTAGAAATTTCAAGAAATTTTGATAACTGAAATTTTTAAATGCCTTGAAGAAACGATCAACCGAAATTGATCGAACTTGGCTACATGTGCCCTCGGGTACTCCTAGTCCACAAGCAGTGACACTCACCAATTGGTATAAATTGTAAACGTCTTCAAATTGAATATTTGCAAATGCATGTGATCGCATCGTCGGAAACCCACAGCCTATTGCCCTACCATTATAGGCCGTGGGCGCAATTGTAAGGGAATTCTCGTTTTAATGCGTTATACGGTTTATGTCGATGCTCAATTTGGTGCTCTTTTGTGAGTGCTGTTGAGATTATCGTCAGGATCTCCTTTAAATCATACGGTTGTATATAGTAACCAATGAAATAATCAGTTTGAATAGTATCAGCTCTTTTGTGTTGGAGGAATTTTGTAACGCTCGTTCTGATTTAATTCCCCTCTAGAATCGTTTCGGAATGCGAGGATTTCCAAATAGACTGTCCCACAGTATCTTACGTAGTGGAACGGAGAAGATGCTATGGGTTTCCGACAATGATGTGATCGATAACAGGAACATAGTTTTGTATTGGGAATCTTACACAAAAAATGTTATCATGGACTTGTTTTAGTTACTATCATATCATTTCAGTCAAAGTGCCGTGAAAAAAAAAACCAAGCAGTTTTTAGACGGAATTGAAAATCAGAGATTCCTTATTTGCGTCTTTATAATTTAATTCATCAACCATAAATAAATGAAAAATAGGATATATAATTACCTCTTGTGTTGCCTTTGTATAAGCATCTGCTAAAGAATCACTAAATGACAATCCATTCTACAAAAATCAAATTAAACAGAGAATTTCATGTACCCACCACATGTTATGGTATGGTACACTGACAGACACAAAATTCAAATTAAACAGAGAATTTCCTGTACCCACCACATGTATGATATGGTACACGGACAGACATAAAAGATCTGTTGAAGTGTTCTCAGAATAAACCGTAACGTCTATGTTTGACCAGAATAGAATCATCATAAAAAATCAATATAAAGTAGATTTAGACAAAATTAACTTAGTTTAGTCAATGGAGTTTCCCGTGGAACATATCATTTACGTATCACGTGATACTCGACCATGTAATTTGAAAATGGATAACCGTTTTCCATGATAAAGAAAGTATTTGAAAAAAATGGATTTCATATTTTTCCTCTTAGAGCAGAGTGATATCCATACCTGAAAGACGGGAACGTATAAAGGAAGGATCCCTGCACCTTCATGCATGTCCAGACCAATGCGCATGTAGCAGGGTGAAGGTATCATGTAATAGTCTGAAATATATTCTGTCAATATATAAACTTTCTTCTCATTGTTCATGACGATCTGACGTAAATGCATTATGACGGAATGAAATTCATTATGACGTTATAAGTGTCTGTGAAATCATATCTTATTGGATACATTCTTTCCCCGAAATCGTTATTTTTACTATTATATTTGATGACGTAACACGTTATATGAGTTTACATCAGATTACGTTTAAAAATTCTGTAAATAAGGAAGACCTAGTTACCTAAAAAATCATGAAGAAAAGGTCTTGAATCAAATTTTCCTAGAAAATTTTCTGGTTTTCTTACCTATTTGAAACGTCACAATTAGCTAAAGTCAGATATACCGTCCGAAATGAGAATTATGCATAACGAATTCCCGGCCAGTTTCTCCTAGTTTATATCATTGAAATAATGATCTGAAGCCCAATGTTATCAAAACCAGTGTTAAAATGAAGTATACCTCCTACGTCAGCTGTTGCCATGGCAATGCAGTGTAATGCTCCACCTAAGCCTGCTGTTACTATAATCTTAAAGAAAACGAAATGATAAAGTGATAATTTCTATTACGACGTTGGTGCTCTATTGTGAGTGCTGTTGAGATTATCGTCAGTATCTTCTTTCACCCATTTGAGTCACACTTATGCCCTTCGACGCGTGAAGCTCGTAAAAAAGTTCCCCGCGAGGGGTTTGACAGTAAGTGTTTTGAATATTTTCCCTGACATGGTCGCCATAGCGCTTTGCTAGAGCATGTACTGATGTTTTGGATTTTCATAGTAGAAATTTACAAATTACCAAAAAACTTTTAGGACAAGGTTTTCGCTTTCACAAACTTGTAAAGACTTTCTGGAAATTTTACAAAAATTATTGTCAACTTCTTCTGAAATTCAGACCAATACAGGCAACAGAGTATATTACTTTGGGTATTTCACAACCTGCATTTTATGGTGACATTATTAACAAGATAAGAAGGATCAAAGATAGACAACATCACTATCGAAAATGCGTCAGAATCATCAAACGCCTTTTATACCGTGGGTATGATCCTAATGTCACCAGACGGACACTAGGCTTGGTACTTGACCAATCTACAGTCTTGTACAAGCGCATTCTTAAAACTTGCACTCTGACTGACTGTGACTACGGGACTCCATGACGGGCCCTGTCCAAACCTCTTTAGAGAAGACAGGGCCCCGATCACCTGTCCTCTCTGAATGTCAGTCGGACTCCTCGGGTGATAACATACATGAGCTCGCGGCGGCAGAGCACGGATTGTATTACGTACGCCCTCTTTTTATATCCATTAACATATTCATCTGTGTTGCTTGGGCCCCTGCGTTTTGCGGTCTTGTTTGTGTGTGGTCATCTGACAGTGAGGAGGTTGTTTTACACCACAATTGTGCGTTCTTCGAGACCTCTGGGTAATCGGAAAAGTGGGAGGGTTGTGCGCACGTAATCCAGGATAACCATACCTTCTGCTATTTCCGTAGCAGATGGCCGTCCTAAGTCGGCACCGGTTGCCCATTGGTCTCGTTGGTTTATGTGTAATCTTTTGTGTTTGATGTTTCTGTGTTGTGCGTTGACGTTCCTTGTCCCTTACGCGTCTCTTTCTGTGCTTGTCTGCTTTGTGTTTTTGCATTGGGTGTTTTGGGGTTTTGCTGTGGGTGCTGCAGCCTGGTGTTGTTGGAGATCCCCTCCTTTGTTCTATATAGACATAACTAAACATTGCATGTATTTTATATATTGTTTTCATTTCCGTGCATGAACATCGACGGCGGGTGCGGCTAGCCAATAGGGGATGCTTACTCCTCCGGGGCACCTGGTCCCACCTCTAGCTTGCTAAGGGTCCGTCGATGCTCAAGTTGGTGCTCTATTGCGAGTACTGTTGAGATAATCGTCAGAATAGTCTTTAACTCACGTCTGCAGCAATCAAAATGTTTAACAACGAATTATTGAAATGAAAACTAAGAAAAGCCAAGCATATCAAGCAAGGGACACTGAACGGAAAATGAAGAACAATCATCAATGACGACATCAAAACACTTAATAAAAAGACTACACATAAACCAGTAAAACTAATAGACAAACCATAAAAAAAGACTACACATAAACCAGTAAAACCAATAGACAAACCAAAAAAAAAGACTACACATAAACCAGCAAAACTAATAGACAAACCATAAAAAAAGACTACACATAAACCAGTAAAACCAATAGACAAACCATAAAAAAAGACTACACATAAACCAGTAAAACCAATAGACAAACCATAAAAAAAAGACTACACATAAACCAGTAAAACCAATAGACAAACCATAAAAAAAGACTACACATAAACCAGCAAAACTAATAGACAAACCAAAAAAAAGACTACACATAAACCAGCAAAACTAATAGACAAACCATAAAAAAAGACTACACATAAACCAGCAAAACTAATAGACAAACCATAAAAAAGATTACACATAAACCAGCAAAACTAATAGACAAACCATAAAAAAGACTACACATAAACCAGCAAAACTAAAAGACAAACCATAAAAAAGACTACACATAAACCAGCAAAACTAATAGACAAACCAAAAAAAAAAGACTACACATAAACCAGCAAAACTAATAGACAAACCATAAAAAAAGACTACACATAAACCAGTAAAACCAATAGACAAACCATAAAAAAAGACTACACATAAACCAGTAAAACCAATAGACAAACCATAAAAAAAGACTACACATAAACCAGTAAAACCAATAGACAAACCAAAAAAAAAAGACTACACATAAACCAGTAAAACCAATAGACAAACCATAAAAAAAGACTACACATAAACCAGCAAAACTAATAGACAAACCAAAAAAAAAGACTACACATAAACCAGTAAAACCAATAGACAAACCATAAAAAAGACTACACATAAACCAGCAAAATCAATAGACAAGCCATAAAAACGACTACACATAAACCAGCAAAACCAATAGACCAAAGGAGGGGATCTCAAACAACACCAGGTTGCAGCAACCACAACAAACCCCAAAACACCCAATGCAAAAACACAGAGCAGACACAAACAGTATGAAATGCAAAAGGAACAAGGAACACCAACGCACAACGCAGTAACATCAAACACAAAGGACTACACATAAATTAACGAGACCAATGGGCAACCGGTGCCGACTTAGGACGGCCATCATACCATTAGACATATCGTCTAGATACCGTCTAAAAGTTTATAATAATCAATAATAGAAATAAGAACGCGATTTCAAATATCACGTTATAATAACAAATGCTGAGGAATTTTGATTCATGTTAGCAAAAACATTAAACATAAAAAAATCACATCAATAAAATTAGGAAACACCAATATCACCTGGATCTTCAAGTGACATAACAGACAAACCACTATAGACAAATTTTATGGTATATATGGTTTTATACCTTTTCTCGATCTAGGGGTTCCTTTGCCTTCATATACCTGGTAAGAAAGTTAGCCATGGCCTCTCTGAGTCTAAAATAGGTTTTAACTTGCAATGTAAGCAATTGTAAACAAAATAAGAAGAGAAACATGCAAATATGGGTTAAAATATAACGATTAGTTTGAAGTGATTCAAAATTTTTAAAGGATCTATATCAATTAATAAACAAACTCATTCAAGGTTATGCGTTGTATTTCACTACATTGTAATTAAGCACATTGTATCAAAATTGGGACTTTTTGTAGAAAAAGCGGAATAGAATTCGACAACGCCATTTGACACAAATTTAACGGCTAAATGCAACAAAATAATGGATGGAATAATTATTAATTAGGATAACTTTTAAAAAGAGTTCAATCGACTCTGTGACCTTCTGAAATTGAGATGTCCATGTCTTTTCCATGCTGCAAATTTATCAGTTCTTAAATGATGCCATTGAATTTGAAGACGTTTAAAATTTTTACCACTCGGTGAGTTTCACTGTGGTGGACCAAGAGTCCCCGAGGGCGCATGTAGCCAAAGTCGATCAACTTCGGTTGACTGTATCTTTAACGCATTTGAAAATTTCTGTTATCAAAAATTCTTAAAATTTCTACAACGTGGATCCTGTAGCATCATATCCCGCCCATCCTGCTACCTCTTTCGGTACACTTTTAGACATACTAACTTTCAAACTATTTGACCATATTACATTGTTTAGATTGAGTGGATTAAGTACCCGAAACATGCATGTCTGGTCCATGCTGCAAATTTATCAGTTCTTTGATTCTTCAGTTTGCCTGGATTTTTTACTTGAATGTTACTGATTTTGGCTAAGAACAGAAAGCGTGATGTAAGATATATCATAAAACAGAATGTGTTTTGTAAGAAAGGAAGTAAGTAAGCGGAAAAGGTATGTAAATGAAATATCTGCTACAGCGGTATCCATAGCAACAAAGTATCTAAAAATAGGTTACTGCAAGTCTTTGTTGTAGTACAAAAAGACTGATCTCGTTGACATGTCAAACGGAACACACATGGACCAAAAACCTTTATTTTTGCAATTAGGGCATAATATATACCCATTGTGTAGGAAATCATGGGAATCAATGACATACCGTGTCACCAGACTTTTGGTGGTAAAAAATAATGCGGAAAGGATGGTTCTTACAATAAGACAATTTATTTGAATTTGTTTGAAGATATACAAAATTTTTAAAGCATCTATATCATCTTATACAGGGAAGTACTAGATAGAATATGAATTAATTACTTCAACCAGCAGAGCACAAACAGTTCTGCGTATGTACATAATGCTTTTGAGTTTTATTTTTGTACAGACATATCTATTTCTAAATGAGCTCATGCAATATTCTTGTTTGCAACGATTTCTTTGTAGTCTTTGACTTTTTAAAAATTATTTAAAGTAATTGCACTTTTCCTTTCTATGGTGTCATTTGGATAAGGGCCTGCTAGAGAACATTTCTCTTCATGATCCTGCACTGAAATAATTGTCTTTTCTTTACAACTTACAACAATCATATTTAAAAGATCCATTTTAAAGGAAATTGTATAATAAAGTCTTTTAAATATGCATCTTCCAACTTCTTATCTAAATTTCACCATCATTATTCACTTTTGTGTATTTAATTTTCAAAAAGATTGCAGAACCACCGAATGAAGACATAATACTGGTGATTTAGTATATGAACTTACCTGTCAGATCCGTAACATTTATTGTAATACAGAGTATCTGTATCACCGGGGTCTGGATAGCATTCATATACCTGAAGATTTATTACAGTAATAAGAAGGGGATACACAGCCAATTGTGCCTCATATGAAATTCATATGAAATGAGCATCATGTAAATTTCACATAAGATTTATGTGAAAAATATTTCACATGAATTTCACATTAATTTCCTTCACATGAATTTCACATGAATTTTTCTAAGTGACCTTCACAGGAAACTTAATTCACATAACATCTATGTAAAAATCTTCACATGAATTTCATGTGAAAAATTGCATGTAAATTTCATGTTCGTGCTCGTTTCACATAAATTTCATGTGAACTTTCATGTAAAGTTAATGTAAATTTCACATGAATTTCATATGAGGCACAGTTGGCTCTGTATATTGGAAACGACATCTTGTCAATATTGAAATGTATGTTTTATTATTTCAATGCACCATATGCGAATTTCAAAGTTAGGTCTCATCAGTGATGCTCGAGGAAATCCAAATAAAATGTGAATAGCAAATTTCTAAACTTGATCTAAAATTCCTGACAAGGAGCTTGTTTGTGAAAGAGCTCTACCGTCACAGAGAAATCCATTAGTGTTAGAAAATTATCATTACATCTTGTGACGGAGTATTTCCAAATATATTTCAAGTCAAGTGCCAAATCAATGTCGAACGTGACTAGGTGACTTAACATCCGCACGCAGAGATACCGACCAAGTGAAATTATATGTTCTATTATGAAATTTCAGTATACCATATATTTCATATTTTTCCATATTTGTTTCATAAAGAAGTCTATAATTCCAGGAATGCATGTTAATTTTTCGGGAAGCGATCCTTTTAACCACGCCATTTATCATTCATATTGACAAATTAATTAACGTTTTTCAGTCTGACGAGATTTCAAATTCGTCTCTCGTCAATTTTTGAGCTTATTTTCTTTTTGCTTGTAATCATCGGGTCGTCTCGAGTAGTTGTTTGAAGTATTACATTCCACTCTCACTATGTTCATTGAATCTCTTATAGGAATCCAAAAACTTCAATTCAGAGAATAAACAAAAATGAAAAGTTTGAGCAGCAAGGTTAGATTTTCCTGTGGTAAATATTTCAAGATGTAAGTAATATCTAGATACGCTGAGGCATAGCACAATAGCAAAACTTATATACTATCCCATTGCAGGTGTACGGAATGAGTAAGCATCTTTTGCTAGCAATATAAACTCTTCACGATTACAATGCAAAACACATCTTCGAATTACCAAAAAACGGAAGTGTTCCAACTATATACCTTCTTGAAGAAAATTTCAAACCAATTTCAATGCACCAGACACATGTTTCGGATTGTAAATCCTCATCAGTGATGCTTCCAACCAAACAAATTTTCAGATACAGTCAAAGTTCATTTTAGTAGCTCCCTCTGGTTTTATTGTTTTGAATATATATTTGTGCATTTAGTTTGCAAAGATTGCATGGATCCAAATTTCCTTTGGTGTCGATTGAGTAGCATAGTTAAATAAAAATTGTTAAACTCCTTTAATTTCTATGACAAATGATTATTGAGACAAGCATACAGAGATGTTTTTTTTTCTGAATAATGATCAAACATGCCTTTTTAATCAGGATGTCCTCATACATCAAGTTGTCTGTTTTTTGAAGGTGCACAAGTCCCTGAAAAATCAATACGAAAACCTGATATTCTACAACTAGAAGTGGATTTGTACAGAAAAAAATATTCTACTAATAAAATACAACGATTGTCCATTTGTCTAGTTGGTGATTTATGTGTTGTTTTTTGTTCAAATCTTTCGCGAAAGCGTGGAGGCATAAAAACCGGTTCATTCGTCCGTCCGTCCGGATGTCCGTCTGTCGGTTAGTCAGAAAAAACTTTAACTTTTGAATGGTACAAAATGTAAGTGATAGTGCGTTAATATTTCACATGTGTATTCCTAGTGACAAGACCTTTCTATGCATTCCAAAATTTTTGACTATCAGACCTTGACCGTGTAGTTTTTTCTTCTTTAAAAACATCAACCTTAGGCATGAGATGAAAGTGGTAAATTATAGGGCATTCATACGTCACATGTGTATTTCTTGTGACAAGATCTTTTACTGCTAAGTGTATTGATGCCGTCTTTAGTTTTCGGTGTACCTTATCCATTTGCGTCTCTTGTTGTGCTTGTCCACACTGTGTACACATATGTTGTGTATGTGTTTTTTCTGTGAGTTACTCTTTGTATTCACATATGTTGTGTATGTGTTTTTCTGTGAGTCACTCTGTATATTCACATATGTTGTGTATGTGTTTTTCTGTGAGTCACTCTGTATATTCACATATGTTGTGTATGTATTTTTCTGTGGGTCACTCTGTATATTCACATATGTTGTGTATGTGTTTTTCTGTGAGTCACTCTGTATATTCACATATGTTGTGTATGTGTTTTTCTGTGAGTCGCTCTGTATCTTCACATATGTTGTGTATGTATTTTTCTGTGGGTCACTCTGTATATTCACATATGTTGTGTATGTGTTTTTCTGTGAGTCACTCTGTATATTCACATATGTTGTGTATGTGTTTTTCTGTGAGTTACTCTTTGTATTCACATATGTTGTGTATGTGTTTTTCTGTGAGTTACTCTGTGTATTCACATATGTTGTGTATGTGTTTTTCTGTGAGTCACTCTGTGTATTCACATATGTTGTGTATGTGTTTTTCTGTGGGTGCTTCAACCGAGTCTTTTTAGGACTTCTTTTTCCTTCAATATTACTCCTTTCTTGCTTGCATTCATAAAACGTTGTAGAGAGGATTGTATATGTCTTGAGACGAACATAACTAGAGGATTAAAGGTGTAAGAGTCGACGTTCCATTTACAGAAATTTTGTGAGCAATAACATAACAAAGTTTTTGACGAAATAAATGCTTCGCCACACCAGCGCATATAAAAAAATATTGTCGTGTTAGGTATTTCTTGTCCCTTATGCGACTCTTCGCGTACTTTTTTCTGTGATTTTACATCAGGGTGTTTCTATGTTTGCTCTGAGTATTACAAATGAATCGTATTGCAGATCCCCTGGGTTCTGTTTTAAAGAGTTTTTACTGACTCATGGACCGCTTTACGAGATATCAGTGAGGTTTCATAAGTTGAATGTGGACATGAAAGAGGTTGACTTGAAAGAAGTTACTTACATTCTTCATGTAAGTACATGTTTCTTTATGGTAGATGGGCTTCCTCAGAGCTTCATCTTGCAGTCTGATATAGGGGGCAGCCTCCAGCACAGTTGAAACACGTCTTGGAATATCTTCTTCCATTTTTAAGATCTGGAAAAAAAGACAAATTAAAAAAAAGATGATTAAGTCTTCGTGTGTTGCAATTTAGAACTTAGTCTAGTTGAAAAATCGACAATGTCTCTCTTAGTTAAACTGTAAGTTTTATTCCCCTTCTACATAGATTTTGTGGTATGCATACCTTAAATTCTTTCTCCTTTATTCAGATCACTTATTTCAGCAAAAGTTATGTAATGTCGCACGAGTACTAAACTAAGGGGCGTAAAAATTGTCAAAACAATTTGAGTATTGGCACAGACAAATTATTTTTTCTCCAGTTTTGTTCCTACCTTGTGAGACAGCCTACGTGAGACACAAAAGTTGTCCTGAAGGCTACACATTAACCAATGATAAAAGGGGATCTTGTTGTGACGTCAAAGTAACGTCATCAGAAAATCTGGTGATATATGACATGAAACGTCGTTTGTATTCATTTTTTTTCTTACGTTTCATGAAAGAAGAAATAGATTCTTTCACTTTTTACTGAGTGAGCCATAAAGAATTACATTCATGACGGATATTTTTCGGGTTTTTCCTCGTTTCGCTACGCTCCATTCGGGAAAAGACGAACTTTCCGGTGTAATTTTTTATGTCTCACTTAGTAGATAGAGAAAGAACCTAATACTTTTTGCTTACAGAATTCAGTGAATGATAAGGTCAAGAGGTCTAAGGATAAATATCGAAATGTTCATGTCAGAAATACTTATTTATGTTAATTGATATTATATATTTGTATATGCAGATACTTTGCTGTCCCATTTTCATATTCAATACAATTCTTTTAAATTGATACGTAGCATTCATCAAACTAAAGACTTAAAGCTCAACAAGCTCGTCGGTTCGTCTTTCTGTCAATCACTTTTTCATTGTATTACCATGGAGACCAATACTTTGAAGATGACATGCACTATACTTTCAATTGTCTAAACTAATTGAATGGTGTTTTGATCGAGAGGGGAAAACTTACAATTTAATATCTGAATCAAAGGGTTTCTTTTCCTCAACATATATACTACAAATCATGCAATCATGGATACATGTATGTAGCGACCTATAAAATGCCTTGTTCCTCCTCTTGGACAACATTTATGTTAGATTTGGCGAGGAGCTATACAATCAGGTTTTAGGGATTCCAATGGGTACTAACTATGCGCCTCTTTTTTTCAGATTTATTTTTATACACTAATGAAAAAGAATTTATCCAACATCTTCAAAAGAAAAGAGAATTCGATGATTTGAAATGCTTCAATGGTACTTCTAGGTACCTTGATGATATTCTCACTTTTGACAATACTGTTTTTGAATTATATATAAATTTATCCGCAAGAATTGACAATCAACAAGGCAAACGTTAAAAATACAGAAAAACCATTTCGGTCCTAAATTTCAAAATTACAAAGGAACAAAAAGTGTTTATGACAAAAGAGATGATTTTGGATTCAACACAGTAGATTTCCCCTAGCTTGACGGCGACGTTCCCAGACTACCGTCATTCAGCATTTACTTATCACAGATCATGCCTTACGCTAGAGCGTGTACTAATGTTTTGTATTTTCATATTAGGAATTTGCATAAAAGCAAGAATTTTTAGGTCAAGGTTTCCGTTTTCATAAACTAGTTAAGACTTACTGGAAATATTACAAAAATTACAGTCAGCTTCTTAGAAAGTTCAGCATAAAGTACTGGACAAATGTACAGTCTTTTAAAAGCACATTTTTAAGACTTGTCCTGAATGACTGTGACGACGGGACTCCACGTCGAGCGCTGTCCAAACCTTTTTCGAGAAAACTGGGCCCTGACAAACTGTCCTTTCTGAATGTGGGGTGATAAAATACATGAACTCGCGCTTCAGCCGGCAGAGCACGGACTGCATTTCGTACGTCCGATCGCTTTCTTATTTAAAATACATTTATATATTCGTCTGTGTTGCTTGAGCCCCTGCGTTGTGTTTTCATGTTTGTATGGTCATCTTATAGTGAGGAGGTTATTTCACACTTATATTGTGCGTTCTTCGAGACATTAACCAGGAAGGGAGGGTTGTGTGCACGTAATCTGGATAACCACACCATCTGCAACGTAGCAGATTGCCGTCCTAAGTCGGCACCGGTTGCCCATGGGTTTCGTTGGTTTATGTGTGATCTTCTGTGTTTGATGTCGTATTTACTGTTGCATGTCCCTTTTGTATCTCTTACTGTTTCTTCTCTATGTTTTCACTTGGAGTGGTTTGGTGTGTTACTGTTGGTGGTGCAACCGAGTCTCGTTGGAGATTCCCTCCTTGCTTTCATTCAAGTTATCAGATGGACCGGTTAAGAGACAAGACGATCTAAATGGGTTGAAGATCAAAGGCAGGGTCAATGTCGCATATTAAAGGTCAAATATATGACAAACAACTATTCTAATTTCAAGAAATTAAGATTTGCCTCGGTTTGAATACAATATGGAGACAAAAATCAAAATTTGTCTTTTCTTAAACTTTCCACTAGAATGTACTAGAAAAAAAAAGAAGTAATTCAATAATACTTCGTCGAATGTCATTTTTGAAGTTTGGGTTTTGTTTTTACGAAGCTACCGTACTTTTGTATAGACGGATTTTGCACGACATTACATAACACTCATTGCATAATACAATTTCTTTTATCTATTTGTCCTAGATTTCAACATTTCAATATGTCCGGAATTGCGATTACCATTCAGAGTCAAGCATAATTCTATGTATTGTATAACTTTAGAATGCAAAAGCTACGTAATATGTCATAGCTTTAGTGCATACTGTTACTTTAACGGGAAGGTGAGCGCAGACGAGTATGTGCGCAAATGTTAAACGTCTTCAGAGTCAATAGAATCATTTAAGAGCCAATCCGGCATAAAACCATGCAAATTGGTCCAAATGACCTAGTAACCAAATTTAATGATTTTAAGTTATTTTAATAGATACATGACTAGGAATAATTCTGTAAAATATTTTTGTTCAAATATCCATGGTTACAGAGATATACCACCCCATCATTTTTCCCGCCAAATTTACAAAAAGGACGTAGAAATATCCCTATTTTCGCTGATGTACTTCTCTAAAATTTTAAGTATAAATTGAATTGGAGAAAATACTGTTATTGATATATTGAAATATAACATTTTATTCTATCTTAGGATAATATTATGTATGAAAAAAAATTTTCCAAAGACAGCCACAACGTAACTTGAAAAGAGGAAAAATCGGCTAAGTGAGAAAACGACGTTTTATACGTTTTTCACGCAACAATATCTTCTGTAAGAGAAGTTTGATTTTTATCAAATTTCATTTTTTAACTCTATGCTTTAATCTTATAAATATATCAAAAATCCACCGCTGCCAAATGATTACGTTTTGAGATGTAGACAGTTAAAATATGTATAAAAGATCAGCTTAACGAAAAAACGACGTTTTAGACGTTTTTCGCGCACCAATATCTTCTGTAAGAGAAGTTTGATTTTTATCAAATTTCATCTTTTAACTCTTTGCTTTAATCTTATAAATATATCAAAAACCCATCGATGCCAAATAATTACGTATCGAGATGTAGACAGTTAAAATATGCATTAAAGATCAACTTAACGAAAAAACGACGTTTTAGACGTTTTTCAAGCAACAATATCTTCTGTAAGAGAAATTTGATTTTTTTTTAAATTTCATCTTTCAACTCTTTGCTTTAATCTTTTAAATATATCAAAAATCTACCGATGCCAAATAATTACGTATCGAGATATAGACAGTTAAAATATGCATTAAAAATCAGCTTAACGAGAAAATGACGTTTTATACGTTTTTCACGCACCAATATCTTTTGTAAGAGAAGTTTGATTTTTTTCAAATTTCATCTTTTAACTCTTTGCTTTGATCTTATATATATCTCAAAAATCCACCAATGCCAAATAATTACGTATTGGGATATAGACAGTTAAAATTTGCATCAAAGTGATTTTTTGCGGTGTAAAAATGCGAACGAAAAATACGGAATCCCAAAGATTCAATCATTGCACACATAGAAATACGCATACATGTGCGGCGAGTTGTGACCACAGCTGATTTGATCATGTCTTTTCATACGCAGGTCAAGGTCAAACTCTTTGTTCAAAATTGTGCAATCGATAGTTGGGAATAAAAATAAATTTTATCAAAAACGTAAAATATATTCCAAAGGGTCTAGAAAGAGGAAAAATGGAGCCATAAAAAGTTTTATTTGAAAATATGCAGTAACGACCCTAATATTGTTGTTTCTTTAATAAATAAATCTCCGTATACTTCTATCGTAAAAACTCAATACATTGTAGGTGGCGCCAGTGAAATTTATTAGAGCTGCGCACCCCAAATTCAAAATCACATTTTTAAAGGTTTATAACTGCGAATGTATGCGTTAGATTCGCCTGAAAATTTGAATTTATACAAATGAGAATGTATATTTTCATTTGAAAAGAAAATTTTTGCATTCCAAAATATTGTAAAATTAATTAATTTTCAGGGACACCGTCCCTTTAAAATTGAAGTGAGGAAATGATGCGAAGAAGCGAAGAAATTATCTCTTTTTCGCTTCTCCGTATCATTCCGTATTTTGTTTCTTCACATCATTTCTTCGTTTCTTTTCATATTCAGTACACGAACTAACAATGTCAGAATTACGCTTTTGCAGAAAATAAGTTATATATAAAATGAAATTATATATCTCTTTGATGTTTGAAAGGCGTATAATGTATACATGTAGATCTTCGCCCTTAGGTTAGCCCAGGAGTTTTTCTCTTTCTTTTCTGTATAATTTTGTTTTTGTTTTTGTTTTTTTTTTTTTGGAGGGGAGGGTGTCGGTTTTTTTTTTTTTTTTTTTTTTTTTTCGTTTCGTTTCGTTTCGTGTTTTGTTTTGTTTTTCAATATTTTTTTTTTTTTTTTTGAAAGATAGAGTACCATGAACTCTTTTTTTTTTCTTTCCAATAAAAGTACTTTTTATAGAACGAAGACCGCTCTGCTTTAGTACAAGATAATATCAATACTTCCAAGGAGAAATACCTTGAATTAAGGATATGAAGGAGATAAACTTTTATGAAAGAAATGAGATTTTATAAAAGAAAGTGATTACTCTCATAATTTACGCGCATACGGACCGGAGCGGATGAATACGGAGCAAAACAGCTTATACAAACGCAAGGATTTAGAGCGATGGGGGGGGGGGGGGGGGGGTTCCGGGGAAAAGAGTGCTTTTTCTAGTACGATTTTCTTTTTTAACGCGGGAGGGGGGGGGGGGGGCGGGGGCAGGTGGAGGTTAAGAAATATGACGGAGAGGTTGTCAGGGCCCCTGAAATTTGCCCCAAATTATTTTGACCTTGAATAAACAAAGACTTTTCTCATCATAACCATAGATGACCGATTTGGTTGAAAGCGCTATTTGACGTTGAGTTGAAATCAAGAAAGAGACAGTCATATCAAACAATTTTTTTTTTCTTGTTTTATGCACGAAAATAACAGAATGATCGAGGTTTTCTCGAAAAAAAATAAGGACTGGATATATAGTTAATTCATTGATTTACTTTAAGTGAGGATAATTCGTGTAACCTGTCTATTTTTTCTCTGAAATACGAATAAATTGTTATGTTTATAGGAAAGATCAACCTAACATTTTAAGAAAAAAAACACGTTTATTTTATCAATTCAACAGATCGTTTTCAAAAGGAAAGAACTTTTTAAACACAATTTCCTATGAAACAATGAATTTGGAAAATCGATGAAAAGAGCAGAGAGTAGACTGTAAAGAAAACTTTTCTTTCCGATTTTCAACATTTTTTAAAGAAAATACCACAGTCATGTCAACAATACACAGACAGGACAATTTGTTCATATAACAGAGAATGAGAGATCATAGAAGAGTACATCGAACGACCCGTTGTCTACAGGACAATAGATCTACATGTAACAAATCTGATGACACGAAACTAGCAGTGGCATAGCGAGCTTTCAGAAGTTAAACGTCTTCAAATTCAATAGAAGTGAGATTAAGTGCCCCTGCTCCAGGGAGACTCGAACCAGGAACCTTTCCGTAATTGGTTCGACGCTCTAACCAGTACTCACTGGTAGTAGCACCGACTATTTTAGAGACTCGTTCTTTTACATCTGTGAAGATTATTTCAAAAGATTTGGGATGGGTACATCTAATCACATCTAGAAACGAGGGAACGAGATTTGCTATGCAATCTTGAGCTAAACTCTATCAATGTTATAATCTAATGCGATAGTTTATCCGTGTCAAGTTCTTATTTTATCGTCATTGTTTACATGCTACCAGGGAACCTAACCACGTGACGTCATCACTAAAAGTCTGACTCGGTGGCGTCGTTCCGGGCTATCTCGAAAATCGTCTAGATTAATGATGGGGCTTATATAAGGGAAATTGAAAAAGATCTGAAACGATTTCCATCATTTTTAGAACATATTTTTTTAATATCTTCAATTCTTTTTCTAGATTATGATCAAAGATGCTTAACTTTTGAACATTTTTCCATTAAATCTTTTAATCATATTCCGCAAAATAATGAATATTCTTGATAAAATTTGCATATCTTAGATACATTTGGCAGCGACAGTTTTTTTATATATTAAAGTATGATACGTTTACTTTATTATACTGAAATTTTGTGGGAAAATTTTCTCTCTTATAGATGTTATTCATGTTCGAAATAGGGACGCTTTTGTCAAATCCCAATATAAGTCGTATTAGAACGCCCCCTAGTGGCAAGTCAATTCGTATATCTTAACTTTGCGAGTACTATAATGAAGATGAATTGAGTAAGTATCTGATTTTATCATGAAAAGAATTACTGCATATCAAAATCAAATCTTATTCAACGATGAAAATAGGGCTATTTTAGTGTTGTTTTTGAGCCCTGTTAATGGCGTTATGCCATACAAACAAAATTGGCCCATTACTATAAAACGGGACATATATGAATTTTAAAATAATTTTTTTCTCGAATGTTTTTCATCATAGAATACAGAAATATACATAAAAATGTAAAACTTTGACCACCCTTTTGGACGATTTTTACGATTTTGCATGGTTTTATGCCGGATTGGCTCTTAAGAACAGATAAATTTGTAACAATTTGCAACATCTCATTTGTTTCAAGACGACTCTCTAATGCACTAAGCATAACCTAGGTATGGATAATTATACCTGTTCAGGTCTTGAAACTTGTTGATCCATGCACATTTGTTTGTGTCCCAGTTCTGCATTGATCGGATCTATTCATACGGGAAAATGGCAAACATTTCTGTTTAGAACTGAGACTAAAACAAATGTGCTTGGACCTACAAGTCCTGATACATTAACAGGTAAAATCATCCCTGCTTAGGTAAAGATAAGGAAACTGATGAGCTGATTCAAAGAATGCGATGCACATTAATACTAATAAAAAAACTTCCAACCAACTGAACCTGTTGCACTAACGCGATTTATTACACCGCATCGCGTTTTTCTGGCATTGAGTATTGTAAAATGTTGTAGACAAAACATTAGTTTTGAGGGTCCCTGTAAAATGCGAAACGAAACAAAAACGAAACGAAACGAAACGAAACGAAACGAAACGAAACAGATTGAAACAAAACAGATCGAAACGAAACGAAACAAAACGAAACGAAACAGATCGAAACGAAACGAAACTAAACATAAAACTTAAAGATGTCTTTGACGTCTCTTGTTGTGTTTGTCCATGTTCCTTGTATCTTTGACGTCTCTTAATGTGTTTGTCCACTCTGTGTTTATGTGTTAAGTGTTATGGTAATGTCTCTATTGTTTGGTGTTCCTTGTATCTTTGACGTCTCTTCTTGTGTTTGTCCACTCTGTGTTTAGGTGTTAAGTGTAATGGTGTTGTCTCTATTGTTTGGTGTTCCTTGTATCTTTGACGTCTCTTGTTGTGTTTGTCCGCTCTGTGTTTATGTGTAAAGTGTTAGGGTGTTGTCTGTATTGTTTGGTGTTCCTTGTATCTTTGACGTCTCTTGTTGTGTTTGTCCACTCTGTGTTTATGTGTTAAGTGTAATGGTGTTGTCTCTATTGTTTGGTGTTCCTTGTATCTTTGACGTCTCTTGTTGTGTTTGTCCACTCTGTGTTTAGGTGTTAAGTGTTATGGTGTTGTCTGTATTGTTTGGTGTTTCTTGTACCTTTGACGTCTCTTGTTGCGTTATTCCACTCTGTGGTTATGTCTTAAGTATTTTGGTGTGGTCTTTATTGTTTGGTGTTCCTTGTATCTTTGACGTCTCTTGTTGTGTTTGTACACTCTGTGTTTATGTGTTTAGTGTTATGGTGATGTCATTATTGTTTGGTGTTTCTTGTATCTTTGACGTCTCTTGTTGTGTTTGTCCATGTTCCTTGTATCTTTGACGTCTCTTGTTGTGTTTGTCCACTCTGTGTTTATGTGTTTAGTGTTATGGTGATGTCATTATTGTTTGGTGTTCCTTATATCTTTGACGTCTCTTGTTGTGTTTGTCCACTCTGTGTTTATGTGTCAAGTGTTTTGATGTTGTCATTATTGTTTGGTGTTCCTTGTATCTCTGACGTCTCTTGTTGTGTTTGTCCACTCTGTGTTTATGTGTTAAGTGTTATGGCTATGTCATAATTGTTTGGTGTTCCTTGTATCTTTGACGTCTCTTGTTGTGTTTATCCACTCTGTGTTCATGTGTTTAGTGTTATGGTGATGTCATTATTGTTTGGTGTTCTTTGTATCTTTGACGTCTCTTGTTGTGTTTGTCCACTCTGTGTTTATGTGTTAAGTGTTATGGTGATGTCATTATTGATTGGTGTTCCTTGTATCTTTGACGTCTCTTGTTGTGTTTGTCCACTCTGTGTTTATGTGTTTAGTGTTATGGTGATGTCATTATTGTTTGGTGTCCCTTGTATCTTTGACGTCTCTTGTTGTGTTTGTTCACTCTGTGTTTATGTGTTTAGTGTTATGGTGATGTCATTATTGTTTGGTGTTCCTTGTATCTTTGACGTCTCTTGTTGTGTTTGTCCACTCTGTGTTTATGTATTTTATGTTATAGTGTTGTCATTATTGTTTGGTGTTCCTTGTATCTTTGACGTCTCTTGTGGTGTTTATCCACTCTGTTTTTATGTGTTTAGTGTTATTGTGTTGTCATTATTGTTTGGTGTTCCTTGTATCTTTGACGTGTCTTGTTGTGTTTGTCCACTACGTGTTTATGTGTTTAGTGTTATGGTGTTGTCATTATTGTTTGGTGTTCCTTGTATCTTTGACGTCTCTTGTTGTGTTTGTCCACTCTGTGTTTATGTGTTCAGTGTTATGGTGTTGTCATTATTGCTTGGTGTTCCTTGTATCTTTGACGTCTCTTGATGTGCTTGTCCACTCTGTGTTTATGTGTTCAGTGTTATGGTGTTGTCATTATTGTTTGGTGTTCCTTGTATCTTTGACGTCTCTTGTTGTGTTTATCCACTCTGTGTTTATGTGTTCAGTGTTATGGTGTTGTCATTATTGTTTGGTGTTCCTTGTATCTTTGACGTCTCTTGTTGTATTTGTCCACTCTGTGTTGATGTGCTAAGTGTTTTGGTGTTGTCTCTATTGTTTGGTATTCCTTGTATCTTTGACGTCTCTTGTTGTGTTTGTCCACTCTGTGTTTATGTGTTAAATGTTATGGTGTTGTCTCTATTGTTTGGTATTCCTTGTATCTTTGACGTCTCTTGTTATGTTTGTCCACTCTGTGTTTATGTGTTAAGTGTTATGGTGTTATCTCTATTGTTTGGTATTCCTTGTGTCTTTGACATCTCTTGTTGTGTTAATCCAGTCCGTGTTTATATGTTAAGTGTTATGGTGATGTCATTATTGTTTGGTGTTCTTTGTATCTTTGACGTCTCTTGCAGTGTTTGTCCACTCTGTGTTTATGTGTTAAGTGTAATGGTGTTGTCATTATTGTTTGGTGTTCCTTGTATCTTTGACGTCTCTTGTTGTGTTTGTCCACTCCGTGTTTATATGTTAAGTGTTATGGTGATGTCATTATTGTTTGGTATTCCTTGTATCTTTGACGTCTCTTGTTGTGTTTGTCCACTCTGTGTTTATGTGTTAAGTGTTATGGTGATGTCATTATTGTTTGGTGTTCCTCGTATCTTTGTCGTCTCTTGAAGTGTTTGTCCACTCTGTGTTTATGTGTTAAGTGTTATGGTGATGTCATTATTGTTTGGTGTTCCTTGTATCTTTGTCGTCTCTTGCTTTTGGCTATGTTCCTTGTATCTTTGACGTCTCTTGTTGTGTTTGTCCACTCTGTGTTAATGTGTTAAGTGTTTTGGTGTTGTCTCTATTGTTTGGTATTCCTTGTATCTTTGACGTCTCTTGTTGTGTTTGTCCACTCTGTGTTTATGTGTTAAGTGTTATGGTGATGTTATTATTGTTTGGTGTTCCTTGTATCTTTGACGTCTCTTGTTGTGTTCATCCACTCCGTGTTTATATGTTAAGTGTTATGGTGATTTCATTATTGTTTGGTGTTCCTTGTATCTTTGACGTCTCTTGTTGTGTTTGTCCATTCCGTGTTTATGTGTTTAGTGTTATGGTGTTGTCATTATTGTTTGGTGTTCCTTGTATCTTTGACGTCACTCGTGTGTTTTTCCACTCTGTGTTTATGTGTTTAGTGTTATGGTGTTGTCATTATTGTTTGGTGTCCCTTGTATCTTTGACGTCACTTGTTGTGTTTTTCCACTCTGTGTTTATGTGTTTAGTGTTATGGTATTGTCATTATTGTTTGGTGTCCCTTGTACCTTTGACGTCTCTTGTTGTGTTTGTCCATTCTGTGTTTATGTGTTAAGTGTTATGGTGATGTCATTATTGTTTGGTGTTCCTTGTATCTTTGACGTCTCTAGTTGTGTTTGTCCACTCTGTGTTTATGTGTTTAGTGTTATGGTGATGTCATTATAATTTGGTGTTCTTTGTATCTTTGACATCTCTTGTTGTGTTTGTCCACTCTGTGTTTATGTGTTCAGTGTTATGGTGTTGTCATTATTGTTTTGTGTTCCTTGTATCTTTGACGTCTCTTGTTGTGTTTGTCCACTCCGTGTTTATGTGTTCAGTGTTATGGTGTTGTCATTATTGTTTGGTGTTCCTTGTATCTTTGACGTCTCTTGTTGTGTTTGTCCACTCTTTGTTTATGTGTTAAGTGTTATGGTGATGTCATTATTGTTTGGTGTTCCTTGTATCTTTGACGTCTCTTAATGTGTTTGTCCACTCTGTGTTTATGTGTTTAGTGTTATGGTGATGTCATTATTGTTTGGTGTTCCTTGTATCTTTGACGTCTCTTGTTGTGTTTGTCCACTCTGTGTTTATGTGTTAAGTGTAATGGTGTTGTCATTATTGTTTGGTGTTCCTTGTATCTTTGACGTCTCTTGTTGTGTTTGTCCACTCCGTGTTTATGTGTTAAGTGTTATGGTGTCGTCATTATTGTTTGGTGTTCCTTGTATCTTTGACGTCTCTTGTTGTGTTTGTCCACTCTGTGTTTATGTGTTTAGTGTTATGGTGATGTCATTATTGTTTGGTGTTCCTCGTATCTTTGTCGTCTCTTGAAGTGTTTGTCCACTCTGTGTTTATGTGTTAAGTGTTATGGTGATGTCATTATTGTTTGGTGTTCCTTGTATCTTTGACGTCTCTTGTTGTGTTTGTCCACTCTGTGTTTATGTGTTAAGTGTTACGGTGATGTCATTATTGTTTGGTGTTCCTTGTATCTTTGACGTCTCTTGTTGTGTTTATCCACTCTGTGTTTATGTGTTTAGTGTTATGGTGTTGTCATTATTGTTTGGTGTTCCTTGTATCTTTGACGTCTCTTGTTGTGTTTATGCACTCTGTGTTTATGTGTTTAGTGTTATGGTGTTGTCATTATTGTTTGGTGTTCTTTGTATCTTTGACGTCTCTAGTTGTGTTTGTCCACTCTGTGTTTATGTGTTAAGTGTTATGGTGTTGTCATTATTGTTTGGTGTTCCTTGTATCTTTGACGTCTCTTGTTGTGTTTATGCACTCTGTGTTTATGTGTTTAGTGTTATGGTGTTGTCATTATTGTTTGGTGTTTCTTGTACCTTTGGCGTCTCTTGTTGTGTTATTCCACTCTGTGGTTATGTCTTAAGTATTTTGCTGTGGTCTTTATTGTTTGGTGTTTCTTGTATCAAGAGTTAACTCAGATACTGTTAGATGTTACAGACAACTTATTTATCAGTGGCGTAGCTATCATGTTTGCTTGTATACTAAAGCATCAACTTTTTTTCTCCAAAATATTACACTAAAACTATTCTCTCATGAAGTGGTCAGAGGTCATTCCAATGGTGATTTTTTGCAGAGCTTCAGGTGGCTTTGTCACCTATATCCATTTGCCACCTATAACCATATACAATTATTGACTTTTGATGAGGTCTACTCGTGACTATACAGACCTTGTCAGGTATTGGTTGACCGAGGCCGAAGGCTTTATTAAATCATCAGAATTTTATTAACAATTGCATAGTAATGATATGCGAAGTCAATTATCTAACACTACAAAAATCAACGCACGCGCTGGTTATGCACGCGCTAATCCCGAATAGACCGCTTTGGAGCGTTAGCGGTCAACTCACTCTGAGGTACACTCTATCAAACAGCGTCTCCACCAATCAGAAATAAGCAAAATCGGCAATAATTCCTGGTCATTTAATAAAGCTAATTATTGCCAAGCATCTGATGAGATTTCAATAATACCATTGCCTTATACCTCACACTTTGAAAAACAAAGGAGGGGATCTCCAACAACACCAGGTTGCGGCACCCACAGCAAAACCCCAAAACACCCAATGCAAAAACACAGAGCAGACAAGCACAGAAAGAGACGCAAAAGGGACAAGGAACGTCAACGCACAACACAGAAACATATAACACAAAGGACTATAAATAAACCAACGAGACCAATGGGCAACCGGTGCCGACTTAGGACGGCCATCTGCCACGGAAATAGCAGAAGGTGTGGTAATCCTGGATTACGTGCGCACAACCCACCCACTTTTCCGATTACCCAGAGATCTCGAACGTACAATTGTGGTGTAAAACAACCTCCCCACTGTCAGATGACCACACACAAACAAGACCGCAAAACGCAGGGGCTCAAGCAACACAGATGAATATTTGAATGAATATAAAAAGAGGGCGTACGTAAAACAATCCGAGCTCTGCCACCGCGAGTTCATGTATGTTATCACCCGAGACATTCAGAGAGGACAGGTGGTCGGGGCGCTGTCTTCTCTACGGAGGTTTGGACAGAGCCCGCCATGTGTCCCGTTGTCACTGTAGTCAGAGTGCAAGTTTTAAGAATGCGCTGGTACAAGACTGTAGATTGGTCATGTAACAAGCCTAGTGTCCGTCCGGTGACATTAGGATTATATCCACGGTATAAATTCGATAGTTATGTTGTCTATCTTTGATCCTTCTTATTTAGTTAATTATGTCTCCATAAAATGCAGGTTGTGAAATACGCAAAGTAATTTACTCTGTTGCCTGTAATGGTCCGAATTTCAAAAGAAGATGACAATGATTTTTGTAAAACATCCACTTCATTTTGCCCTAGCGATGCCACTGTTGACGACGAAAAATCTTAATGGCGCCATTTAAACGAATTATTGAGAAAGCTGTTTTATTTTGTACTTTATAATTTTTTTTGCGATTTATATAGTATATACCAGTCTCCTTACCTTTTAGCGTCCATGCTATTTTTACTTATGTATAAAGTTAACTGATAATGTTTAAGTGCGTAAAGGTTATGAGATAAGACAGTAAGGAAGGATTAAAGGAAGGATAAGGCAATTTTGAAATTTCTACAAGCACCGATCTACATGGTAGGGGATGTTAAGGACTGTGTCTTTTTGCCAACAAAATCCCATAATTTCTACGTAACTATATACAGTTACATATTTTTTTTCCAAAATCATTAAATGGACCCCCCCCCCCCCCGACAGGCTGGACACGACTGGAAACAATTCTAGATTCGCCCGTGACAAATGTATCTTGAAGTCTAACGACAACAGTCCTTCTTTATCTTATCTTTCTCCGAGCTGAATTTTCAAATCAAATTAAACAGACGGGAAGGAAAAATATGCAAAAAAGCTTATGTCTAACTTTGGACTCATTTATTAACAACATAGTAGAAAAAAATTATAAAGCTTTTTAATCCTTTAACTATCTCAAAACAGAATTTGCTCAATGATTTTTTTTTCATTACACAAGTTCCATAAATAGAAAAAACAAATAATTCATGGACAGCGCCATTTTGAAATACAAGTAGCCGGATGCTTTTTGTACGATTCTTCTGCAAAAATTATTCAAGACTCCTTAACGCAATGTAAATTCTAACTAAATGAACATCTGATGAAACCACCTTGAACTTCAATGTAGTGACACATTTTCTGCCTTTTTACATACCGCCTTTGTAATTTGCTCTATTAACGAAGATGTCGTACATGCAAGAATTGTGCGACTCTGCACGTGACTATTCGTGTTCTTAAATACCACCAGCTAATATCGGTAAGAAAGTGTAGTGCTTACCAATTCAGAATAACGATACTTGATATATACACTCAGACAAAAGTTAAGCAACAGCGAAATTGTTTTTAATGCAAAATGCTGGTTTGATAAAAAATATTTGAAAATAATGTATCATGATATAGATCTGACCTTTGGCGAAGACAATATTACTTCATTTAACATAATTGTATTATGCAACTTATCTTATCGGGATCGAAATGAGGACGGGTATGATTTTAAACAATTCAAGTTAGACATTAAGTTAAAGAAGTTCTCTAGTCGTGGAGATTTTCATGTATATTACAGTTCATATCAAACTAAATTCCAACAAGAAATTTCCCCATCATGTAATCTCTCTCAGAGCTGATATAGACCAATTTATATTTTACCACATTTTCCAATTTCCTAAAATAGCTGTACACACCGGAAGTACGTCAGAAGTGTGTAAAAGGGAATCACGTTTCATAACGCTATATATAGAAATGTACATGCATGTTGTGGATACATGTACTAATGTACTCTTATAAATGCCAAAATAAAGGACATATCAAACGAGAGTGTATGAGTGATAAATATGATAAAAGAGCATTTAATAATCATAACTATAAGGCTCAACTAATGTACATAATTTATTCATATACGCACGTACATGTACATGTGTTGATATATTTTAAACGACTTCCAGAATCCTAAAGTTTATCTCAGAAAGGGATTCTAAGGCATATATAGATTTAAAAAATCTTAAGGGAATCTATCCTTCCTTTCCCCCCAGAAAGAAAGAGGGAGGGGGGGGGGGGGGGTTAGTCGTCTATTTCGGGAAAAAATACATACTAGTAAAACTTTGACAAAGAAAAAATCTGCATTTTTGGCAAATCCAAGGGGACCTGACGTCCTAACCGTTTAGATTACGCTTGTAGATGGTTTTGTTCGGGTGGAGGGTATCCTATTTTCAAAGTTCTATAATTTCCCTGGCTTATACATGTAAGTCATCGACATGTTCAATGTACATTTACTTATTTTTGTGAGCGGGGAAAAAAGAAAGAAGGAAAGATACAAGCTAGATTTTTTTTACATACATGCAGGCCCCAAGTGCCGACAAAAAAGTCAGTATGCAACAACTGTTAAAGAAAAATATTAACACCCCCCTCCCGCCCGAATTTCCAGACATAACTCTCGTCTCCAGACCCCCCCCCCCCTCATAAATAACGATACGATGTATGATGATTGTTGATGTGTAAAACAAATTTTTAAATGAATATAAACAAATAAATGTCCATTAAATGTTTCATGAAACGGATCCGTGTACGTGGAACATCGAAATACGCAAGAACTTCAGTTTCAGTATGCAGAGCATGACCTGTTACATGTTTAGAAATGTTTCGATAGATTTGGATGGAACGTAAATTTTAACTGCGGAAGGATTTGCGACTGAATTTCGAAAAAAATATATTTGATAATCATAAACAAGATACCATATTAAATATTTGTACATGTATTCCGGGTATCTATTTTCTTATTGTTCTGGGCAACACGGTGATCATATTCTTTTGGAGCGGAGATAGTATTATTAATAAAGTAAGTCTGTCTTGAATTATTGTAATGTAACTCGGAAATAAAAATGTTTCTCTCTCTCTCTCTCGTACTGAGATACTCGATTATTTAATGTTGACGAAGAACGTTCGTTACTTTCTATTTAATTCTGAGACGATTAGAATTTCATTTTATTCGATATTCATTACATGATCACTTCTCCCGGTGTTGAATTTCAAGAAAGTCAGTTTTTTTTTCCTGAAATCCGCGTTGAGCGGAGCTAGCAGACAACTTTCCAGGCAATATCATTTAATTTTTTGTCGACCCATATCATTTAATTTCTTTATCTTGAAGTTCATAACATTATATAATATAACATCAGAAAATAAATTTAATATTACCTGAAACGGCAAAAAATGTGTCGTCAATTTAATGACATTAATTTTCATCATTCATCCTCTTCCTAATACATTTGCCCCCCCCCCCCCCATCCTATAAGCTGATTAGAATATCAATTTGAGATCCCATCTAGACAGCTAGGAAAGGCTTTACTTTGGATTTCATATCCTTTAAAGTTTCAATCTCTCACCCTGCCTTCATTATTTCATATTTTCCGTGTTCATGTCAGTCTTACCAGGTATTGGGAAGAACCCCCTCCCCCTCCCTCCACCTGGATGGATCCGCCAATGAATATGAACACGTCTTTTAAAACCCTGATGTCTAATTTACTTTGAAAATGGTTAAACCGAAAAATAATTATAAATTTACCATATAAACAAGGAGACACGTGTACTATATTTTACATTACGTCATCGTGTGAATGTGTAGTGTATACACACTTCTGACGTCACGAATTTGTACTTTCAATTTCGGCGGAAGTTGCAGACTAGTTCTGTGTTAAATCGCTAGCTTGTGGATATGGGCTTATAAATCGTTGTTTCATGGATAAACAAGACAATATATTTCTATTGAACTACCAATACTTTGTAATTTGAGTTTGTCCAAGTAAATGTAAGTGAAAATACCCGCGAGTAGAGAACTTCTTTAAAGAAATTGATTTATCTTGTAGAATTCGCTGTTCAGTATGGTTGCAATGAATCAAATTGTTTATCTGATGAAATTCAAAGCTGAATATGTATTAAAAATGATAAGAAAATGTTGATTATCCCTTAAGAATTGGGGGTAAATGTCTTTGAAAAATATCGTGTCAAAAATCGCGCTCATGAAACCGGAAGTGAAGTTGGGCGCCTACGTACAGGAAGAACTATCACACAAACATAAAGGCCATGAATAAGATATTTTGGGGTTGTATTTTCATAACTATCGTTTTTATCAAAGAAATAAAGTTTGACAACGATATCTTTATGGATGCTTTTTCTGTATTTTCTTTAAGATAACACCTTTGTGACCACTATTTTCTGGAATGTTTTACTCAATCCTAGTTCGACCAATATCCATCTTCATGTAGGACAACCACCTGCCAAAATGTTACTTCCGGTTAGGGGATGAATCCGTCGAATCGTAAAGTTTCTCTTTTTATTTCAAAATTAAAAACCGGATGTGCATCCCGTTCGACCAAATTGCGGAATCATTTGGCTGAAAGTCATCATTAACATCGTTGTACATGGAATATAGAGCAAATTTGAGCAACAAATGTCTTTAACGGGATTTTATCGGAAATTTATTAACAAGAGCGATTGAAAGAGGGTAGTTGAGATAAACCTCAACCGGAAGTCGACTGAAAGAATAAAATACTAATTTTTTGAAAGAATACCGTATCAGATTTGTGAATCTTGAGCCTAATCTGGTTTATCTCTTTTTCAAGTACCTGTTACCTTATTTTTTCAATACCTTTCTTCAAACTTTATTCCATATTGTTTTCCCTCAAAAATACCTTCTTTTCATTTGAGGCTCTATCCAAGCCAAATGTTTCAATTTCGATATCATTTTAGTGTTATATGTTAGCAAAAGGTATAAGGTCACGTACAAAAGAATTAGTATTTGATATATTATACGAAAACTTCTCGGTGCTATCGTTTAAAGTATAAGGATTCCGAATTGTTGGGGTGTTGCTTAACTTTTGCTTGGGTGTATACATGTATAACAACATCAGTCAATTATTCTGCGTTGTTAAACGTCTTCAAATTCAATAGCATGTTTGAAAGGATGACTGAACAAAAAAAAAGAAGAAGAAGAGAGCTGTTCATTTCAATTATCTGTACGATGTTTATTTCGGGCCAAAGTGCTGTACGTTCCTTTTTTCTTTACGATGTGTATTTCGTGGCAATGTGTTGTTCGTTTCAAAAGAAAGGAGGAGATCTCCAACAACACTCGGTTGCAGGTCCCACAGACAACGGACTGTATTTCGTATACCTTCTGTTTTTTTATATCCATTTACATTTCTTGGGCCCCTGCACCATGCTTTATATTTGTATTGTCATCTAACAGTGAGGAGGTTATTTTACACCACTATTGCGCGTTCATCGAGACCTCTGGGTAATCAGAATAGTAAGAGGGTTGTGCCCTTGAAAATTAAACAAATGTGTAAAGCTCAAAATTGAACTATGAGACTTACAGAAAAAAACCAAACTACTGAACCAAGGGTACATTTTTGACGGACTGACTTTGTATGTGCAAAACCATTTTGGACGATACAAGGAAAATGTTAAACATGATAACATCTCGTTGTTAATATTTTGGGTAAGAACCATCCAAAAACACCGAATGTAATAATTTACCGGACTTTTTTCTGCACGGCCTAAATGACGGATGTTGCTAGCAAACATGAGAGGCTGACTTTCCCCGGACACCTGATCCTATCTCCATTGGATATCTATCTTTGCTTCTTTGCTGTGAGAATGTTTAAGTTGATTTAGTATTTGAAACAAAGGAGGGTATCTCCAACAACACCAGGCTTCAGCATCCATAGAGAAGACAAGGAGACAAAGAGGCGCAAAAAGGACATCAAAGAAAGGAGGGGATCTCCAACAACATTCGGTAGTAGCAACCACAGCAAAACCCCGAAACACCCAATGCAGAAAACACAGAGCAGACACGCACAGAAAGAGGCACAAAAGGGACAAGAAACATCAACGCACAACACAGAAACATCAAACACAAAGGACCACACATAAACCAACGAGACCAATGGGCAATCGGTGCCGACTAAGGACGGCTATCTGCGGCGTAAATAGCAGACGGTGTGGTTATCCACGTGCGAACAACCCTCCCACTTTCCCGATTACCCATAGGTCTCGAAGAACATACAATTGTGGTGTAAAACAATCTCCTCACTTTTAGATGACCACACACAAACAAAAACGTAAAATGCAGGGCCCAAGCAACACGGAAGTATATGTAAATGGAATCTCCATAGATTATTTTCTAAAATAGAAATTCATCGTAGAAATCGATGTCAATATTAATTTCTGCGGCACCACACACATTAAAACCGTTATATATCTAATATATATAAATCCCTTCTGCTTAGTCTGAAATTTTCAATTTAGTTTTAAATATTTAATTAAGCAGATTGTTGACGTTGATTGATTTATTCGTTGTGTGAATATATTCTATATTTATTATAATTACACATCTCCAAATTCATAGCATCACTTAAGAACATATAAATTAATTTTGCAGAATCGACCAAACATGCACGTTTCGGTAATTTTACCCTCGTCAGTGATCCTCGATCCAAACAATAAAAAAAGTCCAAAGTATATGAAAGTTATGTCCCAAAATACCAATAGACGTAGCAGGATGAGTGGGATATGAAGATACTCTTGATTCTTATTTTTCAACAATCCCTATTTGTTTCTTTTTATATTATTTTGCTTCCTGTGAGTTTCTTCTGTGAACCCGCCCTCGACGTTTCAGCACGAAAATGAAAACAATATATAAAATTCATGCACTGTCTGATGTTATGTCTATATAGAAAGTGTTATGGCGACAATGTCAGGGAATTATATTAAAAACACTTACTGTCAAACTTTTTATAGACAGGTGTATATCTGGGTGTAAACTATTACATTTCTAGGAGAACACTATTATCCTAATATTACACCCCTCTCTTTTTATTCAGAATGCTCCTACATATATAACCGCACCAAAATCGTGGACATGATGTTCACATATTTCATTGTTTTGGATTGAGGATCACTGACGAGGGTTAAATACCCGGAACGTGCATGTCTTGTCCATGCTGTTAATATGACAAATATGGATAATGACCATATCCCTGTATACAGCACAAAATCGATAATTCAGAAAATCAGAAACCGAAGGCATACAAAATCAGGATAAAACAGGAACCAAAGCAAACAAACAAAAACCTCCACCACATGAAAAGAATCGAACTCCCGATATGGGAGTGAGACCAGGTGCCCAGGAAGAGCATCTCCTGCTTGTATGCAACACCCGCCGCTTCAATACGGTAGAACTGTCACATTCGGTAACGTCCATATTGGAAGACATAGAGTACAATCTTTGGTTGGATGGTTCAAATGGTCTATGACAGAATATCATCCACCATTCTGGAGAATAGGACACCATAGTGTATGACGAGTTCCCCATATCGACCTTAGAACTTCTTCAGTGACGATGTTAGTCGGTCACAAACATATCCCTGACTGAGAAGCTTATCTGAAAGACTCCTAGCTCTCAGAACAAAATACGTATACTGTATCTGCTTTTAAATGTATTCAATGCTGTAAATTTATCAGGTTTTAAATGATGCTAATGAATTTGAAGACGTTTAACATTTGTACCACTTGGTGAGTGTCACTGCTGGTGGACCACAAGTCCCCGAGGGCACATGTATACATCAAATTCAGTTGGTCGTTTCTTCAAACGCATTCGAAAATGTCTGTTTCCAAAATTTTCTCAAATTTCTAAAAAGATGGGTCCTGTAACATCATATAAGAACCCGAATCGTGCATGTCTGGTCCATGCTGTTGATATTTGCTTTTAAATGATGCTAATGAATTTGAAGACGTTTAACATGATATAACGACATGTCTTTTTCTTACTACATATTAAGTTTAATTATTTTGTATTCATAAAAAAACTGTCAAAAGACTTCTTTTTTATTTTCCTGATCATATATGTTGTTTGTGTGTTGTTATTGAAAATTCTGAAAGAGGCACATTTTCGGCCAACGGCAATGAAATAAATTTCTGTTCTTTCTGATGCTCATAGGATTTATTTTTAAGTGAATCATATACAAGAATGCGATGCAAAATAATTGTTCTAGAAGTTTATTGAACAATTACCAGTTGTTTTGATAGATTTTTATTTTTCTTGGCTATGTTTGTCTAATTATCATGATCCTGGTTTTTTTGTCGACTTTTACTCCATCACTTAATTGTAGTGAAGAATCTTAAATGTATACGCATCTCTCATAATTGATATGCATATTTACATTGTTTTTTTTAAAGTAAGAATGCGTACGGTGATAAATGATCCATATAGCTAATTTACAAGATGAAAATGTCTATTACGAAGACGCACCAGTGCGACTTTTTGTTGCTAGGAAACGCTCCAGTCTGGACAAACCTGCAAAATCAAGTAAGTAATTCTTACAATTGTTCTTTGAAAATCAGGAAATTAAACATTCAAATATAGAAGAAAGAATGTGAAAATACCTTAGTTTGATCCAGATATTGAGCTGTGTGAAGGGTGTCAATATATATGTATTATTTGATATTGAAATTTCCAATTTTGTTTTAGCTTACTATCATAATCGAACTTTTACCTTATTTTTTTTATTTTGAATGCTCTTATTTTGTGTCAGGTCGTGTTGGATTTTGGTCAGTAAATATGACGGACACAGGAGAAGAGAAAAAACTGTTCACACTTCTATGCTAGAATAACAGTCCGCCTACTTAACTTCAAAATTTATTAGAAGGAACGGGTATAACTGCTAATTAGGGGTTTTATAAAGAAGAAATATGTATCTGTAGAGTATGAAATATGATTAATATTATCTGATCATAAACATAACAAAAAATATTCAAGAATGGATTATTTCAAATTTGTATTTTTGTGTTTTTTTCCTCATAGAATCATAAAACTTTATCAACTAACCTTCGTTTGTTGAGTCTTCCTCCAATGAATACACTATCCTGAACCATCCAGGCTCCGTGGAATAGAAACACTCCCCACTCACCAGGAGCACTCCAGCCTCCAAAATCTGACGATCTAGTTCCCGTTCTGCTTCAAATGTTTTATCTTTCATGTACTTAAATAGAAGAACAGTTCTTCAATCAGTCTACAATGCAGTAGCAACAGAAGAACATCCACGCACATACATAAAACACACAATACACACAAAAACCAACACAAATACACTGAACTCGACTAAAATTCAAAAGACCGATGTACAGACAGACAAAGGATGCGGCCTCCAAAAAAAAAAAAAAAATGACAGTCACAAACAAACTCAACAAGAATGGACACTACGCCATATCCTTTAAAAAGATAAAGATAATTTTTAAGAATTGAGAAGTAAATCCAAGTGCACACTTAGTCATTTCAAGTTATTTTTACATTCCTCTGTTCGGCATTTTTTTTAACTTTCGTCTCTCCATCATTTCACAAATTTGATCGATCGATCGATCGATTCATCCACCCATCCAACCGTCCTTTCATCAATCCATCCATCTATCCATCCACATGCCCGTCCACCAATCCGTCCATCCATCCATCCATCCATCCATTCATTAACAAATATACCTTTGAGAAATTAGCCCAAATATAGAGCCCTACTTGACTAGGATATACTGTAAGACCCATATCTCTCAGTTTCTTAGCTACCACGTGATATCTCTTCTTTAAATCTTGCATACATTTTGGAAAGAAAACATTGTCCAACCAATCTGAAAAGTCAACAAACATTCTTATGAAATGATTTTTAAAGCGTTACTTTTGCAATAAATAAAAACCTTCAGATGCATTTAACATAGCAAGCTTTCCCTGACTTGACGGTGATGTTCCTAGACTACAACCATACGGTATTTATATGATAATAAATCTGCACACCATTTGCTACTAACGTAGAAGATGACCAACTTAAGTCAGCACCGATTGTCCATTGGTTCCACTTGTTTAAGCCCCGGTCACACTGCATCCTAGAAGAAAGAAGGAAATCTCCAAAAACACTCGGTTGCAGCAGCAACAACAAAACACCAAAATACCTTATACAAAACACAAAGCAGACACGCATAGAATGAGACGCAAATGGTACAATGGACGCCAAATCACACAAAGATAAATTGACTACACATAAACCAACGAGACCAATGTTCAATCGGTACCGACTTAGGACGGCCATCTGCCACGTCAGTAGCAGACGGTGTGGTTATTCTGGATTACGTGCGCACAACCCTGCCACATTCCGATTACCCAGAGGTCTAGAAGAACGTACAATTGTGGTGTACAACAACCACCTCACTGTTAGATGACCACAAAACGCAGAATATGTAAATGGATAAAAATAGATGGCGTACGTAATATGGTCTGTGCTCTACTGGCTGTAGCGAGCTCATGTATGTTATCACCCGAGGAGACAGACTGACATTCAGAGAGGACAGGTGGTCGGGGCCCTGTCTTCTCTAAGGAGGTTTGGACATGGCCGGCCCGTCATGGAGTCCCGTCGTCACAGTCAGTGAGAGTGCAAGTCTTAAGATTGCGCTGGTACACGACTGTAAATTGGTCAAGTACCAAGCCTAGTGTCCGTCTGGTGACATTAGGATCATATCCACGGTATATAAGTCGTTTGATGATTCTGACGCACTTTCGATGATTATATATATGCTGTCTACCTTTGATCCTTCTTATTATGTTAATTGTGGCACCATAAAATGCAGGTTGTCAAATACCCAAAGCAATATACTCTGTTGCTTGTATGGGTCCGAATTTCAAAAGAAGTTGGCAATAACTTTTGTAAATTTCCAGAAAGTCTGTACTAGTTTGTGAAAGCAAAAACCTTTACCTAAAAGTGTCTTCGTAATTTGTAAATTTCTACTATGAAAATAAAAAAAAAAACATCAGTACATGCTCTAGCATACCGAATGAGCTGTGAAATGTAGATATCTTATGACGGTAATCTAGGAACATCACCGTCAAGTCTGGGAAATTTACTATATTGAATCCAAGGTCACCTACACACTTGTACGAATCTCTCCATTAACAATTTTGATACTTATGTCCAAAACGGTGATTATGTGTTCGTAACGTTTGCCTTGTTTAGAGTCAATTCTTGTGGATAAATAACAATTTTATACTGTTCAAAAACATGATTGTCGATTGTAAGAATATCATCTATGTACCCAGAAGTACAAATGAAACAGTTCACGTCATCATGTATTCTTTGCTTTTGAAGATTTTGGATAAATTCTCTTCAAACTTGTATAAAAATAAATCTGTACCCAGAGGAGTGCCATTAATACCCACAGGGATCCCTACAACCTGTTTGTTGAGATTCTCACCAAATCTTACATAAATGTTGTCCAAGAGGTAGGACAAGGCAATTCACAGGTACTACATGTCCATGATATGTATAATTTGTATTCTGTAGCTGAAAAGTACGAAAACCTATTGAGCTCTAGTGGCAGCTGTGAACATTTCTCATTATATCGCAAAACTTACGCGTTATAACTCGAAACTTTCGCTTTATAATGCGAACTTGACGCGTTATATCGCGAAACTTTCGCATTATATCGCGAAACTTATTACGCAGAAACTTTGGCGTTATAACGCGAGCTTAAGGCATTGTATCGCAAAACTTTCGCGTTATATCGGGGAACTTTTGCATTAAAACGCGATCTTTATGCGTTATAACGCGAACTTTATGCGTTATAACGCGAACTTTACGCGTTATATCGCGAAACTTAGGAAAGCATAGTAACTCGTTATAGCATTTTAGGATATGGTGTTACTTTATTGTAGTTAAATACAACATTTGTAATAGGTTTCTTATACTTGTAACAAATAAGAGGACGTAAATCCTCAAAACAATAAGGAATAGCTCTTTGTACGCGATGATCCCGAAAAATATTAGAGTTGTTTAGAAGATCGAAACCTTTGTTAATAAACGGAATTTTTATGAATTGTCATTTAATGGGGATGCTTTTAACAAATGTATAAAGTTTAATCTGTGCGACGATTATATTAAGTCTGAATCAATCAGTATTTCTTAAAAGAATGATTTCAACTGAACTGATAGACCTGATGAGAGAGTATGCAGCAATTCGTGTCTGCCGCCGTTACGTGCTAGATCTAGATCACGTTCAAAAACCTGAAGGACTTGGTCGTACGTGGTTATTTCTGTCCTGCCTACGCTTTGTACGTGGTATGACCTTCGACCGCTGAAACACTGCCAAAGCACGGCTAACCACATCCAACCACATCTAACGCTAATCGCGGTCGTGATATCATAAGACGCTATACACACGTGATTCCAGTGATACCAGTACGGAACGCCCGTCCAATTGCCGTGCTTTGACCGTAAAAGACCGCTGCACTTTCGCGTCTGTATGTTAAACGTCACCAAATTCAATAGCATCATTAAAGAACAGATAATGTTTTAGCATGGACCAGACATGCACGTTTCGGCTACTTAACCCTCGTCAGTGATGCCCAATCTAAACTATGTTTAGGTTTATCCTGGGCCCCTACAGTTTGCTGTCAATTTACAGTGAGGAAGTTATTTTACGCTACAATTGTCCGTTCTTCGGTAACCAGAAAAGTGGAAGGGTTGCGCGCACTCAATCCGGATAACTACACAATTTGCTACTAACGTAGCAGATGACCGTCTTAAGTCAGCACCGATTTCCAGTTGGTCTCCTTGGTTTATGTGTGGTATTTTGTGTTTGGTGTTTTGATGTCGTGTTTGTTGTTCCTTGTCTCTTTTGTGTCTCTTGTTGTGTATGTCTTGCACATGGGGTGTTCTGAATCTTTGCTGATGGTGCTGCTACCGGGTCTTGTTAAAGATCGCCTCCTTTCTTTCTTTCAAGTAACAAGTTTATACTCTCCTTGTAAGCTCAATATATGAAAAGAGATGTCCTAAATTATTTCAATCTTTAACTCGCAGAAAGTCTATGTTAATTTAAATAATATACAGTGATGATTCGTTAGTCCGGAATTCGTTACTCCGGAAAATTCGTTACTCCGGACGATTTCTCAGTGACCAAACGTGAATGGTGCAAAAATGATCCGATAATCCGGAAATCCGCGTTCCGGATCCGGACGGTAGTTTTCGGGAACGGACGTGCTGATCATACGTTATCTTGTCCCGTTAGTCCGGACGATATAAGCAACTACGGGCGTGTTTTCATAACAATTAATTTTTACCTGGAGAAATTTACACGGACATGTTTTCATAATAATTAATTTTTACCTGGAGAAATTTACCGGAAACCGGCAGGTCAACTAGGTGATGGTCTACGCAGCATTAGTCACCGCTTTGGGGTACGTGTACTTGCGTGTTATTCAATCTATGCTTTAAAAGACTTAATTAGTTTTTCGCTTCTTTGGTCACTTTCTTAATTCTTCTCGTGACATTTTTTCAGCTTGCAGCGTCCAATCATTATTTTGAACAGACGCACGCCCTAAAATCATTTCAAATAAAGTTGATATTTTTTATTATAATGTTTGTATCACGATGAAGATGAGAGTGAACAGCTTGGATATTGAGGGGTTGTTTTTAGTTAAAACAGAATCGAAAGCGGCCGTCAACCGCTCTTGACAGACGATGATTTCCGTATTTTTCAGGAAGAAAAGTGGCACGTTTCGGTAGGTATTGGTAAGTATCGGCGCCCGCGGAACCTCGATTTTATTCTTATTTTAAAAAGAAGGGAGAAGATCTCCAACAAGACCCCTTTGCAGCATCAACAGTAAAACACCAAAACACCCGATGCAAAAACACAAAAGACGAGTACAGCATGAGACGTAAAAGAGACACACGACATGTAAACATCAAACACAAAAGACTACACATAAACCGACGAGACCAATGGATAACCGGTGCCGACTTTGGACGGCCATCTGTCACGCAAGTAGCAAATGGTGTGGTTATCCTGGATTACGTGCGCACAACCCTCTCACTTCTCCAATTACCCAGAGGTCTCGAAGAACGTACAATTGTGGTGAAAAACAACCTCCTCACTGTAAGATGACATCACACAAACAAGACCGCGAAACGCAGAGGCCCCATAGACACAGATGAATATGTAAATGGATATAAAAAGAGGGCATGCGTAATACAGTCCGTGCTCTGCCGGCTGTAGCGAGCTCATGTATGTAATCACCCGACTGACATTCAGAGAGGACAGGTGGTCGGGGCCCTGTCTTCTCTAAAGAGGTTTGGACAGGGCCCGTCATGGAGTCCCGTCGTCACAGTCAGTCAGAGTGCAAGTCTCAAGGATGCGCTTGTACAAGACTGTAGATTGGTCAAGTACCAAGCCTAGTGTCCGTCTGGTGACATTAGGATCATACCCACGGTATAAAAGGCGTTTGATGATTCTGACGCATTTTCGATGGTTATGCTGCCTACCTTTGATCCTTTTTATTTTGTTTATCATATCACCATAAAAGACAGGTTGTGTAATACCCATAGTAATGTATTCTGTTGCATGTATAGATCCGAATTTTAAAAGAAGTTGACTGTAATTTTTGTAAATTTTCCAGAAAGTCTTAACTAGTATATGAAAGAGGAAACCTTGACCTAAAAGTTTTTTGGTAATTTGTAAATTTCTACTGTGAAAATCCAAAATATCAGTACATGCTCTAGCGTACCGGATGAGCTGTGATATGTAAATGCCGTATGACGGTAATCTTGGAACATCACCGTCAAGCCAAGGGAAATTCACAATGTTGAATCCAAAATCATCCCTTTTGTCATATACACTTGTATGAATCTTTCCGTTTACAATTTTTATATTTAGGTCCAAAAAGGGTGTTTCTGTATTTGAAAGGTTTGCCTCGTTAAGGGTTAATTCTTGTGGATAAATTTCATTCTTATATAATTCCAAAGCAGGATTGTCAATGGTTAGAATATCATCCAGATACCTAGAAGTATTATTGAAATATTTCAGCTCATCAAATTTTCTTTGTTTTTGAAGATTTTGGATAAATTCTTTTTCATAAGTGTATAAAAATAAATCTGCAACAAGAGGCGCACAGTTAGTACCCATAGGAATTCCTACAACCTGCTTGTATAGATCCTCACCAAATCTAACATAAATATTGTCCAAGAGGAAGGACAAGGCATTACACAGGTCACTACATGTCCATGATTTGTATGATTTGTAGTCTGTCGAGGAAAAGAAACGCTAAAGGTTAACGTAACGCTCTATCCCCCAATAAAACTGAACGATAAAGAGCAGCGTAATAAAACGGAGGCATCCCTCCACCTTTGTTTGATCTTTATCCTTGTGCATTTTCTTCAATTAATATCTGTTAATTTGATTAGAATTATAAAGAAATAAAACTACTTGTATATTTATTTTCAATGATGAGAAAAATATTGCCTTTAAGACGACCTTACCAATACAAAATAGCGAAGACAAAATACCGGCGCCCGAATCATCTTCCCCTTTTCTAGTTTTTAGCACTGCTTTAAAGACATATCTAGAGATTTAGTAATCAATTATTATCAAGAAATAAACATTTAATCAAATCATCTATAATGAGAAAATATTTGTTTACAAGATAATTTAACCGTACAAACACACGCACAAAAACGGCCGACCCTCCCCCTTTCCTTCTTCGGAATTTCACACGCAAGTTTTGACATTTGTAACATGATTCGGTAATCCGGAAAATTCGTTAATCCGGACGAATAGTCCATTTTCCACAAAATATTTATGACCGATTTAAACCTTGACTTTATATGTACAGACACCAAGGTCATAGTGAGAGTGGAAAGTAGTGGAAGGAACCTATGACGTTGCGGTGGAAGACGACACCAGACATCACATCATTTGGCAAAAATTTCAGTTGTGACGTCACATCTGATCGCACTGTCTTGAAGCACCTTGATGTGTTGTCATGCTTTCAATTTTGACGTCACAATGAAAATATCGCCAAATTTTGTGATGTCTGGTGTCTATCTGCCTTATGAATGTTTTGGAAAATCAGCTATTCCTCGGGAACCAATTCGCCCGGACCAACGAATCATCACTGTACAGATCGACTCATTGTTACGTTGGATTGATTACATGTACAATAAGCTAGAATTTCTAAATAAAATTATCGTCATCAAAATTTTGATTAGAGTCAAAATCCGTCAATTTTTCTCTGATCCCTTTATTTCATACTCGGATGCTGCATTTAAGCAAGGTGTCAGCTAGAAAGGGAAAAACTCACCGAAATCAGATAGAAAGTTAGCTATGGTGATTTGTGTCAGCATCGGTGATTGGTAGATAAATATACCTTTCCTAAGATACTTTATTATCATTTCGTTTTCTGTGTAGATTAAACCCGTTCTGAATCCAGATAAACTGAAATCCTGAAAATCAAAAGTTGATGAAGTTATAGTGATCACAGCTGAACACACACGTATCAGACGAGGAAAGGGGAACAGATAGACGAAGACAAAGTGAACAATGAAATAACTTGTGATGTATACAATAACAACACTTTTGTTCAACAATAAGGGAACACCTACGACATAGAAATAATATTAGAATGAAACACAGCAAAGGAAGAGAACACATGTGCACCTGTTCCTGACTTTAGACACTTATCTGGAATTTTCCTTCAAATGGCGTAATCACCTGGATTACGTGAGAACAACTCTTACATTTATTTCGATTAATAGAAGTGTTCCGAGAAACGCACTTCGAACAAAAAGATAATAATAATGATAAATAAATGAAAATAATAAATTTAAAGGTGACAATGAAAAAAGCTAGCAAGTATCCAGGACTATAGTAAACACAAACGAAATACTGTGTTTGAAATAAAAAGCATTAGGAAAAAATGATAGACTGCGAATCAGAAGAAGGTCAAGAAACTATTCGTCTGGAAAATTTTTTTTTGTAGATAATGCGTATTCTGATGGATTAAAGAACAATTGACAGTGATGTTTTGAATATTAACAACTACGTAGATCAATTCCTACCTTACTAACACTCCAAAGAAAGTGAGTACGTTTCGGATCAGGTAAGTTACGAAAACTCAGCACACTCTCGAACACTACATCTCCAAACACTGACAATGCATATATTTCGTCCATAACAGCATGAAGGTGATGCCTTTTTGAGGTAAAAAATCTTAATTTTGAAACATATTTATTAGAATTAATTAATTTTCGTTAATTATTATGGCCTTTATACCTTTAACATGAAGTCAGGATCTGAATTTTGCGATATGTATCATGCTTCTTTTTATATGTCTCCTCTAAGCTATCGACTTTCACGTTTGGTAAACATAAGACTAAATTACGTCGTACATGTCCATTTGCACATATTCAAATAAAGTTCGAAGCCACAAAACTATCAATTAAAGCAAGACATAGAATATTACATAATATCAGGATCACCGACGAGACGTGCATGTCTGGTCCTGATGAAAATCTGTTATAAATTGATGCTATGAATTTGAAGACGTGTAACTCCAGACAATTGTAATAAATCATGATTTTCAATGGCGTCACTTTAAGAAGGTAGGTCAAGACCTAGATTCCAAGCTTTTATTTCTAATCAGTGACGTTTTTTTGCGGATGCCTTGTATGTTGACTTTTGTGTACTAAATTCTAAATGGTTTTCTTAAAGCTTCGCAGTGAATGTATTTCTCGTGTTTGTGTGCCTTGTATGTTGCCATTTGTGTACTATGTTTTTTACTATACGCTTCGCAGTGAATGTACTTCTCGTGTATGTGTGCCTTGTATGTTGCCTTTTGTGTACTATAATTCAATATGGTTTTCTATGAGCTTCGCAATAAATGTACTTGTATTTTTCTGTTGTTGAGTTTGTTTTCTGCCTTTGTACTTGTTGTGTATATATGTTTGAAGATGCTTAACATTTCTGCCTTTGTACTTGTTGTGTTTACGTGTTTAAATGTGTGTACTGCAACTACTTTCGCCTTCTCTGAAAGTTCCCTTTTCCATTTAGAACAAATGTATAATATTGCTGTTTAAGAGTCTAATTATCTATTACCCCGCACACATCTCTAACACAGCCATTATTTCAGCCTTCGTGTAAACACGACCTGTAGGATTATCCGGGTTACTGATGACAACGCCTCTAACTTTTTTACCCTGTGAACGTGAACAGAAATAATTTATTCGATGAGCCTCCGGTCATGTAAACAACACCCATCCTTATATGGCCTTTATGCAAGATCAGTTCGTATTGATTTTGTCCTGTATATTTGTGGTAGTTTTTCTCCCTTATATTTGCAAATGCACGGAATAGAAAGCAGTATTTTTTCCCGTAAAATGTTATGATGCTCAGATTCGTCACATTTCCTATCAAAATGAATTAAACAGGTGCATTTTTTTACGGAATATAAGGAGGGTTTGAACACCAAGATGGCGGCGGCATTAATTATTTTCTCGCTTGATTATTTTGATAGTTCTTGACAAATATTCATCCACAGGATTCCTAATAATTAACTAGCAACTACAGTAAATTGGCTCGAAATTGCAATTTTTGTTAGCGACAGTGTCATCCTTTATTCAAGTATCCTGCCTGTGTTTAAAACACAATTCATTTTACCTTTCCTTTATGTAAGTGCAATATATTTATGGATATTTTGGAAGTGAAATCAAAATTAATTTCCTATAGCTTTACGAGAACTGGAGTGGCACTTTCAATATAATGACGTCATCAAGAAATTCACGAAAACGTCGATCAATGCATATTTCAAAGTCTCGTAGAAAATTTTCCTGTGGATAGAATCAAATGTAAGTTTGTATAATCAAGGACAGACAAGTTATGTATAATTTCAGAAATTTTAAGAAAAATTGAATTTGGCGTCCAAGTGTCCAATACCTCCTTAAATTACCAGTAATTTCTCATTAACGCCTTGAAAATCTAATCAATTAAAAGTATAAGCACCTCTTTTGTTGCCTTGGTGTAAGCATCTTCTAGAGCATCACTGAATGACAATCCATTCTGTATGAATGTAAAATTGAAAGCGCTTCTTCTAATCTTAGATAGCTATATATACCTTAATCTGCAATTATGTCTGTACACGATAAATTAGTTTTCCTATGAGAGAGAAAGTATTTGAAAAAAATAAATTTTATATAATTCATATTGTCCCTTAATTAGAATTAGAATTGGTATTATTCACATAAAGACCGGATATTACAATATCTGACGAATTGTCTTATTTTTATGACGTCAAAGTAATAAATAACACCGAAAGTGAAATTGAGTTTTGGCATGCCAATAACTCAGATCTAGCGGGAATATAAAATTAACCAATTACTTGGACTGCCATGAGACCATTTACCTGAAACACGGGAACATATAAAGGAAGAATTCCGGCTCCTGCATTCATGTCCGGACCAATACACATGTAGCACGGTGAAGGTATCATATAATAATCTGAAGTAAACATCAAAGAAGTACCCATCAGTTATTCAGTCTCAAGATCGAGAAGGTAAGGCAAAATCAATAGAATTTCCTTTGCCACAGTTGCGAGCCCCGGAAGGAACAACATTCCAAAGTGAGACTAGATACCCGGGGAGGATCAGCGTCTCCTGTCTGCATGCAACACTCGTCGCAACAGCTCCTTGAACACTTGTCAAATTCGGTGATTGTCTCGATGTACATATCATTTATAGGTGTCTTGTTTGATGATGATGACAGCCATTCAATAGCAATTCAGAATGTCACTGATCATTCTGGAGAGCGGGATCTCATATGCTTTTATAAAATCCCCATAGCGACCGAAGAACTTCCTCAATGATGATTTTAGCTGTTGTATGATATTACCCTGAACAAGTGGCTTGATTGCAAACCGTCATGCTCTAACTTGAATGACTTTGTTATAATTGGGAACATGCCCTGACGTACCAAATTAGCCGAGAAACAAAAACGCCATAAGCAGAAGAAGACGGAATGTTGCTGCTCATGAAAGCGAAGTTATATAGTGAAAGTTTAAAACATCACGCTTGTTATACAAAGAGTTGTTTAAATTGCCGTTTTCGTCGGAAGATAGAGATACGAAGCGGATCTGTTGCTCTCGATTTGATCTCTAATTCATGAGGATAGATTTCATATAGATGATCCATAAAGTTCAGATTAGATTATTTATGGACAACACGTCATCTATTTATCTGAAGGCAAAATTGAACTGAACTTTTGCTAGTTGACAGTGATGTCTGGATGAAGTGAGCTTCGTACGAATTTCGAAATAAGTGCGCAAGCAGTGGGGCGCAACCGGAACATTTCATCATAAAATAGAGTTACTTCAATTTGTTTTGGGACGGTTTCTGACGTGAATGAATTATGACGTAGTAAAATTCTTTATGACGTCATAAGATTCCTGTGAAAATCCTCTCGAAATGGATGCATGCTTTCCCTAAATTCGATGTTGTTTCAATAAGATTTGATGACGTGACAATTAGTTAATCAGATAACGTTTAAAAAACATGAAAATCAGAAAGACATAATAACATAAGAAAATTCATAAAGGAAAGTATGTTTTCCAGGGATATTACTCTGATTTTGAGGTTCATTTGAGACGACACATTCAAATGGTTTACGTCAGGTACCGTCAGAAATGAGAAGTAATTCTGCATAACGAAAAGAATTTATAACACTATTTACGCTCAATTGCTACTAGTTTATATTATTGAAAGAAAGGAGGGAGGTATTGAAATATTAATTTGAATCCAAAGTTTTCCAATTATCAATAAAAACAGTGTAAAAATAGGTTACCTCCTACGTCAGCTGTTGCCATGGCAATACAGTGTAAAGCTCCAGCTAAGCCTGCTGTCACTATAATCTTAAAGAACAGGAAATGATAAAGAATGAGGAAATCTCATGTTTGCAGCAACACATCAAAATACTCAAATATGAAAACTCAGCGTGTATAAGCATGAGGAGAGATGCCACAGATACGACGAAAAATAAACAAAAACTAAACACGAAAGTGTAGTAGATAGAAATATTTCTCCATGAGGGAAGGCATGATAACAAAACACTCAAATACACAAATTTTCGGCCCCTTGACCTTTATCAAATGTAAAAAACGACGATCTATAACAATTCTAAGTGAAATCCAGCCTTGCTTCTCAGGCGTTCATTGCAACTTCAGAGTTGTTTTTTTTTTAATTTTCATCATGATGAACAGATGATAATTGTTAGAATACATCAGTCATTTTTATCACAGAAAATTCATTTTCTATATAGATAAAGATAAAGTAAGCCTCTATCAAAAAACAAGAAAAAAACTTTCAAATTGATAATGTTTGCAATAGAAATTTGGCAATACAGTATGAAAATAAGCATTTTTCACTGTTCTTCGACGCATTTTCCTAAAAGAATGAAACAAGCTTACATAACTATTTTTACATATATGATAAAGCAAAGTCTAAACTTTATTTTAGATTAAGTTTTTCTCAGATTAACTTTAGATTCCCGTATCAAAGCACTCAAAGCTTGCTTATTTGCAATTTCACACAATTGTATCCATAGCAACGGGCTATTCCCTTCATATCTTTTTAGAAATTTCTTTCATGTAATGAAAGAACTACTTAAATAAATTTATTAGGTATTATCACTTTGAATTAAAATTCAATGATCTAGTAGAAAAAGGACTATTAATATTGTCTGAAATTGCTTTCATTCTTGCGGTTTAAGTTCATGATTCCAAAGCAACGAACACAAACTTTGTTCCAAAGTGAATGCTGATGTTTGATTCGCACCCCCCCCCCCCCTCAAAAAGAAATTGATAATGAAATTCTGAAAAATGCCAAATGTTTTAGATTATGCTGCATAAATGAGGTATGTGACTTCAAAAACGCCCCAAAATGCATTTTTTTTCAATGTTAAAAGCCCTTTTCAACGGCAACCTGATGTGATTTTATGAGATTTTAAAACATTTTTTACTTTTGGGTCAGACCCAACCTTATGTATAAACTTTATCAAAATCTGACACATGCCGTGTCATGCGTCCTTTATGAGAGTTCAAATGCTTACAGATGAGTCAAAGAAGATCCTGACAACAATCTCAATAGCACTTACAATAGTGCACTAAATTGAGCATCGATGTGCCCCTAGCAAGCTAGAGGTGGGATTAGGTGCCCAGGAGGAGTAAGCATCCCCTGTTTAGCTAGCCGCATCCGCCGGCGATGTCCATGCATAAAACTGAAAACAATATCTAAAAAGCATGCACTGTCTAAGGTTATATCAATTTAGAAAGTGCTATGGCGACCATGTCAGTGAAAGACATTTAAAACACTTAATGTCAAACCCCTCACGGGGAACTTTCTACGAGCTCCACACTTCAAAGTGCATAAAAGAAGGGAGGAGATCTCCAACAAGAACCCGTTGCAGCATCAACAGTAAAACACCAAAACACCCGATGCAAAAACACAAAAGACGAGTACAGCACGAGACGGAAAAGAGACACACGACATGTAAACATCAAACACAAAAGACTACACATAAACCGAGGAGACCAATGGGTAACCGGTGCCGACTTTGGACGGCCATTTGTCACGCAAGTAGCAAATGGTGTGGTTATCCTGGATTACGTGCGCACAACCCGTTCACTTCTCCAATTACCCAGAGGTCTCGAAGAACGTACAATTGTGGTGTAAAACAACCTCCTCACTGTAAGATGACATCACACAAAGAAGACCGCGAAACGTAGAGGCCCCAGAGACACAGATGAATATGTAAATGGATATAAAAAGAGGGCATGCGTAATACAGTCCGTGCTCTGCCGGCTGTAGCGAGCTCATGTATGTAATCACCCGAGGAGTCCGACTGACATTCAGAGAGGACAGGTGGTCGGGGCCCTGTCTTCTCTTAAGAGGTTTGGACAGGGCCCGTCATGGAGTCCCGTCGTCGCAGTCAGTCAGAGTGCAAGTCTCAAGGATGCGCTTGTACAAGACTGTAGATTGGTCAAGTACCAAGCCTAGTGTCCGTCTGGTGACATTAGGATCATATCCAAGGTATAAAAGGCGTTTGATGATACTGACGCAATTTCGATGGTTATGCTGCCTACCTTTGATCCTTTTTATTTTGTTTATCATATCACCATAAAAGACAGGTTGTGTAATACCCATAGTAATGTATTCTGTTGCATGTATAGATCCGAATTTTAAAAGAAGTTGACTGTAATTTTTGTAAAATTTCCAGAAAGTCTTAACTAGTTTATGAAAGAGGAAACCTTGACCTAAAAGTTTTTTTGGTAATTTGTAAATTTCTACTGTGAAAATCAAACATATCAGTACATGCTCTTGCGTACCGGATGAGCTGTGATATGTAAATGCCGTATGACGGTAATCTTGGAACATCACCGTCAAGCCAGGGGAAATTTACTATGTTGAATCCAAAATCATCCCTTTTGTCATATACACTTGTATGAATCTTTCCGTTTACAATTTTTATATTTAGGTCCAAAAAGGGTGTTTCTGTATTTGAATGGTTTGCCTTGTTAAGGGTTAATTCTTGTGGATAAATTTCATTCTTATATAATTCAAAAGCAGGATTGTCAATGGTAAGAATATCATCCAGATACCTAGAAGTATTATTGAAACATTTCAGCTCATCAAATTTTCTTTGCTTTTGAAGATTTTGGATAGATTCTTTTTCATAAGTGTATAAAAATAAATCTGCAACAAGAGGCGCACAGTTAGTACCCATAGGAATTCCTACAACCTGCTTGTATAGATCCTCACCAAATCTAACATAAATATTGTCCAAGAGGAAGGACAAGGCATTACACAGGTCACTACATGTCCATGATTTGTATGATTTGTAGTCTGTCGAGGAAAAGAAACCCTTCGATTCAGATGTACAAATGTAAGTTTTTCGCTCTCGATCAAAACACCATTTAATGAGATTAGATAATCGATCATTAATTTTGTCATGAGGAAGTGTGGTGTACATATAAGAGAAGTCGTATGAAGAAATCGTATTGGCTTGGAAATTTCCAGATTTCATTTTTACAATCACATCCCCTGAATTCTTAATAGACCAAAATAAATTTACATCGTTCCTGTTTAGAACCGTTTCACAATATCTAGTTATGTGTTCTTTTATAGCAGTAAGTGCTGACGTCAGATTTCTAGACAAAATTGTAGTGGAGCAGTTACTAGAATTAGCAATAAATCGAAATTTGTAAGGAGACTTGTGCAGTTTCGGTATGCAATATAGTGTTGGGAGATCCAATTTAGAAATAGAGATATTGAATGAAGACAGCTCACTGTTATGCTTGCTTAAAATGTTAGATGCACTTTCATTGCTTTTGATATATGTATTAGTAGACGAAAGTTCCGAAACCAAAGTTGATATGTAGTAACGTTTTCAAATGATAATGGTGTTGTTGGCTGCTTTATCAACTGGTGCAAAGACATATTTTTCATGTTATTTACTTAGTTTGGATTTGAAGTATCTTTCTGATTTGGAACGTGGATTTTGAAAAAGACGAGGGTTTTTATGGAAGTTATCTATTCGAATATCCGTTATATCTAAAATGAAGTTTTTCCAGTCATTCAGAGCATGCGGTTCGACTCCTTCTGATTTACACCATCTTTTCGTATAATTATCTAAGGCTTCCGTAAGCACTTCACGGCATTTGACAAAATCTATCTTGGATGGGATTCTATACTTAGGTCCTTTTTTAAGAAGACCACGGAGCTGTCTGTCTTGGATAATTGAAAAGTCACCTGTAACAACATGGCCAGCTGGTATTGACGACAGAGCATGTAACAGCTCATGTCTTCCGCCATTGGGTGCTATAGTAAGTAAATCGTTGAGAGAGCGGTAGATTCTGGATCGTTTTCTTTTTTGTCCTTTTAGTGTTTGGGCGAATTGAAAAGATGTTGATATTGGTAGAGGCTGAGGAAATGTTTCCTTGTCCATAGATTTGATCGTTTAAAGGTTTAAAGAACTAATACAAAAACATTTGGAAAATTGCAGATTTCAGTCAAATGCGACAACACAGAATACCTATTAATTTTGCGGCGGCACCGAACAAATATAACAACGGTTATTTGAGAAGGACTTTAGATAACTCAGACGGTAAACTCATAGAGACCGTGACAAAACGTGACCAAGATGCAACTATTCTGTAACGTCGCATGCAACTATAACCTGACAGTTAAACATAGAGAAAACAAGTGGTATCTCTGACATCCTTTTAGTGCAACGAACGGCTCATTTTTGAGAACTCAATCTTGAATAGAAAATATGATTTCATAAATGAGTTAAAGAAGATCCTGACGATAATCTCAACAACACTCACAATAGAGCATAAAATTGAGCATCGACGGACCCCTAGCAAGCTAGAGGTGGACCAGGTGCCCGGGAGGCGTAAGCATCCCACTGTCGATGTTCATGCACGAAAATGAAAACAATATATGAAAATACATGCACTGCTTGTGCTTATGTAAAGACAACCATATGTTTTCTTCATGTTGCAATGCTAAAAGGAATAGTTGCATCAGACGTTACAAAATAGTTGCATCTTGGTCACGTTAGGTCACGGTGTATAGTGATTAGTAATTAATAAAAAACAGTAAAAATAAGCTTATAGCTAATTATTAATTATTTTGATTTTGTTTGGTCCAAAAATCTACAATACTATCCAAATACAAAAGTAAATAAATGAAAAAAAAATTATCGAGCAAAGGATAAATTATTTACAGGTTATTTCACATATAAAAGTAATTAAGTCACCGAAAGCATTTCATTAAAATCACTTTGGTTGGATGCATCACTGATGAGGAATTAATATCCGAAACACGTGTCTGATGAATGAAAATTGGTTTGAAATTTTCTTCAAGAAGGTATAAAGTTGGAGCACTTCCGTATTATTGAGATGAACCAATATTTTTTGTTGCAGTGTGAAGCAGTTAAATCGTTCCCCGTGACTTGCTGTTTGTTAAGTGTATTAATAACTTCTTTCAAGCTCTGTCGCCTGAAAGAAGCTTTGTTTTGGCTCTTATCAATTTGATATATATATATATTTATTTTTGCAAAAAATATCATCGAATTTAAAGGAGGTTAACATCTTAGCATCATCCCTCCAATGCTATTTTGATTACAGATTTTATCTGAATCAACCTTACAGGAAATTTGCGCCCTCTCTGTACGGTAAATGCACAAATTTAAATTATTAAAATAAAACCAGAGAGCACTTCTGAAATGAATTTTGGCGGCTCCTCAAAACGACGTTGGCTGGATGCATCACTGATGAGGATTTATTATCCGAAACACGTGTCAGATGCATGGAAGTTGGTTTGAAATTTTCTTCAAGAAGGTATAGAGTTGGAACACTTCCGTATTATTTAAATGCTTTTAGTGTATATATGGAAGTTTTCAAGGTGCATATCTCTGCACATAGAGCGACATGACCCATATTGGACCTTGACCCATATTTCTTTATGTCAAAGCAGGACCTATGAAATTGATTGATTCTCTGTAATGTTTTTCTTTTAATGTCCTGAAACCACATGTTGGACGGACGCATCGACGGACAGACGGACATGTGCATCACTGTATATACTGCTATCCATAAAAAACTATACAAATATGGACATAATTTTAGATTCTTTATAATTAATCCTAATTTATTTCCATTCTGAACATGAAAAATTCATAATATTTTTTTTATCAATTGACTTCACATACAAAGTTATGAATTATGATAACAAAAATGCATATAGAAACTTTTTTTCACTTCCAAAATTTTCTTTTAAAAAATTGTCATTTCTTTATACAAAAATTAAAATAAAAGTAAATATTTGGGTAAGGTTTGTTACAAATGATTTCTATAAGGTTTATCTTCAGAAATATACAGCAATGGATTCGAAACTGTTCGTTTTCTAACAGCAACATAAATTGCGAAGGTGTATACTTATTTATGGATGGCAGTGTGCATATACACCGCCATTTTTGGCGGGGATATGATAAGTTGAAGATCTAGAACAAGAACACGTTGCAGTGACAGCAGTTGAAAGCCAATGCATAACAAAAAGAGACAGTAAACACCAAGCAACCAAACAGCCACACCAATATACAAACGAAAACAACAGTGACACTTGGATAATGATTTGAACAAACAAGCAAACCACTTTCGAAAAACTAAATGATAAATTTACCTTCTCTGGATCAAGGGGTTCCTTTGCTTTCATATACCTGGTAAGAAACCTAGCCATGGCCTCTCGGAGTCTGAAATAGTTGCTTGTAATTGACAAAAATGTAAGCTTGTTGGAGAACATTTTTCTTTTGGATGTTGTATCATAATCATTGGAAAAATCCAAATATTTTTTTTAAAGATCTACCATTAAGAGAACTGTCAATTTTTTCACCATGTAAATTCATCTTTGAAAATAGTTATCATGGGTGGCGCCGTCGCATTTAATGTTGGTGCTGATCAGCTGACATTCACCAAAAAAAATAATTTAGTCTTAACACTGGGACATTTTTGGTTCATAGTTCAAGAAATCGTAATGAATTTCATTATTTTCTTTATTATTCATTTTCAGGGATTTCATTATATTTTCAAGTATTGCAGCACCTCTTAACTACGACATGATAATGGAAATTAATGTGTTTATGTGTAGTCCTTTGTGTTTGATGTTTCTGTGTTGTGCGTTGACGTTCCTTGTTCCTTATGCGTCTCTTTCTGTGCTTGTCTGCTTTGTGTTTGGTGTTTTGGGGTTTTGCTGTGGGTGATGCAACCTGGTGATGTTGGAGGTCCCCTCCTTTGTTAAGAATATGAACTTACCTGTTACATCCATAATTTTTATTGTAATATAGTGTATCTGTATCCTCAGGATCTGGAAAGCATTCATACACCTGAAGATTTATTACAGTAATAATAAGGTAATATATTGAAAATGACATATTGCCAATATTGAAGTGAATATTCTATTATAGAATTTCAGTGCACCATATGTGCATTTCAACCAGTTATGTCTCATCAGTAATGCAGGAGATAGAAAAAGAGGAAATCCACAGCATGTAAAATAAAGATGTGCTGTACAATCCAACAGCAGAGATACCGACATAACATTCGAAATTATATGTTATATTATAAAATTTCAGTGTACCATATATACTTCCATATTTGGTTTATAAAGAAATGTTTAATGCATAATGGTTTTGCAATCCCTACAACCAATCAATTTGCCATTCATTTTCAATTGGCGAATAATCGTTTTTCAGTCTGCTAATTCAGAGGAACTTTGATGAAAATATAGAAATGAAAAATTGAATACAACGATTTTACTCTTGGTCACTAAAATTTGATTTCTTAGACTTTGACAAATTGTTTATCGTGTAGGTGTTATGAAGATACGTCGAAGGATAATATAAAATAAAAAGTTACATACTATCCTATTGCAGTTGAACGGAACGAGTAAGTATCTTATGCTAGCTATATAAACACTTAAAAAAAACAAAAACAAAAACAATGCAAAACACATCTCAAGTACCCGAAACGTGCATGTCTGGTTCGTGCTGCAAATTTATCTGTTATTAAATGATGCTTTTGAATTAATTCAAAGACGTTTAACATATGAATGACAAATGATTGTTGATACATTATAGACATTATTTGAAAGAAATGGTCACTGTTAATCAATTATCAAACTTGCCTTTTTACTCAGGATGGCCTCATACATCATGTTGTCTGTTTTGTGAAGGCGCACAAGTCCCTGAAATACCAATAGGAAAATAATAGCAGAATAAGTTGTATTTTACAACTAGAAGTGGACTCTTACTTGTATGATACAAAGATTGTCCACTGGTCTGTTTATGTGCTGTCTTTTGTCCCCCGCTTTCGCGAAGCGAGGAGACATTAAAACCGGTTCGTCCGTCCGTCTGTATGTCAGCCTGTCTGTCAGTCAGAAAAACTTTAGCTTTGGACATAACTTTTGTATGGTGAGTGACAGGTCGTTCATATTTCATATGTGGATTCCTTGTGACAAGACCTTTCTATGGATCCTAACATCTTTGACCTTGTGACCTGGCCTTGGAGTTTGATCTACCAAAAAACCCCCTATTAACCTATTAAGTTAAAAATGGTACTAGTAAATGATAGTACTTTCACGTCACATGTGTATTTCTTGTGACAAGACCTTTTACTGCTTAGTGTATTGATGTCGTCTTTAGTTTTTGGTGTTCCTTGTCCATTTGCATATTTTGTTGTGCATGTCTGTGTTTTTCTGTGAGTGTTTTCGAAGTTTGCTTTGAGTGCTGTAACTGAATTCTGCTTGAGGACCCCTTGTTTCTTTTCTGAAGAGTTTGTACAGACTCATGGACCGCTTTACGAGATAGCAGCATTTTTATAAAAGTTGAATGCTGACATGAAAGAAATTGACTTGAAAGAAGTTACTTACATTCGGACATGTTTCTTTGTGGTAGATAGGCTTCTTCATAGCTTCATCTTGCAGTCTGATAAAGGGGGGAGCCTTCAGCAAAGTTGAAACACGTCTTGGAATATCTTCTTCCATTATTAAGATCTGGGAAATTCACAAATTAAAATTTTTTATTACGTCTTCTAATGGTGCAATTTTGCACTAGCTGAAAATATCGACTATGTCTCTCTTAGTTTAACTGTATGTTCTATTCTCCTTCTAAAAAGATTTTGCGGTATATTCTTTTTTCCTTCATTCAAAATCAATTATATTGGCGAAAGTTATGTAATGTCGCACGAATACTAAGCTAAAAAATTGTCAATTGTCAATTTGAATACATGTATTGGCATAGAAAATTATTTCTTGTCCACAGAATTTTGCGAATGACAAGGTCAAGAGGTCAGGAAAACTTATCTATGTTAATCAACATGCAAATGTTGAGAGTTTTATATCTTAGTAAAAAGTGCAAATTGCGGTTTCACATAAAATTATACAGGCATCATCCTAATTGACTGTCCGTGCATATGTCCTTGTGTCCGATTACAGGTGTAAGCTTGTTTGAATTTGTTTAAATTCCTTTAGAAGAATAAAGAAAAATGGCTTTTAGATTTCACAAACACAGATTTACGAAAAGAAGTACTAATATATTTGTACAAAATCTAGTCAATGATTTATTATGAACTTGACATAATAACCTGATGACTGTATAATCGATCCTTAATTGTTCTTGGATTTTCCATAATAATTATTGGTTGTTCAGGACATAAAAATGCTAGATTTCATATTTCACAAAGGTACAGAATAAAAAATAAAACTGTTTGACTTCTTTTTGAAAATAGAAATGCTTACTTTAACTTTCGTGCTTTTTCCTCCTTCGGGCGACATGAACAAATCAAGTCTCCTCCCAACTATTAATTCATAATGTCGCAATATGCGACAAACGACTAGTCTGATTAATAATCAATTTTGAAACCAAAGTTTGCTTCTGCTTGAATGCAATAGGGAGACATAAATCAAATTTTGTAAAAGTTTTAACTAGAATGTAGATCTACTAGAAAAAAGAAGTAATTTAAAATTCCCCGAGGGCACGTGTAGCCAAGTTCGATCAATTTGGGCTCATTGTTTCTTCATTCGAGAAAAATTTTGTTATCGAAATTTCTTGAAAATTCTAAAACGGGGGTCCTGTAGCATCATATCCCACCCATCCTGCTACGTCTTTTGGTACATTTTGGACATAATATTTTTCACACCCTTTGGTCATATTACATTATCTAGATTGAGGATCACTGACGAGGGTTAAATACCCGAAACGGGCATGTCTGGTCCATGCTGAAAATATATCTGTTCTATTAAATTTGAAGACTTTTAAAATTGATTCGTCTAAATTTCGTTTTTGGAGTTGTGTCCTTACGAAACTTCCGTAGTTTGGTATTAACGCATTTTTACATAACGTTCATTGCACAATACTCTTTGTCTTAAGTACATTTTGATTTATTTGCGCTTTCGTGAGACTTTAAGAAAATATATCAAGAAAGCACGTTTATTTGTTTTTCAACTATCCATATGAATGATGTCCCTTCCTCCATGTTTGTAAGCAGGTGTTTTATCTATTGGAAATTTTAAAACACCTTCTATTATTGGGGCTTTGCATAGAAGTTGATACAAAACTTGACTGTCACCAGAGAGTATCCAACAGGGAAAAATAAATAACACAATAATTAATCTTTGTGCTTTTTTTAATGTAGAGATTTTGTTATTTTTGTTACTGTCGTAAAAAAAATTCATCACAAATGGGTTCATAATGGATATATTTCATAATCTGGAAGATAACAAAAAATAACATGAATTATGGAAAATCCCTAGAAACGAAGCGAATTGATGTTCGATATATCGAATAAGTTTGTCGGTATGTGTTTTTTAGGAGGGATGCATTCCAAGTGTTATTTAAGAAATAAAAAATGACAAGCCGGGCTCTATTGTCTCATAAGGCCCGAGCGTCCTCAGTCAATCACATTTATTACCGAGCCGCGTCAGCGTCAGCAGGATTTCTATTCTTATGATGACCAATCGATTCTTGGTAAAAACCAGTTCCTGCCGGTTTATCTGCTTTCAGAAAATGGATAGGCGTGGCTTATCGCTATAGGGCCTATATTGGAGAATAGAGCCCGGCTCGCGTCTGTTGTCTTAACAGGGAAAAAGAATCAAGTCATATTAGAATTGCATATCGATCGTGGACCATATCAATCAGTAAATTGATAGATCAATAAAAAGATAAATAAATGAATCAATAAATCAATTTAAAGATAAATAAATGAATAAATAGAACAAAATAAACAAATGTCTAGATCAGATACCTGATGATTAGTGAATTCCGAAAGCCACCCTGAGATACTTTATCATTCTCGGTGAAGTCGATTTGAAAATTTCAGAAAAATGTATTTTTCTATTATCTTTTTCGATGATTATTATCAATGTGATAATACTGAACGATTCTAGCTTGGTTGCCACTCCGGCAACTCTTTTTATCGGCGGAAATTCGAAATGACCGTCAAATGTCTTGTGTGGCACATCTAATCAGTGGTCGTTAAGGTCAGAAAGCCCTTTTGCATTTTCAGTTCATTCAGGGCTGAAAATTTAAGATGGCTGCCAAATTTCAACCTCATTGTGGTACAGTGTGAATATTTCAATAGTAATTTCGTGTAACACATTTTATTTGTTATATTAATTTTGCTGGCAGCGAAATAGACATCAGAAAAAAGAAACGAACAGCTCTTCGTCGCGAAATAAACAACGTACAGAGAACTGAAATGAACAATGATAACTCTCAGTTTTTGCACTTTTGGTAGATTTTTTCGACAATTTGAACAATCAACGCAGACGTTGTTTTCAAGAATCGTAATTCTTTATGGGTAAGCACTGCCTTATACTTGCATTTTTCTTGTTGGCTAGCGGTCTTTGGGAATGTACACGAAAAGTAACGTGCACAGTGGCGTTGACGCCACAACGCCAGAGAAACATAATATTCTTTGAACGCATGAAAATCGTTAGAAAATTGGTCTCTTCATATAAGTTCAAGGTGGTTTCTTGAAATGTCTTTTTATTTAGACCATTGCATGAAGCAATCTACTTGAACAATTGTCGTAGAAGATCGTCAAAAGTCAAAAGAGCAGATTCCATGAATTTAACATCATTGTTGAAGGTTTTTGAAAGCCTCAGAATGCATCTTTTCTTTGTTATTTACTTTCATTTTCCCGCTTTTCTTCGTATATACAAGTTACCATTAAACCTTTCTCCGAGCTTCGCTTCGCTATCACTATTCATACTTTCCTAAGCCCTTTTTCAGTTGAAATTGAATTCGTTATAGGGAACACCACTGAAATGAATTAGCGCAGTGTTACAACTTCATACAACAGGAAACTAAGACATTGTTAGATTAGAGAAAGAGACCACTTATTGACCAGTACCGTAGCTATCATGTAGCTTATAGTAGTATACTAAAGCAATCACATTTTTATTAAAGAAATAACACTAACAATATTCTCTCAAAAAGTGGGCAGAGCTCATTTAAATGGTGTTTTCTGCAAAACTTCAGGAGGCTTTGTCACCGATATTATTGATCATAACCAAGCTAAATATTATCCAGCACCTGCTGAAGCTTCAATAAGGTCAAGACCCATGATTTAAAACATCCACATAATTTTGCCGTAGCTACGCCACTGTTGACAATGAAAAATCTAGGTGGCGGCATTGAAACGAAATATTGAGAAAGATGTTTCACTTTATATTTTATTAATTTAGTTTTTGTGATGTATAGAGTATAAACCACTTTCCTTACCTTTTGGTGTCCATATTATTTTCACCCGTGCATCACGTTAACCTACATGTACAATGTTTAATGTTTAAGTGCGTAAAGTTGTATCAGATAAGACAGTAAGACATGATTGGGCATTAAATTAATGTCTACAAGCGTCAATCTGCATGGTGGTTGGTTGGTAGGTGGGGATGGGGAAGGGTGTTCAGGATTCCACCAATTTTTCCCTAGCTACATGTACGCCACTGTTAACGATGAAAAATCTATTTGGCGCCACTGAAATGAATTATCGAGAAAGATGATTTATTACGTATTCTATTAATTTTTGCAATGTTTATGTATTTTTGAGTATATGTATTTTTGTACCAGCTTCCTTCCGTTTCAGTGTCACGTATCAAGTTAACCTATAATGTTTAAAAGAAAGGAGGGGATCTCCAACAACACCTAGTTGCAGCATCAACAGCAACCTCCCAAAACACCCAATGTAAAACACAAAAATGACACGCACAGAATGAGACGCAGTAGTACAATGAACGTCAAATCACAGAAAAACATAAAACACAAATGACTACACATAAACCAACGAGACCAATGGGCGAACGGTGCCGACTTAGGACGGCCATCTGCCTCGTCAGTAGCAGACGGTGTGGTTATCCTGGATTACGTGCGCACAACCCTCCCACTATTCCGATTACCCAGAGGTCTCGAAGAACGTACAATTGTGGTGTAAGTGCGTAAAGGTGTATCCGATAAGACATTAAAGGCAGGATTGGACATTTACGTAATGTCTACAAGCGCCGATCTGCATGGTAGTGGGTTCGTGGGTAGGGAAGGGGGGGGGGGGGTTGTTCAGGACTACACTCAATTTGCCCTTGCTAGGCAACTGTTGACGATGAAAAGCCTAGGTTGTGCCATTGAAATGGATTATTAAGAAAGTTGTTTTATTTTGTACTTTAGTCTAAAATAGCAATTCTCTGTAAACATTTAAGGAGGCTCAATAATCGTTTGACGTCATCAGATATCGAGTGCAGTACTTTTATATGTGGCCTTTTTTAGTTTTCGGCCTTCAAACTCCTCCGTAATTCGCTTGTTTCTTGACGGATTTCGACATGTTTGGTATCGATGGAAACAAAAAATAATCATCTACAATCTGAGTGTAATAAATATTTAGTCAAATATATCATTTAATTTATATTTACAAAAATATCCCGTAAGAGAGGCACCCTGGCTAACGCCGTAAACGTATCGTTTTTAGAACGTCATCGGCGGAAATTCAACCGCCTGTTGCCTTTGAACAAATTAAAGAAGGTAAACTTAAGTTCATGATAAAACAAGATATTTCTTGAAGATTTTAGCGATATCATAGATAAGATATTTCAAGTTTGGTTTCTCTAATAATCTTTGGTACAAAGATTTTTTCTTCAATTTTGTCAACTTTCGTACTTTGCAACAAGATGTTATCGAATAAAGTTTTCCTATTTGAAAGATTAAAGCGAATGAATTTTAGTTTTAAGTCTGCTTTGTTCAAAGATATATCCATTTCACAGATAACTGCACGCATTATCGAGAACGAGGGAAGGGATTGACGTCCACTTACTGACCTTGAACGTCAAAATGTTTAAAAACGCTTCCGTTTACTTTAGTTCTATTTCTTTTATATATATTTTCGTATCTATAAAAAGATTGATGGAATCAGGTATGAAATTTTAAACAAAACATTTTTTAAGCTTTGGCTTTTTTTTAACTTTATTTGACAAAACTCATTTAACTGACACTAACAAAACATGAGAGGCGAGTTTATAAAAGACAAGGTCGAATAAAGTTTTGCCAAGGATATTTAGAAGTACACATCTTACTTTCCTTTTCTTGTTTATTTTTTTCGACAAATCATTTGTACACTTGTTTATTCTTCTTTGATTTCGATGATAAATGAAAATTGTGTAAACATTCTTCCTTGTATCAGAATTTGAAACTTTCACTGAATGTTGGGAAAGAATAATCTCGACTCGGAGTGTCTGATTTTTAGCTCACCTGAGCTATTGTCATAGCGTCCGTCGTCTGTCGTCCGTCCGGCATAAACTAAGTAGATTTTTACAATATGGAAACGAGGTAAAACGGAATGTCTTGTACTTTTGTTAAAAGATTATAGTCTGATCTTGAAAAATATACCAATTATAACAGTTTTTAACAAATATTTTCATCGTTATAACGTCAACTAAGGGAACAGGGCATTTTAATTTGACTTGTTGCAAATTGTTACAAAATCGTTACTTTGACAACCAAATATTTTAAATCAGAATGAACGATAACATGTACTTTTTTATATTTCTTTTCGAAGAAAAGAGTTTGTCGTTGAGAAAGATGTAAAAGAAAATAACTTCTGACAAAGACTTCTTATCACTTTGATGTCAAATAAGGGTACTGAGTACTTTTTTTTAGATTCTCATTTTGGGGTGGGGGTACCCAAAATGTAATTTTCTGGAACAGTTTTAGCTATTTCACTCTTTGAAAGCATTATCTATAAAGAAATATACATATTTGATGATATTATGGTGAAAATGATCACAAGAATGGTTTCAATCTGGAATCAATATCAATATATCATGTTTTTATCTATCAAATTCATTGTTTTGCGACATATCTCGGGGTTGATTTACATATGTATATTCAGAGGACCACTGGTCAGTCAAATGGTCGATGATATGTAATCTTAATCACAAATATAAATCATCAGATATCAATGTTAAATAATCAGAATATTTTTTTCTCCTCTGACTAAGAATTCTTGGATTATTGAGCCACCTTAAACAATTTCGTTACGCATGGTCTCCGATTTTCTTGAAATTTCATACATAAGTAGGGACTAATAAAAAATGTAAATTTGACCAAAATTTTATTTCTAGGTCATCTTGTTACGATGCCTATAAAGTTGAGAAATGGGCAACATTGAGCTACTTTGAAGCTCTATAATTTGGTCTATATATGACATTAATGGAAGATTTTTTATGCATCCTAAAGATTAGGACCTAAAATTTTAAATAAGCTCACTGTTAGTGTCTGATATTGTCAAAAAGGCTGGTTACCATGACAACCTGATTAGCTTATTTTAATATATTGATTTCAAAATGCTGTTGGTATTTTCGAATTTTTCTTCTTTTTTGATAGGTATATGATAAGGAAATGGAATTTATATTATAAAACGGGCCATTTCAAGAAAAACCTACTTGTTGCTATGCACTTAAGTTGCCTTTGCAACGGTAACTATGATATTACTAATTTTGCAACTTCAGAGTTATTTTAAAATTTTTGCATCATAATGAACAGATGAAAATTTTGGAATATATCCAACACAAAGAGCTCTTACAAAAACCATGAAAAGGTTATTGGGAACATATGTTACCATGACAACCATTTTTTTATCATTTTTATGAAACAGTCATTTTAATCCAAGGAAGTTCAAATTCAATGTGAATAAAGATCAAGTAAGCCTCAAAATACAAGAAAAAACTTCCAAATGATTTATGGTTGCTATAGTAATTTGGCCATACAATCTTAAAATGAGCAGTTTTGCTGTATTTCGAAGCCTTTTCCTCAAAAACCGATACGGGCTTCTTTAAGTATATGATCAAGCAAAGTCTTAATTTTATTTCAGATTTAATTTTTTTTAGATTACTTAACTTTTTATGGACATATCCAAGGACTCAAAGTGGGTCTATGGGCAATTTTACACAATCGTTCCCAAAACAACAGGCTATTTCCTGAATATTATTTTAAAAAATCTTTTTTTTCATGTGATGAAAGATATACTTGTATACATTCATTAATTATTATCACTTTGAACTAAAATTTAATGATCTAGTAAAAAGGACTCTAAATACTGTCTAGAATTGCTTTTATTTTAGCGATTTGAGTTCATGTTGCCATAGCAACGAGCACAATCTTTGTTCCAATATGAATGATAATGTTTTATTTGCATAAGAAACTCAAAAATGTAGGTAATTTATCATTGAATTTTGAAAAAATGTCAAAAACACTATTTTGTTAGGGTGCCTGTGTTGTTGCTATGAAAACATATAGATAAGACAATAAACCCAACATTATTATTACTTTACATGAAAGAGCGATGATACTTCATCCGAATTTGTTTTAGATTATGCTGCATAAATGATGTATGTGACTTCAAAAACGCCGAAAAATGCATTTTTTCCATTTTCAAAGTCCGTTTCCATGGCAATCGGGTGTTATATTAAGAAAATTTTTACCAACTTTTTATTTTTTGTATAGACTCAACCTTATGTATAAATTTGTTCAAAATCTGAGAGATGCCGTGCCATGGGTCCATTATTAAAGTGCAAATGCTTACAGAGAATATCTATTGATTTTTGCCATGTATAGAGTATATATACATTTTTTTGTACCAGCTTCCTTACCTTTTAGTGTCCAATTTTATATCACCTGTGTATCATTGTTTAACGTCTATCAAGTCTATCAAGTGACAAATATGGATAATGACCATATCCCTGTTTAGAGCACAAAATCGATAACCCAGAAAATCAGAAACCGAAGGCATACAAAATCAGGATAAAACAGGAACCAAAGCAAATAAACGAAAACCCCCACCATATGAAAAGAAGCGGATTCCCGAAAGGAGAGTGAGACCAGGTGCCCAGGAAGAGTAAGCATCTCCTGCTTGCATGCAACACCCGTCGCTTCAACTCGGTAGAAGTGTCACATCCGGTTACTTCCATTTTGGAAGATATAGAGTACAATCTTTGGTTGGATGGTTCAAATGGTCTATGACAGAATATCATCCACCAATCTGGAAAGTGGGACATCATAGTGTATGACGAGTTCCCCATATCGACCGTAGAACTTCCTCAGTGACGATGTTAGTCGGTCACAAACATATCCCTGACTGAGAAGCTTATCTGAAAGACGCCTAGCTCTCAGAACAAAATCCGTATATTTGGTACTTGCTCTGGCATAGCGTATCAACTGAGATATGAACACGCCATAAGCAGGCGATGAAGGGATGTTGCTACTCAGAAAAGGAAAGTTTGTAATGCTGAAATTGAAGTCGTCACGTTTGTCATAGAGTGAGGTGTTCATGTGACCATCAGTGTCGTAGGACAACATTATGTCCAAATAGGATGCTGAATTATTTGTCTCTGTAGTTTCTTTGACTTCAAGCTCCGAATGATAGATACTGCTCAGGTAATCCGCGAATTTTGGATTATTGATGGACAACACATCGTCTATGTATCTGTAAGTGAAATTGAAGTCAGAAGCTAAGTATCTTATCCCTTCAGAGACCAAAGATTGAATGAATTCAGCTTCGTACGAGTAAAGGAAAATGTCGGCAAGGAGTGGGGCACAATTGGTCCCCATTGGAATTCCGACAATTTGCTGGAAGGCCTTTCCTCCAAACACCTCAAAAATGTTGTCGATCAAAGGTTTAACATCTGAATAATGTCTGTTTCAGTGTACTTATTTTCAGAATCTGACTTTTCTTTTACAAAGTAGATTTTGTCATAGTTTACAACAATAAATTTGTATTTGCGATTACCGTTCTTACTTGTAAACGCATTACTTATAATTTTTGCGAGTCTTTCTTTCAATTTAGAATTGTAGTGTAAAGTGTCGAAAAATCAAAGGCTTTGATCGAATGGACTCTACTAAAATGAGTGGATTTCAGATGTTTTAAAAGTTCCTTCGAATTCTTTAAAATCCACATCTGTTTGATACCACTGCGAGAATATACTGTCAACAATATTTTTGAAGCACAGATTTGATTTTAGATAAAACTTTGGTGAGCAAGATCAATACAGATTTGGTAGAACATTTTGAGGAACCAGCGATGAAACGTTGTTGTACGGATTCTTATGCATTTTAGGTATGCAGTATAAGTATGGTAAATCTAAATCTAAATTGGTAGTGTCGAAGCCAAAGGAAGCGAGAACTGATTTGTGGTTTTCTATTATTTCAGAGGCAGAAAGGTTTGTTGGGGAATAAGTGGGATTTCCAGGTGTCGAATTTAAACCCAACTCTTTAACTAGACTGTCGAAATAGTACTTTTTGCAAGTAAATGTGTAATTATTTGAGGCTTTGTCCGCTGGTGTGATGACATAATGTTCTTGGAGGTAGGTAAGCTCTTTGATAACATCAGGGTCTTTAAATATAGACACGAATCTGGTGTTCACAGTTGATTTTAATCGGTTAATTCTAGATAAAAGTAACCCTCTGATTGATTTTATCCATTCGGAAAGGGTATCGAGCTGTACATCCTCTTTCTTTGCCCAACGTCTTGCATATTCCTCACAAGAGTCCATGATAATTTTGACATTTTGGTTCCATGTAAAGGAAATACTTTCTCTGTATTTGGGACCCTTTATTAACAATGCTCTCAACTTGTCGTTCTTGACTATACTAAGGTCACCAGTAATAACGTGTCCACAAGGAGAGTATTTGAAATCTGATGAAGAACATTCGCAGGGAAGTGGATGTAGTGAGGGATTACTTAAATCAATACACTGCAGGAATCGTTTGTAATTGTAAATATCTTCTTTAACTCATTAAGTTATAAAGTTTAAGTGCGGAAAGGTTTATCAGATAAGTCAGTAAGGCAGTTATGTAATGTAGATGGTTACTGTAGCAAGCAACAGACGGATTCCTCCTTTATTCTATTTTTCTAAGAATTGAATCGTTCAAATTTAATAAAAAAAATTTTGGAGACATTTTGGAGACATATTTAGAGTGTTTAACATTTCTACCACTTGGTCCCCGTGGGCACATGTAGCCAATTTCGATCAATTTGGGTTGATCATTTCTTCAAACGCATTCGAAAAATTCTATTTACAAAATTTCCTAAAATTTCCGAAACCTGGGGCTTGTAGTATCCTATCCAAGCCATCTTGCTACATCTTTCGGTAATTTTGGGACATAATTTTCATAGATTTCGGTCTTATTTCAATGTTTAGATTAAGGATCACTGACGAGGGTTAAATACCTGAAACATGCATGTCTGGTCAACGTGTAAATTAATTTGCTTTTAAATGATGCTTACGAATTTGGAGAAACGAATTTGGAGGCGCTTAACATTTGTACCACTTGGTGAGTGTCACTGCTGGTGGACCAGGAGTCCCCGAGGGCACATTTAGCTAAGTTCGATCAATTTAGGTTTGTCGTTTCTTCAAACGCATTCGAAAATTTCTGTTTACAAAATTTCCGAAACCTGGGCCCTGTAGCATCATATCCCAGCCATCTTGCTACATGTTTCGGTTTATTTTGGACATAATTTTCATAGATAGCGGCCTTAATTCAATGTTTAGATGAAGGATCACTGACGAGGGTTAATTACCCGAAACGTGCATGTCTGGTCCATGCTGTAAATTAATCTGCTTTTAAATGATGCTAACGAATTTGGAGACGTATAACATTTAGGAGAAATTTGAAAATATTAAATGATAAACAAGAAGAGCTTATGTGACCGGACTAGCTCATCTCCAAACAGACATCACACCATATGACGTTTCCATAATTTATTTGGTACATCAAAGAATTCCCTACAAATCACATATAAATCATAAATATTCTATTCGATCAATTCAATGAATCATTTTATCAGACAACATATCAATTCAATATATCTCCGATACTTTATATGAATAATGAAATTCAAAATTATATACTATATCAAATTTGTATAATATCACAAATTACCTTTCGATATCAAACTAGTAAATACTTAATTTGTAGGAAATGAATTAATAAATTAAAATAAATATCTATTTTACAAAATGAGTATCACGTTTACCCTTTGCAACATGACTTCTATTTATCACTTGTATTTGTTTCAGATTAAAAAAATGAATAAAACGAAAACTATAGATTTGTAAATACATCATAATATATACAGAATTTCATTACCAATTATGGACCAGGATAACGATGTACACTACTGCCTACTCGAACACTCTATATGACTACCCAGATAAACACATGGCGTGGTAAAGTCACTGAAACAATTTTAAACATAACTAAATACTTGTCTACTAAATGACTAACGCATAATTATCACAGATTTAGAAATACTTTTAGAATTCAAATATACCATACACACATTTCGATAAATCAATTACACAAAGTCAAATCTAAACTATCTCTATTATTTAATACCAAAAATGATAAAATAAATTACCGTATTAAAAATGAACTTAACAAATGTATTTACCAAAAATCAAATAAGAAATACTTAAATATCTTATCAAGAGTAATCTATCCGAATACCTATATCTGTATCAGGACTGGGATTGGATAACCACACGATTAATTGTACCATCTCGATTATACATGCCTCGAGATTTATAGTGTACACTTAACTAAGTAAATGACCGTGTATGTAATTCGTAATATCAATCATATCAAATACAGGGCAAAAATGTATAAAAATCAAAAATATGAAATTATCATTTAAATTGAGTAAAAGAAAAGGGGAAACTTACTTCTTATCTAAATTCGTTTGATTCCTAAACACAATATTCCAAGCACACAAAAAGGTAAAAAGTATTCTTCATTCACAATGTGACAATGTGACGACCACACCTGTACGCGCGCACGAATGAACTGAACTAAGACTTTCACGCCTAGTGGAAAGTCACCTGACCGCATCGAGTCTAACTGGTCAAGCAGGTATTACAACTAAATATAGAATTGACTAAGACAATTCGAACACTTACTTATTGTATCATAAATATATTCAAACAGCAGATAAGGTGTTATATGAATTAATCAAAACTAAATTAAAGGAAATCAAACAGTGTTTGGAAATAACACAAAAATATCATTATACCACACTTATGTCTAACTTCGGACTCATTTATCAACAATGTGGGAGAATGAAGAAGATAATATTTAGCTTTCGCGCTTACAATAGATGTTTACTCCTTGATAGATGACCTTTTTAGTCCTAAAACTATCTCAAAACAGAAAGTACGCAATGATTTGTCATTACACAAATTCTATAAATAGACCATGACAACAGCATGAAACAAATAATGCACTTGGGCATTGCCATTTTGAAATAACCGGATGATATTGGTACGATTTTTACGAAATTATTGATGATTTCTTAACGCAATGTTCTAACTAAATGGACATCTAAAGAAACCATCTTGACCTTCAGTGTAGTGAATAATAACATTGCGAAGAAAGTGTAGTGCTAACAGATACGGAATAACGATCCTTGATATATATTAAAGTCTGCGTTGAATTTTCTAAAAGATCTGCCGACTTAAAAAGTACCCAGAGTTATCTTTGTTCATTTCAATTTTCTGTACGATGTTTATTTCGCGCCAAAGTGTCGTTCATTTCCTTTAAGATGTGTATTTCTTGACAAAGTGCTACAATGTAGCTGTTCGTTTCAAGTAATTGCTTCCAACTAAACGGTATGGCTTTTCAATTCAAAATCAGACTGAGTACATGTAGAAGTTTATAACGGGGTTCGGAATGGACTGATGATACTGAGATAATGCTTTTGATATGGTAAAATCTATATGGAATGTATCGCCGGAAGAAATTTTGTCCATGGTCCGGAATACCTTTTGCTTTATCGTACCACATATGGAATCCGAATGAACAATTGTGAGATGACCCCCGGCTTTTTCTATAGCGAACAGTAAAAGTGGGTGACCATCTCGGGATTCTTAATTGACGGGAACGAACACCAGTCTCGAGTGCGCCCCTTTTGATTGGTTAAGGTATATGTTTCCGTCTAATGCCATACATTTCTAAGCGTTGAATAGCTTTGAATGGAATATTTTGGGAGCAACCAATATTTTAGGAAGCGACGAAAGTTATAATTTATTTTGAAAAAGGTGGATGTGGGATTCATTAAACATGCATTTGAAAATATTCAACATTTAGAATCTATTTCATAATTTTAAAGAATTACAGGTATTTTTTTTAAAATCTGAATTCTGCATTGCATCAATAGTTTTCTTGTTATTTATTTATTCATGGATATGGTCCATGATCATTTGAGAGCATGATGTGCTCTATGCTCTAGCTTATACGAGTACAATATGACGAGGCTTAAGTACAAACTTGCATGTCTGGTTCATGCTGCATTTTTTTCTGTTCTTAAATGATGCTTTTGAATTTGAAGACTTTTACCATACTAGTATTAAAAATCATTTCACTTCGCTTCGTAGTGTAAAATCCTTGGTAGTGTATATCCAAATCCGTGTGTAAAGTAGAATAAATTTATAGTAACGTTTCTTAGTTTATGTACAAGTCTAATCTACGATTAAAACATATTTTCAATATATACAAACATAGTGTCTACGAGTGACCTGCGCTCTACGGAGTCTGTCTAGACACTGGGCCGTTTGGCCACCTGCGCGTCGCTATTTATAGCTACGCTTGGGCAACTCGGCGTGAGCTGCCGTTTTCCAGGGCCAGGTGACGTGAGCTGCCTATGTATTGGCAAGTTGCCGATTACTCTGGTCAGATTGGCGTTATATTTTACGTATATAGAGTACGTTTAAATCAATTATATAATAAAGATAGATAATATACAGACATATAAGCATAACTAAACTTATTTACATTTTATTCCTTAAAATTCATCTTGTAATATTACGAAGAAAGGAATTGTTTTTTTTTTTGCGATTATTCTTTGTGAGCGTTAGATTTACTATTTTTAGATCTTGGCGGCGACATACTTAGAGGTTTTGTCTCCCTTCCATACAACAGATATGTGGTCTCACTTAGGCATAAGGCGACATTAATTCGCTTAACGTTGACTAATATCTACATTTTGAGCATGCATGTCCTGAAACAATTACTACTCTGTAACCCCCCCCCCCCTGCCAAAATTCGGGATATTTCAGACGAGACAGATGCCAGGATGCTCTGGGGGCAAAAGTGACCATTTTTGGCCTCAATATTTTTTCAAAAGTTTCTATTTTCTTATTCATTATGCTTCTTCTAAGCACAAATGGACAAATATTATATAATTTCTCAAAAACCCAACCTATAAGGGAAAAATGATTGAAGATTGAACACCATGTCTTCTCATTAAGAATTCAAATTTTCGGTATGGCACAAACATACCTAAAGTTGTGGGTCCCAGAGCAAGGGCATGTAACAGGTTCAAACTCCTATGGGACATTCCTTTTTAGCTCACCTCGACGAAGTTGAGATGAGCTTATGCTATAACCCCGGCGTCCGCGTCCCCGTCCGCGTCCGCGTCCGGTTAAAGTTTTTGGGCAACTCAGTATCTGACAAAGTACTGATGCTACAGTAACCAAACTTGCACAAGTGATTCATCTTGGGATGCTGAGGTGAACCCATGCATCGGATGCAGCATCTGACCTACTTTTTCCGGTTGAATGACTTTGTCAATGTCTGGTTAAAGTTTTTGGGGTAATTCAGTATCTGACAAAGTACTGATGCTACAGTAACCAAACTTGCACAAATGATTCATCTTGAGATGCTGAGGTGAACCCATGCATCGGATGCAGCATCTGACCTACTTTTTCCGCTTGAGTGATTTTGCCTTATAAGGCCAATATTGAGCAAAGTATAAGTGCTACATGTACCAAACTTGCATATTGGATGTATCTTTGATCAAACTTTCATAAAATGACCTTGACCTACTTTTTCCACTTGAGTGATTTTGCCTTTAAAGGCCAATATTGAGCAAAGTATAAGTGCTACATGTACCAAACTTGCATATTGGATGTATCTTTGATCAAACTTTCATAAAATGACCTTGACCTACTTTTTCCACTTGAGTGATTTTGCCTTTAAAGGCCAATATTGAGCAAAGTATAAGTGCTACATGTACCAAACTTGCATATTGGATGTATCTTTGATCAAACTTTCATAAAATGACCTTGACCTACTTTTTCCACTTGAGTGAGTTTGCCTTTAAAGGCCAATATTGAGCAAAGTATAAGTGCTACATGTACCAAACTTGCATATTGGATGTATCTTTGATCAAACTTTCATAAAATGACCTTGACCTACTTTTTCCACTTGAGTGATTTTGCCTTTAAAGGCCAATATTGAGCAAAGTATAAGTGCTACATGTACCAAACTTGCATATTGGATGTATCTTTGATCAAACTTTCATAAAATGACCTTGACCTACTTTTTCCACTTGAGTGATTTTGCCTTATAAGGCCAATATTGAGCAAAGTATAAGTGCTACATGTACCAAACTTGCATATTGGATGTATCTTTGATCAAACTTTCATAAAATGACCTTGACTTACTTTTTCCACTTGAGTGATTTTACCTTATAAGGCCAATATTGAGCAAAGTATAAGTGCTACATGTACCAAACTTGCATATTGGATGTATCTTTGATCAAACTTTCATAAAATGACTTTGACCTACTTTTTCCGCTTGAGCAATTCTGCCTTTAAAGGCCAATATTGAGCAAAGTATAAGTGCTACATGTACCAAACTTGCATATTGGATGTATCTTTGATCAAACTTTCATAAAATGACCTTGACCTACTTTTTCCCACTTTAGTGATTTTCTTATTATACATGTACTTAGAGATATGTTTTAATTGAACTTTGCTGCCGCGAGGTGAGCTTCGTAATCTTTGATTACACTATGTTTATATTCTGAATGTACATGGAAAGTATTTATTTGTTATATGCACGTGTTCTATATATACTATTAACTATAATGTTTAAATCTGTTTATAATCACTTTACCACTACTTTCGGTAGTACTGTGGACTTTTGGCGGGAAATAACAAACATTTCAATTGATATTATCTATTTTCGATTCAGTTTCGATAAACAACAATATTTCTACCCTTATTTGAAAAATAAAAACAGTAAGAAATGAATTTTTGAAAATATAAAGAATGGGACCAAAACAGTTTTGCCCCTACCCCTTTGTATACGCCATTCAACATGTTTAAAACAGTACCGTTTTCTCAGTTCAGACTCAGTCCGTGTGAAGTGTTTGAAAAGATACTGAGAAATTGGAAAACCAAGTACTATAAATCGGTTTGAGTATGAAAATGAAATGTAACAAAATTCAGAACATATGCACCGAAGATTTAAATATGTTCTTGTTATGAGACAAAAAGTAACAAAATACCTTATCAATTATATATAGCGAACTTCCTGGTCTGTTTTATCATTAATTCATTGTAAGACAAAGAATTTTGTTTAAATGTCTTTTGTATGTCCACATAGAGTTGATAAAATGATAAATTCAAACTTGCATATCTCTATATGATTTTTGTATATACATACAGGCCGCCTTTGAAGTTGTTTAATATCACATTTTATCTAAATTCAGAATTATTAAACCAGCACCTATTGATATTATCATAATTTCGGGCCGTTAAATAAGATGACGTATGAAGTCATTCTGAATCAGGCGAATCAGAAAAGCTGGTAAGAAAATATATACTTGCCATGGGAAGGTAAGTCGATGAATATAGAAAAGGTTGATTTTTTTACCAAATAACTACAATATATTACGCTAGATTGGGATGAGCAGTCCATCTATATGTCAAATGTTAAACGTCTTCAAATTCAAAAGCATCGTTTATAAACGGATAAATTTGCAGCATGGATCAGACATACACGTTTCGGGTACTCAACCTTCGTCAGTGATCCTCAATCTAAACAATGTAATATGGCCAAAGAGGGAAAAAATTATTATGTCAATAAATGTACCGAAAGCTACAGGACCCACGTTTTAGAAATTTCAAGAATTTTAGTACCAGAAAATTTTGTATCGTTTTTGATAAGCATCCTGAAACATATCAGAAGCTGTGTAATTGCATAGTATCAATTCATATATTTACAGGATTTAACTATCATGGCAGTAAACATTGGGATTCTACTAGATGTTTCTGACTCTATGCAATCAACCTATGAAGGTATCGGTAGTACAAGCAGTCAACCATGGGCAATATCTATCTTTCAAGTCATGAATGACTTAATCAAGCATGACGTGTCATCTGAAAACCGAGTGTTCGCTCTTGCGTTTGGAGGAACGGGAAGAAATCTAATATTCGACATATTAGGGACTATTAGAAAGTTTCAGAACATAGATATCCATACCGAAACAGACCTACCTGCTACTATGGAACACACAGAAGAATTATTTTCATTTCTTGAAAGACATGGAGCCCGAACAACCCGAAAATGGGTAAATATAGAAGATATTCGAGAAACAATTGAGGATTACATACTCGTTCTAGTCCTCCACGAATTGAGGTCGAACAAAAAATTCAGGAAGCATTTTGTACAGAATATTTTGCCCCCAGAGTGCAGAAACTGGGATTCAGAACCAAATGGGTATAATCCAATCAAATATATCAGCTCTTTTTTCGCTTGTTGTACCCAAAATGCAGTCGTGTCTGTAGTTTCGCAATTTAGAAAGGCAACAAAAGAGGAGATCGAAAGCGTAGCTGACCAGACCAGACCTTCATTGCTGGAACTTGCAAGTTGGAAATCAATTCTAAGTGCCAAAGAAGCATTACGCATTATACATGGGTCTTCCGACAATACAGAGCTAACACTAGAAAGAGTAAAGACTTATACAGAGCTGTCAAACCTTTCATTTTTGGAGATACTCCCTTATACCAAGCCCTAGAAAAGTCAAAACAATTGTTTACACTTAGCAAGAACCATGAAGGGATCCAGAAAATCCTGTTTGTATTATCTGATGGTTATCCAACCGACATGGGTGTTTTCGGAAACTGGATGAAGGATGCCAAAGATAGACAGAAACTGGAAGATATCAAAGAAGCAATCAAAGAAAATACAATCGTTGTCTGTTGCTTTATATCAAAATCAAAAGAAACAAGACCGAAAAAACTATACAGTAAACAAGAAACAAATTGGAGTGCTGGAGCCCGTTTTCTCTTCGACTTGAGTTCGACTGTTCCTACCCAACTGTTACCACGTGCAATCTTGATGAAAAGAGGGTGGGAAATCGACATTGAAGACAATGAAACTAGATTATTTATGGAAGTGAACCATCCTGAAAATATCAGAGATACTTGTGACCTTGCCCGTAATGCAGTATGCAGTCAAGAAGAAAGGAGGGGATCTCCAACAACACTAGGTTGCAGCACCCACAGCAAAATCCCAAAACACCCATGCAAAAACACAGAACAGATACCCACAGAAAGAGACGCAAAAGGGACAAGGAACACCAACTCACAACATTGAAACATAAAAGACTACACATAAACCAACGAGACCAATGGGCAACCGGTGCCGACTTAGGACGGCCATCTGCCACGTAAATAGCAGACGGTGTGGTTATCCTGGATTACGTGCGCACAACCCTCCCACTATTCCGATTTCCCAGAGGTCTCGAAGAACGCACAATTATGGTGTAAAACAACCTCCTCACTGTTAGGTGACCACACACAAACAAGACCGTAAAACACAGGGGTCCAAGCAACACAGATGAATATGTAAATGGATATAAAAAGAGGACGTGCGTAATACAGTCCGTGCTCTGCCGGCTGTAGCGAGCTCATATATGTTATCACCCGAGGAGTCCGACTGACATTCAGAGAGGACAGGTGGTCGGGGCCCTGTCTTCTCTAAAGAGGTTTGGATAGGGCCCGTCATGGAGTCCCGTCGTCACAGTCAGTCAGAGTGCAAGTCTTAAGAATGCGCTCGTGCAAGACTGTATATTGGTCAAGTACCAAGCTTAGTGTCCGTCTGGTGACATTAGGATCATATCCACGGTATAAAAGGCGTTTGATGACTCTGACGCATTTTCGATACATATGCTGTCTACCTTTGATCCTTCTTATTTTGTTAATTATGTCACCATAAAATGCAGGTTGTGAAATACCCAAAGTAATATACTCCGTTGCTTGTATGGGTCCGAATTTCAAAAGAAGTTGATCATAATTTTTGTAAAATTTCCAGAAAGTCTTTACTAGTTTGTGAAAGCGAAAACCTTGACCTAAAAGTTTCTTTGTAATTTGTAGATTTCTATTATGAAAATCCAAAACATCAGTACATGCTCTAGCATACCGGATGAGCTGTGAAATGTAGATACCGTATGACGGTAATCTAGGGACATCACCGTCAAGCCAGGGAAAATTTACTATGTTGAAACCAAAATCATCTCGTTTGTCATATACACTTGTATGAATTTCTCCATTGACAATTTTGATATTTAGGTCCAAAAATGGTGTTTCAGTGTCTGTAAAGTTTGCCTTGTTTAGAGTCAATTCTTGTGGATAAATAACATCTTTATACTTTTCAAAAACAGGATTATCGATAGTAAGAATATCATCCAGGTACCTAGAAGTACCAGTGAAGCATTTCACATCATCATGTTTTCTTTGCTTTTGAAGATTTTGAATAAATTCCTTTTCATATGTGTATAAAAATAAATCTGCAACAAGAGGCGCACAATTTGTACCCATAGGAATCCCTACAACCTGCTTGTAGAGATTCTCACCAAATCTTACATAAATGTTGTCCAAGAGGAAGGACAAGGCACTACACAGGTCGCTACATGTCCATGATTTGTATGATTTGTATTCTGTAGCGGAAAAGAAACCCTTTGATTCAGATGTACAAATATAAATTTTCCCCTCTCGATTATAGCACCATTTAATGAGTTTGCACAATTGATCATTGATTTTGTCGTGAGGAAGCGTGGTGTACATATTTGAAAAATCGTATGAAGCAATCGTATTGGCTTGAAAATTTCTAGATTTTATCTTGTCAATCACATCCCCGGAATTTTTTATAGACCAAAATAAATTTACATCATTCCTGTTAAGAACAGTTTCACAATATTTTGCAACGTGTTACTTTACCGCCGTGAGGGCTGACGTCAGATGTCTAGACAAACTTGTAGTTGAGCAGTTGCTAGAATTAGCAATGTATCTAAATTTGTAAGGAGATTTGTGCAGTTTTGGTATGCAGTATATTGTAGGAAGATCCAATTTAGAAATAGGGATGTTGAATGAAGAAATTTCACTGCTATGTTTGCTCAAAATGTTAGGGACACTTTCATTGCTTTTGATATAAGTATTTGTAGACGAAAGTTCCGAAACTAAAGTTGATATATAGTAAAGTTTTCATATGATTATGGTGTTGTTGGCTGCTTTATCTGCAGGAGCGAAGACAAATTTTTCATGTAAATTACGTAATTTGGATTTAAAATATCTTTCAGATCTAGAACTTGGATTTTCAAAAAGATGAGGATTTTTGTGGAAGTTGTCTATTCGAATGTCAGTAATGTCCAAAATGAGGTTTTTCCAGTCATTCAGAGAATGCAATTCGACTCCTTCCGATTTACACCATCGTTTGGTATAGTTATCTAAGGCTTCCTTTAGTACTTCGCGACATTTAATAAAATCTATCTTGGATGGGATTCTATACTTAGGTCCTTTTTTGAGAAGACCACGGAGCTGCCTGTCTTGGATAATTGAAAAGTCACCTGTAATAATATGACCAGCTGGTTTATATAGATATTCAGATGTTGCACATTCTCAAGAAGCAGGACATGATTCAAGTATTTTAGGATCTGATGTAACTTTGTTGTAGTTAAAAACGAAATTTCGAATAGGTCTCTTATATTTGTAACAAATAAGTGGAGGTTCTAAATTTTCAAAATATTGAGGAATAGCACTTTGTACACGATGATCCCGAAATATATTAGAGATGTTAAGAAGATCGAATCCTTTGTTAATAAATGAAATTTTTAAGAATCGTTTTTTAGGTGGGATGTTTTTAACAACTGGATAAAGTTTATTCTGTGCGAATGCAACAATGATATTAAGTCTGAATCAATCAGTATTTCTTAAGAATGCAACCAGTGCTTCATCCAAGATAGATTTCAATTGAACTGCTGGAACTGATGAGAGAGCATGAAGCAGTTCATGTCTGCCGCCGTTGCGAGCAATGATCAGAAGATCGTTGAGGGTACGGTGTAATCTAGATCTTATTCTGAGTTTTCGGTTTCTTCGTCTTCCGTGAGACCTATGCTTCCGTTTAGTGTTTGGGCGGATTGAAAATACATTAATATTAGTTGACGTCGAGGAAATATTTCCTTGTCCATAAATTTGATCGTTTAGACCAAGGGGGTACGCAGTTTGGAGTTTTGTGATCCAGGCAAGTTCAGCTTGTAGTCGGCGTTTTTTAATTTCCGTTTTACTTAGATTTTTAAGTTTAGAAAAAGACCGAACCGGTGTAATAGTTATATCCGAAATGGAATGATTGTATTTAACGAAGTGATTATAAAGGAAATTTCTTTGTTTTTTGTGATGTGAGTTTCTTATCTGATACGAATGACTTCTAAAACGAGATTTTAAGGCCTGACCTGTTTCTCCAACATATTGGGCGCCACATCCCCTAGCGTTTCATGTTATAACATAAATGACATCTTGGTACGATCAATCGATGTCGTTTTCAATCTCAATTTTAAAAGTCTGCCCGTTAACACTTGATTTAATTGTGGAATTGCAATTGATGAGCGGACACATACCGCATCTTTTCCCTTTGCACGTAGAAAAGATGCTCTCTCTGAGTTTCTTGTTGATATTGCCCTAGATGTATACATAAATCAAAGAAATAAAGAGATTACAGCCTCTACACAAGAAGGAGGGACATGCTACGCATATGCATCTGCAACTGTTCTTCATTTGTCTTTGAAACGAATATTAGGTCGGGACAACGGCTATCCTGATTTCATAGAGCTTAGGGAAGAGTTGATCCAACTTCATGGAAGAGAGGGGGCATACACGCTCGATGTTCTTCAGGGTATTTGTCCAAAACTCCGCCTTCGTTGTAAAGAGGTTAAGCTACAGGATGCATTGAAAGCCATAACCGAGAAACGTCCAATAGTCGCTACGTTCTTTCTGGCGGAGTCAGAGTGGAATAAGTTTGATAGGTTTTACGCACAAAATCCAATTGGGATTCTGAGCAAGAAAGACATAGATATACAATCACGGGATCAGCGGGAAAAGCTCTCCGGGCATGCAGTTGTCCTTACAAGTTTTAACAGCCAATGTCTGCGTCTGATGAATTCGTGGGGAGAACGTTGGGGTGATATGGGATTCTTCAGAGTCCAGTCTGCCGATGTGCTTGATTTGAAATTTATAGATGTCTACTGGAAATCAGAAGATTTGTCTAAGCAGGAGAAGAGGTACTTCAAAAAACATGGACCGAGGCTGGCAAGGGAACTAAGGGAAAATTTAATGGGTCTGCAGGGACAGACTTTTCAATGCCCATTATGTGTAGAAGAATTACCAATTGGAGAATTCCAGGGATCGTTACGGTACATTAAATGCCCGGCGTGCAAAAAAGTTTTCCATAGCAAGAAAGCTGGAAACAGACATCTGCTTGCTCTGAATATGTATTTGACATCTGTAGCAAGGTGATCCTCTTGATGATTCATTGACTGATACAGGATTACCCTTCCATGGTCTAACTTAGTGTTTCACTTTTCTTAGTAATAATTATTAGTTCCAAAACGTCAAAAACGGAAGGGCCCTAAAGTTTTTCAAGAAAGTTTGTCTGTTAGTCTATCTCTTTTTCTCTGTTCGGCTGTCTATTTGTCTTTCACTTTCTTTCTAGTTCTCAAGGCTATTGTTTCATTATTCATGAAGATATTGGGATCAAATTTTGTATGCGAGTAGATATTGATAATGATCAGATCAGATTTATATGTAGTTATTGTTCGAGCAAAGCACTCTAGGCATGGTATTGGTACTTAGATTTATGCCGGTAGGGGACATATCGCTAGACGATCTCTTTTTATATTGTAAGTTAAAGAGCTTTTTCATCATTTCTTTTTTCTAAATCGTTATTTGGATTTGAAGCTTTTTTTCTTTTTTTTTTTGGACCAATCGATCCGATACAGCTTAAAATGGAAAAGGGTTAAGTTACTTAACATCGACTTCGGTGATCTTCGCAATCATCTATGACCAACCTCATAATTAATCGAAGGCCAAAATGCAAACAAACATACATGCAATTAACTTATCATTTTAAAAATTACTTATAGATTCGTTAACAAGTCATTCGAAAAAGATGAAGTAATTTGTGCTTTTGATACAAGAATTATCTGAATATGATGGTAGAAGCTTGATATCTAAAAAAAATGTTTCATTGACTATTTGTACATAATCATGACTGTTGAACGCATGAGTGATTGTATACTACAAACCTCGATTATCCATGCATAAAAGAAAGGAGGGGATCTCCAACAACACTAGGTTGCAGCACCCACAGCAAAATCCCAAAACACCCATGCAAAAAACACAGAACAGATACCCACAGAAAGAGACGCAAAAGGGACAAGGAACACCAACTCACAACATAGAAACATGAAACACAAAAGACTACACATAAACCAACGAGACCAATGGGCAACCGGTGCCGACTTAGGACGGCCATCTGCCACGTAAATAGCAGACGGTGTGGTTATCCTGGATTACGTGCGCACAACCCTCTCACTTCTCCAATTACCCAGAGGTCTCGAAGAACGTACAATTGTGGTGTAAAATAACCTCCTCACTGTAAGATGACATCACACAAACAAGACCGCGAAACGCAGAGGCCCCAGAGACACAGATTAATATGTAAATGGATGTAAAAAGAGGGCATGCGTTATACAGTCCGTGCTCTGCCGGCTGTAGCGAGCTCATGTATGTAATCACCCGAGGAGTCCGACTGACATTCAGAGAGGACAGGTGGTCGGGGCCCTGTCTTCTCTAAAGAGGTTTGGACAGGGCCCGTCATGGAGTCCCGTCGTCACAGTCAGTCAGAGTGCAAGTCTCAATGATGCGCTTGTACAAGACTGTAGATTGGTCAAGTACCAAGCCTAGTGTCCGTCTGGTGACATTAGGATAACTGTCTACCTTGCGTAACTTACCATTTCCATAGACAACTCATTCATAAAATAATTAGATAAGAACTTATATAACTCATTAATAGAATAATTAGCGAAGTACTATTTCGACAGTCTAGTTAAAGAGTTGGGTTTAAATTCGACACCTGGAAATCCAACTTACACCCCAACAAACCTTTCTGCCTCTGAAATAATAGATAACCACAAATCAGCTCTTGCTTCCTTTGGCTTCAACACTAACAATTTAGATTTAGATTTACCATACTTATACTGCATACCTAAAATGCATAAGAATCCGTACAAACAACGTTTCATCGCTGGTTCCTCAAAATGTTCTACCAAATCTGTATCGATCTTACTCACCAAAGTTTTATCTGAAATCAAATCTGGGCTTCAAAAATATTGTTCGACAGTATATTCTCGCAGTGATATCAACCAGATGTGGATTTTAAAGAATTCGAAGGAACTTCTAGAACATCTGAAATCCACTCATTTTAGTAAAGTTCATTCGATCAAAGCCTTTGATTTTTCGACACTTTACACTACAATTCCACATTCTAAATTGAAAGAAAGACTCGCAAAAATTATAAGTAATGCGTTTACAAGTAAGAACGGTAATCGCAAATACAAATTTATTATTGTGAATTATGACAAAACCTACTTTGTAAAAGAAAAGTCCGATTCTGAAAATAAATACACTGAAACAGATATTATTCAGATGTTAAACTTTTTGATCGACAACATTTTTGTGGTGTTTGGAGGAAAGGTATTCCAGCAAATTGTCGGAATTCCAATGGGGACCAATTGTGCCCCACTCCTTGCCGACATTTTCCTTTACTCGTACGAAGCTGAATTCATTCAATCTTTGGTCTCTGAAGGGAAACGATACTTAGCTTCTGACTTCAACTTCACTTACAGATGCATAGACGATGTGTTGTCCATCAATAATCCAAAATTCGCGGATTACCTGAGCAGTACTATCCTTCAGAGCTTGAAGTCAAAGAAACTACTGAGACAAATAATTCAGCATCCTATTTGGACATAATGTTGTCCTACGACACTGATGGTCACATGAACACCTCACTCTATGACAAACGTGACGACTTCAATTTCAGCATTACAAACTTTCCTTTTCTGAGTAGCAACATCCCTTCATCTCCAGCTTATGGCGTATTCATATCTCAATTAATACGCTATGCCAAAGCAAGTACCAAATATATGGATTTTGTTTTGAGAGCTAGGCGTCTTGCAGATATGCTTCTCAGTCAGGGATATGTTTGTGACCGACTAACATCGTCACTGAGGAAGTTCTACGGTCGATATGGGGAACTCGTCATACACTATGATGTTCCACTGTCCAGAATGATGGATGATATTTTGTCACAGACCATTTGAACCATCCAACCAAAGATTGTACTCTATGTCTTCCGAAATGGAAGTAACCGGATGTGACAGCTCTACCGAATTGAAGCGGCGGGTGTTGTTTGCAAGCAGGAGATGCTTACTCTTCCTGTGCACCTGGTCTCACTCCCATATCGGGAGTTCGCTTCTTTTCATGTGGTGGAGGTTTTTGTTTGTTTGCTTTGGTTCCTGTTTTGTCCTGATTTTGTATGCCTTCGGTTTCTGATTTTCTGAATTATCGATTTTGTGCTGTATACAGGGATATGGTCATTATCCATATTTGTCATTATACACGTCATATATCTGTCCAATGAAGTCTTTAGTTTTCACTAGAGGCGTACCACTCATACGACAGTCGATAGGGCTCATTCTACATGGTAGTAGAAAAACTATGTTCTCGTCTCGTAATAACGAGACATTTTCTCGTAATAACGACTATTTAAGCTCACCTGAGGACGCCGTCCGTCGTTAACTTTTAACAATTTCGACGTCTCCTCTTCAACCGCTGACAAATATGGCTGCCGAGGTTTCTGCTTTGCTAGCGCATTTTCGACATCTCCTCTGCAAACGCTACATATTGTACATGGTACTGGACTGGATCAATGGTACTGGACCAATCTACAGTTTTGTACCAGTGTCTTTCCCAACGTTGCACACTAGCCAACCGTGACGACAGGACTCCATGAAGGGCTTTGTTTAAATCTTGCTAGAGAAGACTGGGTCCTGATTCTCTGTCCTATCTGAACATTGGTCAGACATCTCGAGTGATTGATCTTGCGCTCGCTTCAGCCAGCACAGCACAGACTGTTATACGCATGTCATAGCATTTTTTTTAGATCCTTTTACATAGAATTTGTGTTACAAAAGGCGGCTGCGTTTAACTGTCTTGTTTGTGACGTCACCTGACAGTGAGAAGTTTTATGTTTATACAACTATTGTGCGTCTATGGAGACCTCTGTGTATCCGGATAAGTAGGAGGGTTGTGCGCACGTAATCCGGATAACCACACAATTTGCTTATAGCATATGACAGTCCAAAGTCGGCGACGGACGCACATTGGTCTCCTCCCTTTTATGTGTTGTCATTTATGTTTGATGTTTTTGTACGTCTGTTTCAATTGTTTTGTATGATGTTCTAGTGATTTTTTCGTGTATTATTTGTGGTTTTGTCTGATTTCATTTGCATGTCACTTTCTTGTGGGTTTGTTTCGCTGGGTGGGTGCAGGGTGGTCGTGCTGGAAATAATCCCCTTTTCTTTACAGAATCTCACGAAACCTTGCATGTACTCAAGGCCCTCTGCCAAGTTTGCGTTTTTCCTGCCAATCCGTCAACAAAAAGGGCTCTGATTTGCTGACTCATTTTCTAAAGTTCCTGTTGAACCGCTGAACAGAATATCACGAAACCTAGGAGGAAGCAAATACTCAAGGTCCTCCATCAAGTTTGTTTTCCCTGCCGATCCGTAGAGAAAAATGGCTGCCCAGGGCTTTGATTGGAAGAAACATTTTATATATAGACATCTCCTCTGCAACTGCTGCACAGAATTTCGCGAAACCTTACACGAAGTAAGAACTCTGCCAAGTTTGTGGATTTCTAGCCAATTAGGGGAGTAAATATGGCTTCTGATTGACTGATACATTTTGGACATCTTCTTTGCAACCGCTGCACAGAATTTCATGAAACTTTACAGGAGGCAAGAGCTCAATGTCTCTACCCAGTGTTTGTTTTCCGTGCCGATCGGTTAACAAATATGGCTGCCGTAGGCTCTGATTGGCCGACACATTTTCGATATTTCCTCTGCAACCGCTGCACAGAATATTGCGAAACCTTCAAGTAACAAGAAGCAAGTACCCAAGGCCCTCTTCCAAGTTGCCGTTTTTCCTGCCGATCCGTCAACAAAATGGCTGCCGAGGGCTATGATTGCCTGTCTGCGTTGCATTTTCTACGTCTCCGCTAAAACCGCTGCACATAATTTAGCGAAATATTACAGGAAGAAAGTACTCAAGATCCTCTATCAAGTTTGTGTTTTTCGTACTGATTGGGAAACAAAAACGACCAACAAGGACTCTGATTGTCTGTCGCAGTTTTTACATCTTCTCGAAATGTCGAAAATGATGTCATGCAGTATTGAAATACGGCGGTTGTCTACAAACTTTTTGAACAACCTAGTCTTTAACTCATGGTCTCTAGCTTTGCATGGTGTCCCTAGTTCAAGTCTTGAATATGTGTTCTACTGACCTTTTGACCCCAAACTGACATAAACAACCCTCCTTGGCTTATTAAATGTATATGACATTATGTGAGGTTTCATCAATGTATAGGTCAAGAATTACTTGAGTAACGGTGTGGAAATACCATTTTCCTAGCATGCCATTTTGACCATGACCTTTGCACGCCAAATCAATAGGGATCTTTCTTTCCTCATGTATGAAATATGTGTGAAGTTCCTTCTTTCTAGGTCAACAAAGGGGTAGGTTCACTAACTAACAAAATAGGCTAAAAATAATTTTATGAAAATTATGATTCACCATCTCTTATATTTATCTCAAATATTGCCGAAACAGAAAGTAAATATTCTTCATTGTCAAAACGTCACATGCATTGATTATGACGTCACATTGTGACGTCATTTGCTCTGCATGGTCGTAAATGAAGGAAAATCATCGTATCTTCTGCATAAATCTTTAAAATTAGTATAGGCGCCAACCCTCACCAAACATAAATTTTATGTAGATCGAAAGATAAATTGCAAATTTAAATTTTTACATGAAAATTATTTTGGGTGAGGGCTGGCGCCTTACTTATTTTCATAAATTTTGACCAGAATTATGTCCATTTCTTACGATTTTTCAGCATTTTAAGACTTAAAGCCGATTTTGAAGCCATATCTTTCGGTGTATTGCACGTAAATTAAAATATTTATATGGTATTTCAAACAACCATACATTTAACTTCTTTGATACAAAATACAATCGAATTCTAAAACATTCTAAAATAATGGCAAATTTTCCATGTTACCGAACCTTCTCCTTTGCATCCTTGAACAGACAGACATATATTTAAAACCAGTATATCCCCAAACTTTTGTTTTTGTGGCCATAAAAATATTGAATGACATCATCTGGTCTCCCTTTTGTATAGTTACTCAAATTCATATATTAATTTTCCTTAACCTAAAATCTACTTCTCATTTACTTGACCCAGAATTTAACTACACTGCTATCCATAAATAACTATACAAATAATGACACAATTATAAATTCTTCATAATTACATCCTAATTTTTTCCATCCTGAACTTGAAAGATTCATAATATTTTTATCAATTGACTTCACATAATTCAAAATTATGAATTTTGATAACAAAAATGCATATAGAAACTTTTTCCACCTCCACAATTTTCTTTCAAAAATTGTCATCTTTATGTAAAAAAAAAAATAAAAATGTAAATATTTGGGTCAGGTTTGTTACAAATGATTTCTATAAGGTTCATCTTCAGAATTATGGATTCGAACATTGGAACAACAATGGATTCGAAACTATTCGTTTTCTAACAGCGACATAAATAGAAAACTTTAACAAGGTGTATACTTATTTATGGATGGCAATGTAAATACTTTCCTCAAGTCAAGACCTTAACTTCTACATGAGGAAGTGAAACAGAATTAACTTTGAGGAATGCCATGATTAATCAATTTATTAAAATTATAAAATTAATTTAAACCACAATTGTGCGTTCTTCGAGACCTCTGGGTAATCGGAAAAGTGGGAGGGTTGTGTGCACGTAATCCAGGATAACCATACCTTCTGCTATTTCCGTGGCAGATGGCTGTCCTAAGTCGGCACCGGTTGCCCATTGGTCTCGTTGGTTTATGTGTAGTCCTTTGTGTTTGATGTTTCTGTGTTGTGCGTTGACGTTCCTTGTCCCTTACGCGTCTCTTTCTGTGCTTGTCTGCTTTGTGTTTTTGCATTGGGTGTTTTGGGGTTTTGCTGTGGGTGCTACAACCTGGTGTTGTTGGAGATCCCCTCCTTTGTCAAAGATGTAATAAAACTTCAGAATATACTCTATTTGAGAAGTTTTTTTTATCAAGAATGTCTCGGAGACTTTTCAGAAAAAGTACATGCATATTCTTTCAGAGCAAGAGAAACTTCTTGATACAATTGCAGTGTCTTGGACTTGAGACATTAACATTCTTTAGATAAAAATAGAAAAGACATATTCATTTTCACTTTTTATATGTTTGGTATCAACCAAGACATGTTACAAACAACAATAAAGATGGACTACTACAAAGTTACATCACATGACTGTAGACGGTAGAATATAACAATCAAAGAAGCACATTCTTTTCAAGAAAACATCAATATACCTATAAAAAGCAAAATAGGGCTAATAAAAGTATTTGTATGAATTTTTCTTCAGGTAAACATCGTTAGCAAAACTAAGATTTTCCTTCAGCTTGTTCCTTATATAGACCTCAACTGAACTGACTGTAAATACAATGTATGAACAAAGGGTGGTATTGTTACAGTTTTGAGATACAGTGATCATACTACAACGTCAAGGACGCAAAAACAAGATTTATTTGGTTTTCAGTGTATTCAATTTCAATGATTCATACCAGAGAAAAAAAATTCGTTTATTCTAATAAAGAGTGCTATATATACTTTAACGGCTCCAGTGAAGGCTTACACTTCTCATACAATTATCTACTTTGTCAACCCTACAGATTCCCGTGATGAATTATCATGAAATCATAAAAATGAAAATAAATTCTTACCAGAAATATTTCTGTGGGACTGTGGGATCCTTCATCAATTCTCTTATAAATTTGAAAAAAAAATTAGAAGGATAAATTTGAAAACCTTGCAAAGATGTGTCAATGTAAATATGTTTAAGAAGGCCTTTACATTCGTCAACATCATATCTGATTTTAAGGATAAATAAATGCTCATCAGAATTGAAATATATACATGTAACTAAAGATCAGAATGATAACTATCAAGTTCTTCAAATATCACTTTTAAAAACTCTTTAATTCTTAACAGATCACCTGCTCTCAAACACTAACGATATGGTACATGTTCTTATTTTAGTACATCAATAATTTAGCCGGAACAGGTAAAAAAAAGGCATTGTGACACCATAACAGCTTATTCCTGAGTTAGCCTACATTTTACTTTTCAATTATAATTGCACTACTAATATAGAATAAGAGTTGTTTTTACACAGCAAGCTGATGACAGCACTTAATCTGATAAAATATGAATCTTGCTAAAATAAGCACACATATAATATCTAGAGAGTGGGGGAATGTCAAGTAATTCATTTTCGTCAATTTACCACAGGTCGCAATGCTAGTGAAATCTTGTCTCATTACAACCTACATGTATACATCAAATTAACCACCAATGCCAGTGTGTCAAAAATATGTGAGAACTGTAACATTCTTACATTTAAACCAGAAGACAAGAAGCGTAGTTCAAGGTCACCCTGAAATCTGCACTGAATTAACAATTATTTTTGCACCCAAAATCTATTAGATTCAATGAATAAACTTTCAAGAATTCATCTATGTTAAGCAAGAAAGGAATCCATTCTTGAAAGATCAACTCTGTAATTATTGTCCAATCAAAACATAATTACTTAAAGGCTCGCATACACCCTACACCCTACACAAAAAAATAAAATTCGTTCTTTTTTACTTGACTTTTCCCTTTGTTCTGTACAATACATACAGATTAATATAACTTTTACAAAATATTTTCCATGGACAAAACTACATTGAAAATTCCATAAACATCAAAATAGCTAACAATGAATACAAACAAAATTTAATTATAAAATCTCCAGCCCTTATCTGGCAGCTATTAGCAGTTACAAGTTTGTCGTAAGAAAAAATACATTAACACATAACAAACGATTAAAGCAATACAACATTTGGCACTAGTGTGGCAGCTTTCACATGCCAGGTGTAATTCTGTACAAAAATCTACACATATGATCTACATTACATGTGTAATCTAGATTGCTCATGTGTGTAATCTACATAGCACATGTGTGTAATCTAGACTTCGCATACATTTATAAGTAAAAAGTCGACAATTACTACATGTTTAAAGTATTTTTTAAAATACATATGACTGTTTTCATTATATTACACACAATATACGCAAGCACAAACAATGTCAACAATATAGGCTCTGAATAGAATAGAATTTGATAGAAATTTTCTGGAATATTTACATCTAAAAATAACGAGGAAAAAGTCTTTCCAATGAGGTAAGGAAATTGTGTACATGAATAAAATCACATTGAATATATTTATAGAATTATAATGGTACCACACAATATACATCCCAAGTATAGGAGAACTGAATGAAATCTAATCATATCATCTTAAAAAATTACATCACACAAAAAAAATCCATTCTGAGTACATGTATGAGAGAGCCAAATGATATCTCAAAATGCAAAAATACACAGAACTGATTGGAATTCATAAAAGGTTATGTGGACAAAATTGCTTTACAGTCAGAGAATAGCAAGTGTAAACAATTATACTAGTTAATGGCTTGCTTTCTACATGTTCTAGTAATTTGTTTCATTAATTCCTAAATTAATTCTCAAAGTTGGTACACCACTTAGAGTTCACTAATACAATGGTAGTACTCTAGCACTTGAACTTTTTGTACATTTGTGACATACCGTAAAATTGCCACTGCTGTTACCAGAGTATGAAAATCTTATAAATTATCCAAAGAAGAGAGAACTTTTGAAATGAAGTTAGTGGTTAAACCATAGAAAGTAATTCACAAAAAGTTTCATCCACACTTGCTGTCTTGTCAAAATAATAACTTCATAAACAAGCTTTATTTCTTGTTCAGACAAACAAGTATTAAAGTTTACTTAAAACATATAAAAGTGGGATTGAGATGAAAAAAAAGGGACAATTATGACTCCAAAATACAATTTAACAATAAAGGAGCATTAAAAACCATGTTTAGAATAAATTTATGTAAAGTTTTAACTTCTTTTGTTACTGGTGTTCAACACAGGGTAGGTTATTTTCCTCCTAAATTCACTGAATTTATCTCACAAACTTGGTCTGTTCAACAATATTCATATAGACTCACAACTTGAACAAAAAAAGGGAAGGAACAAAGGGAGTGTGGAAAACACAAAATCAAACTATAGCGTCTGAATATTTTACCAATATCTATGGCTCTACGCCCCTTGATACTAATAATAGCCGATAACCTATGTTGGACTTGGATGTCCCTGAACATACAATGTACTTTGCAATAAATATTAGTATACAAGTACAATAGACCATTTTTTGATACTGTCAGCTCAAAATGTCCGAGTCAACATCGTTTGGTGTTATTTTTCATTCATGACGCCACTGTTTAAGACACAATTCCTTTGTCACACAGTAACGTAACAATAGAAAGGAGCACAAAACGTTTTAACCTCTGACATTTTTCCTCACTTTGTAATCCATTATAAATTTCGGCAAGTGATCTATTCTAAAACACAAGTTCATAGGACAGTGCATTCATTTTATGTTTCATACCATTAATAAAACACACATTATTATATGCATTCTTCGATGATGAATGAAAAAATAACAACATCCACTTGTATACAGTATAATACAACATTACAAACTACCTATAAAGAATAACCCGTAAAATTGAAGAAATTTAAGTTGAAATGACTCAATTTTGCATTTTTTAAATCAAATTATTGATGATGGAAATGCATTTGAAAGTCATGATGGGATTCATGTAATGTAAATAAATAAGATAATCATGATAATCTAGTATTGAAGTAAAAAGTAATTTTCAAATCCAGGGTCCAACAATCCTTCATGCAGAGTTGAATTACAACAAAGAGAATCAGTTGAAAGAATTTAACATACTATAAGACTTTCATAGTGTAGGAAATTAAAACAAGAGCCCCAGGGGGCACAACGCTCACCTGATACCCATGCACGCTCTAATTGACATACTGACATTGAATACTGATAGTGCCAGTACCAGGATTTTAGCCCACAACCTTTCTAACAAGATTTTTGCCGGATGCAGACAAGTTTTTTTTTCAGACAACCTTTAAAAGTACAAACAAGAGAAAATAGTCACATTTCAAAACAACAACTTTTTTTACTGATTTGAAAAGATGGATTATGCGATCCAAAGTCATATGCCCAGCTAGTATAGTTCGATTATGCAACATCAAAAATAAAATCAGTTTGTAAAATTCCACATTAATGTGCAACAGAAACAGAATAAAACAATGAAATGATTTCATAAATTAAGTTTATTTAAAATTGAACACCAAACCTTTCATTATTAATAGCTAGTATGCCAGAAAATAATAAAGCCTGTGTTTGTGAAACACGAATGCCCCGCGGTGGCATCTTTGTTGGTATAAACACCATTTTCTGTTAAGTATGTGAGAGGTCAGGGTCAGAGTAATGTTGGTATCAATGGAAAGATCTTGTCACAAAGAATACACATGTACAATATGAAAGCCCTATCACTAACCATTCAAAAGTTATGCCCAATGTTAAAGTTTTTGAAAAGTAGGTCAAAGGTCAAGGTCAAGGTCACGAGGTCAAAAATTTTGGTATCAATGGAAAGGTATTGTCACAAGGAATACACATGTGAAATATGAAAGCTCTATCACCTTCCTATCAAAAGTTATGCCCAATGTAAAGTTTTTCGGACAAACAGACAGACGGACAGGCCAAAAACTATATGCCCCCGTATCTTTGATTCCGGAAGCATAAAAAACAAAGACTTTTCGGTTTTGCCTTTATTCATATTAAATTATACAGAAATCTATGAATGAGAGCTTTTGAATAGTATTGATTTCATCTTAATACATGTAACATACAGTCAAAATCGTGTTAATCCAATTAACACAGACAAGTTGTTAGCGGACAATATTAATTCAAGTGAGTTGTGCAGAAATTGAGCCAATTTATTTTCCAAACAGCAGTGTACAGTGTATCAAACCTCATGACCCAGTGAAGCCACTTGGACAAATTATTTTCGGTAAATATGCTGAAATGCGGTGCTTGGAAATGTATTTTTAACATATTGAATCAATAGTCGTGATAAATTTAACTTCGAACTTGATCTTGTCTTTTATGCAATCTACAGATAGGTTTGAAAATATGCAAAATTCGGAACATTTTCGATGAGGACGCAGAGTTCCTGTAAAAAAAGTGAAATTTGTGAAAAAAGGACATGCATGACCCCCCCCCTTTTTCTTTACATTTTTATGCGTGCCAAAGATTCGCAATCAAAAAAGACCAATTTTACAGACTTCCGGGCATTTCAAGTCAGTCAAAATTTTTAGTGTGCACCTTTTTATTTCCTGTAGTTACCCCTACTAAAGGGGCAAGGAGGTATTGAACCAATCAAATCTGTAACACAAGATATATGGCGACTATGTTTACCATAGATACAGAAATAAGACAGAGAAAATAATCATTAAATAGGGAAATTGTTCTGAAATATGCATGTATGAAAAAAAAGCAATCCAAGGAATGCTTGTGTCGCCTGCGTAGCGGATCTTTTTTTTTATTGAAATTAGGTCAAATATCAAGGGCAAGGTCACTAGGTTAAAAATATGGAATGTTTAGAAAGGTCTTTTCATAAGGAATACAAATGTGAAATATCAAAGCCCTATCACTAACCAATCAAAAGTTATGGGATGTGACACCCAAGTGTGACAGACATACGGACAGACGGAGGGACGGATGGACGGACAGACGAACAACAGACAAAGTGATCCCTAAGTGTCGCTGTGCTTCGCAGGCGACACAAAAAGTCAACATCTTAAAAATAAATTCAGCGTATATTTGATAGCGTATGTGGCCAAGTTAATTCGAAGTATGAAAATAAGTACACAAAGCCAAACTAGCTATAGCTTGTCTTATTTAAAAAATCATTAAAAATCTAAAAGTTGATATTTTGACAAAATTCTTTCACAGTTTCATTTCTAGCGATAAATATCAAAATAAAAAGAGAAAAAAAACTGAAAAAGGGAAAAAAAAATTGTTGGGGTCCCGCCGGGGTTTGAAGCTACTCCCCATGGGTCCATTTGGCATGGAAAACATACATTATACCTATGTACAATCTTAAAAAATATTCCTTAAAAATCCAAAAGTGGATATCTTGACAAATTCTTTCACTTGTAGGGTACCATGCATGAGTACCTCATACCTACAAATTGTCATGACAATCTGAAGAGTGGTTATAGAAAAGAAGCAGAAAATGTATGAAAATCAACCCCCCCCTTCCTTTTTACATAAGAAAAAAATTCATAAAAAATCAAAAAAATAAAATTTAAGCATAAAATACATATCAAAGCATTAAGTAAGTTAAATATGATAAATATGTAGTAAATGAGTGTGTAAAATCATACACTTATTGAGTTATTTAAAGAAATAGTGCAAAAATGTGCATTTCTGACAAAGTCCGAAAAGACGTCAAAAACGCGTCAAAAATTTGACTTCGAAGTGGACCCAAAAATAACAACACTTCTTAAGACATCTCTCTAGATCATCCTGATGCTTTCGGTTTGTCGATACATGCTTCGGTTCTGAAGAAGAAGTTTGTCAAAGGAGGGTACCCCCCCTGACCTACTTGTGGCTGTGGTGGCGCCACCTGTTGACAGATCCGGACGAAAAACAACAACACTTGTAGGGGACCATGAGTACTTCATACCTACCAAGTTTCATCAAAATCCCTTCAGCCGTTCTGGAGAAGAAGTTTAAAATGTGAAAAGTTTACGACGACGACGACGGACGACGGACGCAACACTATGACAATAGCTCACTTGAGCCTATGGCTCAGGTGAGCTAAAAAAACAATTTCATACAGATGTTACCGAGTTTTGCAGCAAGGCATGATCAATCTTAATGGCCGACGTGGTACAATATAAAGGGACATGTAAATTTTCTGTCATTTCCTCACAGACTGCTATCGGGTCAACATCTTTAATTGGTATCTGATTGGTTCCTTTAACCCTATCAAGTTTTGATTGACAGCTTAAAACAGACAAGACTCAGGTATTTCATAAGCATAATAAAGGATTATCTGTCGGTATGTCTTTGATGTAACACAGACGGCAATGTCTTCAAAGATGGTATAAGACACCTACCAAGCCAACGGCACTCAGGTATGCATATTAATTACCAGGTGGTTACCAATGTCAGCCTTTAAAACTCAATTTTGTGCTGAATTGTCACCAAGTTTCCAAAAAATATATTTCATAAATTTCTCCTCATTTTCCTTGTAGTTCCATTATTAAACAATGAAGACATTTGGACAAAAGAAATCTTAAAAAAGTTTTGTATAAAGCCTATGTATATAAAGACGATAAATTTACTGAAACTTTACTTTTTATGTCTCCTTCAATGCAAGAAAGACCTGTCTGCACATCTGTCTGGTAGTAACATCTTCATATAAATGGCTATATCTTGATTCATATGCATTGTATATTTATCAAACTTTCAAGAACGGTCAAGCATGATGACAACCAACCAGGGTCAAGATCAACTTACAAGGCGATGGTCATATATTTAGGATCAAACATGGGACAGGCTCCATACCTGTTCTTGGACAGTTCTATTTTGATAGCATTGTAACACAGAACTTTTACATTGTGTTGAGGGTGGGTTGATATGAATTGATACGCTCAATGTAAACGATAATGTGATGTACATATGGCACTATGAAAACGGGTGGCAAATTTCATTCTTAATCACCGGTAACACCAAAGTGTTCTTACCTTAATATCAATCTGGAGGATTTTAACTCGTAGGATTTTTGTTTCTCCCTTAACCAGACTTGGGGCTATGTTGTAGTTATTGAAACATGATATGTACATGTAAGTTTGTCATCAATATTTTGTGGTATATACATGCATGTACCTTGGAGTCTGTCCAATAAAAAAAAATAATTAGATTCACACCTAATCATTCAATATTCAGAAGTGATATTAAATATTTTAAAATGTTAGTTCTACAAATCCTATATTTCTAAATTCAAAAGTGAAAATACTCCTAGTTAGCCAACCTAATTTTAATAAATTCGAAACAATGGAAATTGAAATCTGACAAATGTAATACCTTTTTTACACAGTCATAATTATTCAATAATTTCCTCGGTAACAAAATTTACCCTTCCGAACGCGGGAAAAATTTAGGAAATTCCATGACGTCACAATGCAATTTCGATGTTTGACCGAGGTTCGGAGCTTGTTTGTCCGAGGTAAACACATGGTAAAAGCATTGTGACGTCACAAAATTTCGCAATTTTTTCCCGCAATCGGAAGGGTCAATTCATACAAAAACCATAGAAAATCTTTATAAATCCTACATGAAACTACCGCTACGGGGGCATCATAATTGTAGCTAAACCTGTTCAACATTTTTTTAATCTTCTAAGTATTCTACATAATACTGGGATTCCTTCAGATAATCTTTGATTCGTTTCGGAATCGGAAGTTGGTCGATATGGTCTCGCCTCACTCTCTGTACGATGTTAAATCGACAGATATGCTGTAACGACTGCATCTGTTTAAACCTAGAAACAGGGTATAACAGGTGAACTGCAATAGGAGGGGCTCCAGGGCCGGAGGGTCGGATAAAGTAAAGAAACTGTCCATTCTGTGAATTACGGATACACTTCTCTATGAATTCCTGTATGGTGGCCTTCCCTAAAGAATCAGGCTGTGACCAGAAACTAAATTTACCTGAAAATGAAGATAGATCAACAGTTTACTTCATATCAAAGTATACTGTCCATTAATTCTAATATGACTAGAGATTTTCTCCCTATATGTGCTATAGAGGTCACCTGTGGTCTATTCTCTAACACAATCATGGTCAGATAAGCCACGCCTACTCGCGCGCATGACCGAAATTGATTTTCTGAAGACCTGACACTTTCTGAAAACTACATATATTCGCGGCTCTGCGATAATTTGATTGGTTCATGCGACTCGGGGAATTACTTGACAATAAAATGTGGCTGGCTAGTTGTTATTTCTTAGGTAAAAACAAACAAAATATAGTCCCCTTTGGCTTTCATGGTTGGGGTAATGATAAATAGGGAGGAGAAATTATGAATTACAGTTTATTGACCATGATATTTAATGAAAAAATTTCATCTTACCAAACATTATTATCATTAAATTAAGCTTTTCAGATTTCATGCATTCAATACATTTTGTTGTCTGTTTTCCGTTTCTGAATGAAAATTACACATTTAACGCACATATAAAGTTTTGGTCTAGTAAATTATTGTTCAGTCTAGTAAAGTCTTGAGCTTCCCGGGACTGAATGTCCTGTAAAGATTTGAGACATTCTTGAACACTCGAAGATATTAATTACCATAAACTTTACTCACCCTTATGATGTTCTATCCGTGTGTGGTGTACATGACCATTGGTATTGAAGGACAGACTGAGTAAGTAACGATCATTAGAACTATCTCGGACAAGGAAAGATCCATCAGGTTTGTTTGCTAGTTTCATCTCGGCTTCGTCCCAGCTCATAGGTCCCCAGTACCAACCACACTGTAGAAGAAAGTAACATGAGGTGTTTTAAAAATCAGCAAAGCCTAGTATTCCTTTTTCTAAACTTGGGCTTTTCACAGCTAGTTTACTGGATCACATGCTGTATGCTTGACACGAAATTTATTTATGACCTTGACCTTGAAGTGACCTTGATTCTCATAAGGTGTTGAGTCTTGTCATGTTCTCATCTTTAAGTTTGGAGTTATCTCTCTTGTTATACAGCAGTATAATAATGTAATTGAAAATCAGTAATGGACAGAGGAAAGAAAATTTTGCCTCTGACAAGGTCTACTTACGTCTTTTAGCTGCCTCATGCTCTCCCAAAAATCTTTCCTGCATGCTGTGTGAAATAAAAATATCACAATAATAGAATAAATGTCACATTGACATATTCATTCCTGGTATCATTCGGTATTAATTACAGTGAAAAATGGGAAATATGAAATTCTTAAATGGTGTTTCTCATGTTTCTGGCCATTAAAGATTTATCACATTTAAACCTTTTGCCGCACAGAGTAGAAATATTGTTCTCAAGGGAAACACGAAAAGGAAAACGTAAAAAATTGGCTAACCAGATTCCTGTATCTGTCTGACTCTGGGGATAATTGCAGGTGGCCGCTCATCAATAGTAGAATGAACTTTCCTTCTCTGTTCCGATACACTGGAACTTGGACCTGAGTTTTCTATCACCAAGGAAGTGGATTTTTTCATAGGACTAGATCGACCTGATTTCTCCCGCAATATTCCTTTAGGTACAAAAACTGAGGAAGCTGTGGCTTTAGTTTCCTGCTGCTTATTTGGGTACAGGTCGGAAATACTCATATGAATTGGTTCATCATCGTCGTAGAAATAATTCGGTAAACGTTTTTGGGAGACGTCCGCAACAGCACCCTCTGTATTTTGTGAAAATTCTGCAGATGGTTCCTCTATTACACCGTTATCTCTGACTATTACATCTCCGTCACAATTTTCCGTTTTTGAACAACCTAAAGATTCACTAGTGTTAGATGATTCCGGTATAATCCTTGTTTCTGAAGTATTTAATAATTGTTTCTGAGCAACTTTTGATTTGTGTTTTGGTTTCACCGAACTTTCCGTTTCGTCAAAATCTCTGTTCATAGATGTGTCTTTACCAGAGTCATAGTCCAACAAATTTTCCGTGGACGAGAATCCTTCTGATAATGCGTCATGATGTAATGATAAATTTTCAAGCACCGAATCAGCAGTTTCTTCGTATGATATGCTAGCCTCCCTCTGGTTACACACCGTATCCAAGCTATCGTCTGTATTAGAGCTTCCAATACTAGATTCGAAATCCCGATCACGATAAAACATTCCGAATTCATCTATAAGATTATGATTTACGAATGCTGACATTGGTTTTAATTTGACGAGATGCCTGACATTTGTATCAGAAGAAGCATTAGATGCCGCTTGTTCAGGTTCATTAGATGTGATACTGCTACTAACGATTTCTTCATCTTTCGGAAGTTCCAGACTTGCCGTCATGCCGCCATAATACATTGTACTACAGCTGGTAGGAGTAAGCATCGTAGGCAGGCGAATCGCTGAATCGTCTTCAGTACTTATATGAAGCTCCCCACGCGAAAGCGATGATACCACATTCTCACTTATAGACAACCCTACATCATTTTGGACAGGAAAAGAATTTACGATCGAACAACTCAACATACAACTTGACTCTGAGCATTTCGCAGTATCCGTTTCTGACGTCAATAAAGAGTAATCACTTGACTCTTGAATATCTACATGATCTTCAATTGTATTGCACAACGTCCTTTCAGAATGTGATGATGAGTTTGTTTTGAAAAACCCACGATTTTCTCCTTTATAATCATAATAATGGAATCCAAGTCTTTCAATGTCTCTTTCCAGTTCATGGAAATTGTATGAATTTTCGTCATTATAAAAGCGACTATTATTGAGTTCACTACTCTTTAATTTAATCTCTGAAGATGAATTTGTTAAGAAAGGTTCATTTTTGTTTCTATTCCCACTACTTTTCGTAGAGTTTTTGCTAGGATTTCCCGATACATGGCCGAAGGGCGTACCATACGTCATCTGACTCGTTGAACATTCACAACCCTCCGAAAAATAAGTTTCAGAATTATGTGAAAAATCTGCAGAGCTTCCAGCATAAGAATGTTCTAAAATGTCTCCATTCACAAACATTTTGTCATTCTTTTTATCTAAATGCATGTCAAGTTCTTTACTTGATTGCTTCATGTTTTTGTAAGTGTTTCTGATTTGTCTATTTTCCCGAACTTGATCTTCATTCTCAAGGTCATTGATTTCTGCGTATAAATGCTCCCGTTTAAATTTCCACACATTCTTCGGTCTTTCTTCCACACTTTTTAAAGCATCAGAATGCAAATTTGTCTTTTTCTCCTCTGTTTTTATTTCTTTACTATCTACTCTCAATTCCTCCGAAATATCTTTTGTGGTACTTGACGTTTGATTTCCTGTACTGTCCTTCACCAATGCCTGTGTTCCCATTCTACTACAAGTATCATCACTTAGTTTCTGGGCATTAAATTGATCGGAAAAACTGTTTTCAGAAAACGCAGGCTGTAAATTTTTATTCTTGCGACAATCGTCAACACTTTCATACAAAGTACAAGGTGCATTATTTTCGCATGCTGCCGATTTCATCAGTTTGGCGGCCATAGATTCCGAGTGGTCCCATGCATCATCATAATCATCATCTTCATCATCTTGTACATTAGACGTTGCTTTCATTTTCCGTTTACAATCATCAATGCTCTCATACAGGTAATCTCTACACAGATTTTCTGGCTCAAACGTCCGCCCCGGACGTGAAAATTCAGATTCGATTTGAGGATCAGCGCTGAAAGTGTGACCAGAAAATTGAATATGAAAAGGTATAGCAGGTTCAGATCTATCAGCACTATGAATACGTAAATCTTTATTTCCTTCAACTGAATCAGTTTCAAGATCTCCATCCATTAAATCTACAATGCCCTCCATGCTATATTTCCTATCAGGAATAGGGGGCGCTACATCCTCATTTTCTATATCGGGCTCAGGATAAGAATGTCTTTTCTCGTCACTACAAAACCCTGAGATTTTTTTCGACACGATGCTTGGGTTAGCATAAATGTCCACAGTTTCTTTCCACAGGGTCTCTGAGCCAGCTTTGTTCAGAGAATTGTCGAGTTCCTTGTTTCCATAGTAACCAGGATAGACGCGACACTCGTCTTCAAATTCGATCGGACAGCTGCCTGTTCTGGTAGTTAAAAAAGCGTCAGGGGGTAATTGGAATCTCTCAGAGTGACAGCGACGATGAGTGGGGATGATGGGAGAGGTACAGACTTCACCTACAATACAAAAAATTTTTTACAAAATAAAATTGCTGAAAAACTAAAAATCAAAAAAATCGAACTGTACTTTATACAGTTTTGAATATCTTTCCCTGACAGGTCGCCATGGCACTTTCTATATAGACATAACCTCAGCAAGTGCCTGTTTTGTGAATATTGTTTTCAGTTTTGTGCGTGAACATTGGCAGCTGGTGCGGCTAGCCAAACAGGGGATACTTACTCCTCCCGGGCACCTTTCCCCACCTCTAGCTTGCTAGGGGTCTGTCCATGTTCAATATGGTGCTCTATTGTGAGTGCTGTTGAGATTGTCGTCAAGATCTTCTTTAACTCATTATACTTAGTGTTTGACAAACAATTTATACCATTTATATTAATGTTTCATGTTGGTTCAGATGTTGGCATGAGCGGGTCCTAGGAGCAGGACGAAACCTGAATACACAGAAAAACATAGGGTAATCAAAGATAACATAGCTTGCCTAAACAGATTTTGTTAGAAACCAGGTTAAAGTTTTTTAAAAGTAGGTCAAAATTCAAGGTCAAAGTCACTAGGTCAAAGGTCATGGTCTCAAAAGAAAGGTTTCGTCACAAGGTATCTACATGTGAAATATCAAAGCCCTACCCCTTATCGTTCAAGAGATATAGCCCAGGTTAAAGTTTTGTCTATGGACAACGACAACAACGCCGCCGAGGGTATGGCATCAGCTCTCTGGACTTTTTCGTCGAGCTAAAAACCTGACAATATTGAGTGTGTGACCCCCTTACCCTCCTATTTAAGACCCTTCGTCTAATCTAGAATTTGATCACAGAGCCTGTGAGGTTATCAGTAACAATTGTTTTATGGTGATCAAACAATGTTGATAAATATATAAATTGTATTGCCCATTACACATAATGTTTTGACCACTTTTACTCAATGCATAATTATAAGTGTTCATTTTCAATGTATTAAGCACCTTTGTTTAAAATCAATCGTCTCCCTTGACATTTTCATATCAAATAATCAAAGTTACTAGCTTCATTTAATCTAAAACTGCCTTCCACTATCAAAACTCAGTATAATTATACAAGGTTTCACAAAAAATTTTGTAATGATTATGAATTGGGAATTTTCTATAATCCAAATTGGGAAAAAAACATACTATTTCAAACCCTTTGGCTCTCAAAATCTTGCAAAACCCTCAGCAAGCCTGGGGTTTTACATGATTTTGAAACCCTATGGCGGAACTGACGAATCTTTCATCTTGTTCATAGCAGACTATAAATAGAGTCCTATAGTATGTTCAGTTTATAAACCAGTGAGTATTTCTAGGGGCAAAAAAAAGTCAATATTTGAGGCAAATAAAGTGTATTCTAAGCAAAATTTGATGTACAAAAATATCAAAATTAATATCTAATTTTAACTTTAAGAATATATCTAGTAAAGATTTTTAAGTCCAACATTACCAGTTACTGTACCTTAGATTTTAAGCCTATTGTATAGGATTCCTTGAAATATTCACAGCTTATATGACTTATAAAATTGTATTGATAAATCACACAATATCCTTACCTAGAAGAAGGAAGATGATCTATTATTGAGATTCATTTATAACGTTTCCTGTTCATCATGTTCATGACAAAACGTTCTCATCCTACTTCCCCTTATAAAAACTTCCCGAGTGTCATCGATAGACAATATGATACTAAGAGAAGATGTTTATCATGTTTACCATCAATATCATGTGAACCAAAATCCAAGTACATGTATATACGGTTTGTATATTGCACTGCATGTTCATTAAGAAAAAAGAAAATATTAAAACAATGAGTTGGAAAAGAATGCAAAATACATGTATGTACAGTTGAAAACAGCAGAGTTGTCAATGGGAGAATTCTTTTTTGAGCAGACACATACGTGCTAGAAAAATAAGCATCTTATTCAGTGGCGGATCCAGTGCCCTCTTTGCCAAGGGAAGGGGGGGGGGGGGTCAAGGGGTGAATGTTGCCAATTTTTACTAAAAATGGGCCAAAATATAGGGGTATTTTTTATTATGGTGATAGAGATATTACCACGAGTGTATTTTGATAATTATCATAATATTATCATAATTCTGATAATGTATAATATCCAGACTCTGAGGGTCAATGTACATTTGTATGACGGAGGCATCAACGTCAAATACTGAGGATAAACTGAACAATGTGTGACAAAATGTTCTTGGCAGGAAATAGCTAAAGGCATGATAATATGACACCCTCTATCATAAGATATAACCTATTTATACGATTATTAAAATTAGGGGACATAATATTAATGCCATTTCAAAATTTTTGTACACTTTGTCATGGGTTGAAAAGATTGTATATGACCTCACAATAGAAACAACGTTGGCATGTTATGAATAGCAAGAAATGAAGTCGAACTCATAAAATTTCTTTTTCATACATTATTTATGAAACTTGTATGATTTTGATCCCCTTGCCAAGGATTTGGAGATGTAAAAATCACACAACTCATTTCATAAATACCAAATGAAATAGAAAATAATTTGAGATCCTTTATGTACCAGTATTAAGGCAAACAGGGAGAAAAATATACTTACTTTCATTTTCTAACTGGTTATGTCGGTATAACACGGGGCTACTACAAGTATTACCATCACCTGGATTTATCTCTCTTGGAACGTTTGGAATACTCAACCCCGTCTCACTGCCGGAGCTGAAGGTACTTAACCCTTCAAAGACGCGTCTGGGGGTGCCTGACGATAAGCTTCTCTTATGGCCGAGATGACTCAAGTTTGTCTCACGATGAGATCGTGCTGTCAAATCTGAACTTGTAGTTGGTTTTGATTTTTTTAAATTCCGAAGTTTTTCTCGAACTTCATCAAGAGTTTCGTAACCTGGATCGACATCCTCTAAAACAGCAGAATTCGTCAATTTTAAATCACTGTCTAAGTCTATTACATTCTTTTCACTTGTAAGGTAGTCATTACGACAATCCACTCTCTCCTCTGCGCCCAGTGAAAGAGACATCCGCGGTGAAGGATTTCCGCCATGCTCTGATTCCAACACCATGTTACTATTTTTAGAACTTTTGCTTCCTCTCATCCCGATTTTAAACTTACTGAGTTTAGAAACCGGTTTGGCTGCATGGCGTTCCGACATGCTTCGACTGACCTCAATTCTTCCAGAGTAATTTCCCCCTTGCTGCCCCTCACCATCATTTGGATTAGAAAATTCTCCACTTTTGCGTCTGAAATAAACTCCTTGTACATTTATAGGCTCTCCAAAATCATATCCGCTATCTTTGTTCTTGAAGCGAAATTTCCGCTTTATTCTGCCGATGAAGCTCTGTGTTGTAGAGGATGGTTCAGTCGGCCTTTTCTGCCTAGGTGGCGCCACCCTTGGAGGAAGAGTCGCTGACTTTGAGGCTTGACTGGAGGCTGCCATTTTTCAATGCAAGCTATCTATCCATCCGAAAAAATAATAAGTGCGTAAAATGAGATGAATTATTAATCAGATATTATTATTCTTCCTGAAAATTGAATTCAAACAATTCACCACTGTGACACACCTTTATTAACTGTCATACATTTCGACAATAATTATTGACCCTTCCGATTGCAGGAAAAAAATGCAAAATTTCATGACATCACAATGCTTTTACCTCGGACAAACAAGCTTCTTTGAACCTCCATCAAACATCGAAGTTGCATTGTGACATCATGGAATTTCTCAAATTTTTCCCACGTTTGGAAAGGTCAATTTGAATACCAACTGCTCAATCTTCCCAAGTAAGAATTTGGGAATCATTGTCCCCATGAAAACGTTTTCTTCTATAAAACTATGAAAGAAAGTACCAAAAAATAATTCTACTTTTATATACAGTATCCATTGATTTTGTACCATTTGGAAAATGACTTTATTCAAAAGAATAAGCTGGATAAATATGATGCTATTGTAATTTTCAATGATTAATAGGAATCAAAGGAGGATCATCATTGTATTTTGCACACAAAACTTTAAAATTTAAGAGTGTGTCTGGCCTCTCCCCGAGTCATTTAATTGAAATATTGATTAAAAGTCTATCTTGCCAAACTTTGCTGGTACCCTTCTTATGACTGAATACCTGTATCTAAATCCTGAATGTCTAAATGTACTGTATTAAACAGTTTTCTTTTTTGGGGCTGGAATTGATCATTTATTAGTGCTAAAAAAATTCACTGTGGTTTTGTTCTGATTCTTTATGTTCAGTTCGGTGATTAATTTATTTTCAGTCTGTACATTTATTTCGATTCATTAATTTTTTTCAGAGGCACTCTTCACTAGGTTATTAACCGACTAATATTTCCTTACTAGACACAAAACTGCATGCACAAAAACAACAAAACTTAATTTAGTTTAGTTTAGTTTAAATATATTTATTTGGCATTTACAACATACATATTACATGTACAATGGAAATTTGTAAGAATTGGAAAAAAAAAAGCATTTAAGCTTGTATGAATTCCTCTCCTCCTTCAGCAAGTTAGTTTACATTTGTTAAAAGTCCTTATCCATTTTATTTCAAATGTTATATACATGTATGAGGCATATGAGATTCAAAGTCTTTCCTAAAACATAATTTAAACTTCCTTGACCAATAAGAATTGCTATAAATACTCTGCAGTGATTTTTTGCCATTTGTAAAAGCCACACCTACCCTTTTGTTTTGGAAAATATGCAGCAATTTGGGATAAATTGGGAAATCTCAGACCAAAGCTATTTCTTACATTTAACACTCAAACATGTGTTGAAAATGATTCAATAAAAGATTCAGGTAATGCATAGCACTAAAACTATTTATTAATTTCAATTTCTGAAGAAGATTCGTATTGCAAATAATTTATACTTCAAAAAGAAAATTTTAGGACTTTCAAATTGGGAATTTATACCTAATATTTGGGAAAATAAAGGCAAATTTTGAAAGGGAAACCACCGATATTCGGTGGTAAATTGAGCCCAAAAATATCACTGCTCTGTCTTATGGATTTTACAGTCCCACGTTCCATATGTGACAGTATCTGTGACCTCATTATATACTTTTAAAAACATCATGAGGTTAGCCCTGTTTCCATGGTGTAGGGCTGGGCCGATAAATTGATGCATTGTGATGTTTTATTAAATTTTGCCAATCCAAGGATCAGTACATGCAGTGCTGGATCGATATTGGCATCTAAAATTTTCTGATTTTCTTTTGCTTCAATTTTAAGCCTGCAGGTACACTTTCATACATCACATACCTGCACAAATGGAAAGTAAGTTTGTATTTACAACAGACTGAATTTTTCTTCTAAGAAATGAAATGTTTCATATCCAAATGCATCATTTTTTGTGTACCTTGATACTTACCACAATAAATATCCCATCTTGAGGATGGTGTATCATTTAAGCCCTATCATGTCTTTTGAATAGACAATTTTCCGATCTTGTCAGAAAGTGCAAAATGTCAAAGTCAACATCTTTTGGCGTTGTTTTTTATTATGACGTCACTGTTAAAAGATGCATGTTCATTGGGATGTAACAAAGAAACAGTGCGCAAAAACTGCCGACATAGGACATTTTTTGTCATTTTGTCAGCCATAATGATTATGAATCGGCAAGTGGTTATGGACCGTCTGATATCACATCTGCTCGCAGACTTATTCATTGTAACATCATAATCAATAGCTACGACAGGCCATTAGATGATGACGTCACACTTAATGTAAAAGTCCGCCGGCAGGTGAGATGTCCGGCATTTCACGATCGTTAAATTGTAACGGAAATGGATAGAATAAGACAGTATATAAAGGAGAGAACTCACCAAAACAAGGTGATGGTATCCAAAATCATTAAATATCTCCTAGGTCGGCATGGTGATTCTTCTACACAATCTTCATACATGTGACTGTTAGTACCATCTTGTTATAATATTCTGATCTGAAAAAAATAAAGATAATACATGACTGTACTGATGTAGCATGAACTGAAGTAGAGAGGCTTCTGTCAAGACTTTAGCTCTATTGGATTTTTTTCTATGGTTTTTTTTCTACGTTTCTTTCTTTTAACTACGAGGACAAAGTAATCAAAATTTGACATTTCTGATTTGCTACCTGTAATTGACAAAACGATCTCAATTCCATGTCATTGGCAAAAAATCAGGAGAAAGACGTTACCCATTCGTGTGATAAAAATATCGGTTTTTGGGGTAAAAAAAATGGTGTAACGCGTCAAAATCATGTGAACTGAAAACTATAGGCGGTGACAAATCAATAAAGATTTTTTTTTCTTAATTTTGTCCATTTTTATTAGTTTGTATATTTTCTCATTCAAAATAATCAAATCGGAAGCCGAGGCCTTGTGATTAGAAACCGAACCAAATCAATGATATCAGTATCATCCCAGCCCTATTAAATTTCAGTGTGATGTAGCCATGAGTTTAACATTGAGCCTATGAAGAGCGTCATGACGTCACAGGAGAAATAGTATGGGAAATGGCCCATATAAAACTTGCTCTGTCTATAAAGTTTGATTGCATGCACTGACTATTTTGACATTACTTAATACATGTATAAGGAAACTAAGCAGAATGGTCATGATGGTATCAATTTCATCTAAATTATTGCATTCAATAGAATAGTCAAAATCACGTTTATCCAGTTTCTGTAGTGAGCTGCACAGACAGTAATTAGTTGTGATAAAATTTTTTGTAAAGTTTGAAATAGAGTCAGTGATCAGGAAAGAAGATTGCGAGGTGCACCCTCACCCCCAAGGAGCTCAGAGAAAGATGCCCATTTTAATGAAATTCAGGTGCTTAAATCTTAGCCTTCATCTGATATTTATCATACAGTTTGATAAACACGACAAGTACTACTCATGCTACTGGTCGAGTAATACTGGAAACTGTAATATTACTGAAAACAATAATATAACTAAAGTTGGAGTTATCTTTCTTGGAAATTTATCTCTTTATATTACTGTAAGCAGTAATACTATTTAGATAGTCAGTTCGCTCTTATATCAGTGGATTCGGGTAGAAATGATTTGAAAGGCTTTTTGCTTATAAAATTTGTAATTTAATTTGAACTATATCTATTTTACAACGTTTAACAAACAAGTTACACAATTTATATTAATGTCTCACATTGGCTCAGATGTATGCATGAGGGGGTCCAAGGAGCAGTACCCGGAGAAAAACCTCCTACTGAGGCCTGGATGGGGACAACCTACCCTCCCACATAAGACCCCTCGCCAAATCTGGGATTCGAACCCGGGACCTTAGAGGTGAGAAGCTAGCGCTCTACCACTGCGCTTACCCATTAAAAGTAGGCTAAAATTGCTTCATATAAAAGGATTGGTAAAATACAGTTTATGATGTTATTCTATTCTATATTCCTTTTGCAATTTTATGATTAAATTTCTGATGTATTTCATCCGCTCAGCATGTAATGCATATAGGAAATTCCGGTTCAGACCCTCAATCATTCAATGTCAGTTAGGAGTAGGACTTTACAATTTGCCCTTAAGTTTGAGATGTTCTTCAGATTTGTGGTATCAATAATCACTTTTAGTAACTTGTACTGAACTATCGGTACCTGCTACTACCTGAAACCACTACATCCTTCCCCCTTTCGTTGAGGACCGTGGATGTACCCTGCTGTGTGGCCACTCTCCAACCCCTGGCAGGGTTCTGCCTTCACTCCAGCAGATCGAGCTGGCCCACACATACCAGTTGTTCACCTCGTCGCCAATGAAGTAGTTTGCAGGTGCCCGGTCCAGGAGTCAAACCCCGGCCGGCCGGCCGGCCGTCCGGGTAATAGTCAGAAATCCCGATAGCTCAGTCATTGGAACTTGTACTGAACTATCGGTACCTGCAACTACCGGAAGTCACTACGTAAACATTATGATGTCAAACGTCTTCAAATCCATCGAGGCGCAAGTGCGCAACGTCATTATTTTCACATATTCTAAATAATTCTGCTCAATTTGGTCCATTTTATTTTTAAAGCTAAAAAGAGCTTTTAAAGCTATATCTAGCTTTAATAGCTAGATTTGCCATTTCCCGGACTTGGTCTAGGTCAACAAAACATGGTCAGGTTCTAGTTTAACCTTTAGTCGTCCATAAAAGTAATAATAGCGAGCGGAGCTTGCTGCAAAGGCCCGAAGGGCCTTTGCGTGCGAAGCTCGCATTTATGGTAACACGTATACATAAGTATCGGAAAATGCACGAGCAAAAGATATACATACTTGGAGCTGAAAAAGTATGGTAACAGTACCGCGGATACGGGTAAAAGTGACTCGATTCCCTTAAATGACAGAGCAGGAGAACATACCTTGACAAATTCGCAATGGATAGAATTCTTCTATTTTATGGCGTAATGAAATTAAGTGAAGCTCGCCGAATTGTTCGTCTGAAAATCAGAAATTCAGCAGCAACTAAACCGCCATCTTTATCACTAATGACAACACAACGGTGCGTAACTCTGCAGTAAACTTGACGTCATCTATATTCATCTATATGTGACGTCATGGTAGCAGTGCACCCATTTTCATTTGCAAGAATGGTACATGATGGTAGTAATGCAAGAAGGAAAAGTAATACAAAACTGCTGCGATTTTCAAACACTTTTCAGTGTATCAAACAAACAAAATAGATAAGATCAAAATAATTATGTTGTAAAGAAAAATAATTTGAATTCTTTAAATGGATTTCAAGGTCACTAGAGAGGAAAGGGGAGGGATTTCAGACTCCCTCACTAATGACCTACGTCTGTGTAAAGTACTGTTGTATAATCAGAAAAATTTCATAATCAATTATCGGTTTATAATCTGTGAGGATTTACATAGATTATTTCGATTTAATCGGAAATAATTCTTTCTTGTTTTTACAAAAAGAAATATGACAAGTAATGAATAAACTTCACTAAATCTTATGCTAATATACATAGCAAAATGTCTAGAAAGAAATATTAAACTCCATGATAAATCCTGTCTAGTAAATGAAATATTTTGTCAAGATCATAGCAGTAATGGAGTCAAAACAAATATGTGATTGTAATAGTCGACAACTTTATACAGCAGATGAAGGGATGGGGGTGTTCCATACGACCCAAGAGTTAATTTTAGATTTTGCTCATTCAAGGAATCAAGCAATATCTTCGTGGAGTTCAGGCTAACAGTACTGTGAAATTCACTAACCTTATCCTTCTTACAAAGCTCAGGGGTTCGGTGTAAGACCTAAAAAGTTTGTTTTTTTTCTAGACAAGTAGATATTGATGTATTGCAGGCCCGCATCACATCTGACGTTTAAGTTTTCTATGAGAGAACTTGTCATCACTATTAAATTCAATGAGAATCCTAATTCCATCCATTGTATTCCTTAGCATACATGTGAACCTCCCGGTGGGAGGACGAAATCTCCCGACGAAACGAGGACCCTCCCGATGAAAAATAGTCCTCCCCACGAAACAGAATCCTCCCGACGAAAACGAAAAATCCTCCAGATTTCTCCAGATGAAATGCAAAATCCCCATTTGTGTATTACGTTACGCATTACGCCGTCTGTAGTTACCAGACAATCAATTTAATAAGTGCTAATTATCATGATTATACAGGTGACAGGTATATTGCTGGAAAAACAAAGCAATTAGCGTCGCGTTCTCTTCACCGTCATGGGTACTCGACTTCCCCGGGGAACGTTATACCCAGTACATCTTAACACAGGTCGTCAAATTCACGTATCAAATTGATGTGCAAGGTTAATTGGGGAATCTTCTTGATGCCGTAAAATCATATTATATTTATATATAACACCAAAAAGTGAGGAAATGCAGTAAAAGTTCGCTGATAAATAAATAAATAAATAAATGCGTAGGAAAAACGACGTCATGTAATTCACGTACTCTGTATAAGGGTGTATAACCTGAGGCAGATTATGGCCGTCTCATTTATTATTCTCCTAACAATGGAATTTAAATCTGATGAGTGGTCAGTTTAAACCCCATGAAGAGCAGTTATTAGTCCCCTACCGGCAACGCCGAAGGGGACTCTTAGTTTACTCTCGGTCTGTCTGTTGGTCTGTCCGTCCGTCCGTCCCTCCGTCTGTCCGAATATCAGTTTTCCGGACTTTTTTCTGCAACGCATGGAGATATCAAGAAGAAATTTGATACACAGCTTGGTCTTCGATAGTTACAGAGCAAGTTCGACTTTCGTCACGCTTGACCCATTTTTCGAGGAGTTATGCCCCTTGATGACTTGGAAAATTCAGTTTTTGTCAGTTTTCCGGACTTTTTTTCTGCAACGGATGGACATATTCAGATGAAATTTGATACACAGCTTGGTCTTGGATAGTTACAGAGCAAGTTTGACTTTCGTCACGCTTGACCTATTTTGTGAGGAGTTATGCCCCTTGATGACTTGGAAAATTCACTTTTTGTCAGTTTTCCGGACTTTTTTCTGCAACAAATAGAGATATTCAAGTGAAATTTGATAAACAGCTTGGTCTTGTATAGTTACAGAGCAAGTTTTGTTTTCGTCACGCTTGACCCATTTTTCGAGGAGTTATGCCCCATGATGACTTGCACAATTCAGTTTTTTTCAGTTTTCCACACTTCTTTCTGCAACAAATACTGAAATAGAGATACTGTATTCAGGTAAAATGTGATACTCAGCTTAGTCTTGGATAGTTACAGAGCAAGTTCGACTTTTGTGATGCTTGACCTATTTTTCAAGGAGTTTTGCCCCTTGATGACTTGCACAATTCAGTTTTTGTCAGTTTTCCAGACTTTTTTCTGCAACAAATAGAGATATTCAGGTGAAATTTGATACTCAGCTTAGTCTTGGATAGTTAAAGAGCAAGTTCAACTTTCGTCACGCTTGACCTCTTTTTCGAATCGATAAAGCTAAAGCAGATAAAAACTCAGAACTGAGGTGCACAGACAGTAAGTTCAATTAAAACTCATACATGTTTAATTGAAGAGCAATTCATAGGCAGAGTTGCAGGACATAGATATATGCCGCCGGTAGGGGACTATGTCGCTCAGCGATCATAACATTTTTGATTTTCTGTACAGGTGTACTCAAGTAGTAGAAGCAAGGTAAAAGAAATCAACGGATGTCATTGAGACAACTCTCGGAACTCCGAATTGTTTTTGTTGTTGTATGAGAGCGGAATCTGTCCTTGTTGAAAAGCGAGTTGAGAAAATTTGTCCGTAGATTAAGAAAAAAGGGGGGGTTCCGAATACTGATAAATCCTCCCGATGAAAAATTAAAAGGCAGTGGCTCCGGATACGAACGTTCGTATCTTTAGACCTATGTCACGGTGTACGAACACAAATCGTAGTGAGCTTCTGCATATATATTTCAATTTGGTTGTTTTTTTTTCAAGGCATCTAGTGTTCAAATTGTATCTTTTTTGTGACATGTTCTGAAAAGTTAATTAAGTAAAAAGCACAGAGTTGCAGCTACATGTACGTATTTGCTATCGTCTCAAAACTTTCAAAAACTTCAAATTCCGCTGGAGCGACGGAACGTCAGTATGTGCACACAACAGCCGACAAGTGCGCGTCTATTACTGATCAGTGATCACTATTATGATTGACAGCATAGAAAATAGCCTCTTGTCCCGGTTGCTAAATTACAGATTATGTAGAATAAACTCGTATACCTTGTATAACATGTTCGTACGCCGAGACATAGGTCTAAAGATACGAACGTTCGTATCCGGAGCCACTGCCAAATTAAAAACCTCCCGACGAAAGGCCAAATCTCCAGATGAAAATTGAAAATCCTCCAGATTTGTGGAGGCAAAAGGTTCACATGTATGCCTTAGAAAAGGTATCCTTTTCTAATTATTTACACTACGCCCGGAACTTTCACTCGTAGAAACGATTCGTACTTGTCATAAGTGAATTCGACCGAAAACTATGTCATTCTTTTCAACGTTGAATATTTCAGATTATAATCGATTCTTAAAAACATAATCGATTAATCGAAATCAAAGGGTATTCGCGATGATGTCACAGAGTATCGTTACAACACTAGTGTAAAGTAGATGGGATCCAGATTTGTTTTTCATTTTTTTTGCAGCAGGAACAGGAGGTCCAGCCTGACTGGCAGGAAGGGATTCGTAGAATTTGGCTTTGCCTCGATTCATATTAGTAATCACATTTTAGGAATTGACCCTTGCAAATGCCTAAAAAATTTGAGAAATTCCATGACGTCACAATGCAATTTCGATTTTAAATAACAATGTCACAAGAGGGGGCCAAAATATGAGTTTTCAGCTGCCAAGTGTAAATACCTATACAAAATCTAGTTTTTATTTTAATGCTATAAAGGATTGGAATTCTATGCCCTTGGAAATTAAAGAAATCAGAAATAGAACTTCTTTCAAAGCTGCAGTCAAGGCACATTTAACCGAAAATGCTAGAAACAGAGAGCTAAATGAATTTATATATGATTTTTAAATGAAATGTGTATAGAAATATAATTTCTAATGTATGATTTAGTTTTAAAATCAATTTAATTATTAATCAGGCATTGTGAAATGTTACATGTTCTTATTATAGTCCGTCCGGGTTGTCGTTGCCAAAGTCCCTATATTTATTTAATTTAAGTTTAAACTAACCCTATTTATTTACTTATACTTATATTTATTAATATTGTTACAAACTGTATATGGACTGTCTATTGTTGTATTTCATTGTAAATATCTTGATTATCGTTCTTGATTATTGTTAACCATTATTCTCATAGATGTCGCTTTTTGATCACGTGATTTACCATGTATATAAACCTTGATTTACTTGATAATTATCAGTAGCTGTAGAAGCAGAGTAGCAGGCAGTTAACAAGTTCTGAATAAGGGCTTGAATACCTGAATAAGGTTTATCACTCCAAAGACCTGAATAAGGCATATTTTATATTATCTACTCGTTGCTGACGTCACATTGCCATTTTGACAGACTTCCAATAAATATATGAAACACGATCTTCATATCTGTTTCTTTTCACAACGAAGTACAAAAGAACCCCGCAACAAATTGGTGGCAAGCGTCGGGATTGGAAACTGTCTAGGATGGCCACTGGATTCAGAGATGACAAAGACGAGCCATGGAAGAACATCACAAAGCGGCGCACACGCAGGACAACGACTTTAGATTCAGGCATAGCAAATCTATCGAAAATCAAACCTTTGGAGGAGGAGAGTCCGCCGAAATTGTCTTGGGATTATGGACATTTAGACCTTCCAGTGGGGAAGCAGGCAGCTAGCGCGCCAAGAATGCATACATCGACGGAAATACGTTCAAGAAGAAGGGAGGCATTGCATAAAGATTTGAGTGCAGTGCACGCGCAATTGCGTACGCAAATGGATATCGGTGGCCACAGAAAACGAAATGTGCAGGAGTCGATGCACACAACGGAAAGTCGTACGCCAGGAATGGAGGGATCGTATTTGGGGACTCCGAGCTATGACGATGATAGATCAACGCCAGGAGCAAAGTCAGTGCCAGGCATACTAAAGAGAACGCCAGAAGTTAAAGTGAAGATACATGCCAATGATGTTGTTTCGGCAACGCACGATACACCGCACACGCCAACAACAACAGCGACGCCAAATAAACAATCAATAGAAGATTTACAGGACACTTTGGCGACAACCTTAGACGAATTTTTGCGTTTGCAGGAAGATGTAATCAGGATGAGAGATCAAAACTCTGACATGAAACTTGCCAGCAGCAGAAAGATAGCAGGTGGCGCAGATGCTTTAGCAGATCCGGATAATATTATATCTAGGAACAAAAATGCAGATAAGCTAAAGAAGGTTGCAAAAGCAGTCAATGACCATAAGGCACAGCCAGTCAAACGCACAGCCGATGACTTTCGCAGACCGAAGATAACACCATCTACCTTAGACGGAACAACGCCATGGTTAGATTTCAAGAATCATTTCGAATACTGTGTTCAGCTGAACGAATGGAACGACAAACAGAAAGCTTTATTCTTGGGAGTAAGTCTTAGAGGTGCAGCGCAGCAGATATTGAGTAATCTAAGTAATGACAAGAAGGCAGATTACAAGGAGCTGGTAATCGCACTAGAGAAACGATTCGCACCGCCAAACAGAGAAGAACTCTATAAAGCTGAGCTCAGGATGCGACAGAGAAAGCAAGGAGAATCACTGTTAGAATTAGGACAAGCTGTAAGACGATTAGTGACACTAGCATACCCGAACGCACCAGAAGAAGTTCTCGACACGTTGTCAAAAGATAACTTTCTCAATTCTCTGACTGACGCCGAAGTACGCCTCAAGATTCTCCGAGCTAGACTAACAAACTTCGATGAAACGTTGCAGATTGCTGTAGAACTTGATGCATGTATGAGAGCAGAAGAAAAGCGAGCATCAAAGACGCATTACAAAATTGTAAGAGAAGTAGAGTCAGACGCAACCAACGATCGAGCAGATGATAGAACAGCCGAAATCGATAAGCTAAAATCAGAATTGCAGCAGCTGAAGGAACTGATGCATAAGCAGATTCTGAGAGGCAGACGAGGAAATCGAGGAAGAGGAAGAGGCAAACCCTTGGACAGAAATACGTTATTTGCTACAACTGCAATCAGAAGGGACATATGAGTCGTCAGTGTCCACAGTCAAAGGAAGCAGAAGAAAACCCGTCCGAGACATCTAAGGTAGCACGCAATGTTAGGAGTGGATGTTTCACAGCGATTGACTCCAGCTTATACATTCCGACCAGAATCAATGAAGTTTATGTTAATTTCATAGTGGACTCGGGTGCATCCGTTACTATTGTATCGTACGCCACATATGATGCAATACCAGCCAAGTGCCGTCCACCTTTGCAATCTACGCAGCAAGTTTTAAGTTTAGCAGATGGTAAACCCTTGGAGACCAAAGGATCAGCTGTTTTCGAATTCAGATATGGAGACCAAACTATTCAGCACGAAGCAGTCGTCGCAGCAATAAGAGGACCTGGTATACTAGGATTGGACTTTTTACTTGAGCATAAGTGCACATTGGATCTCAGCTCAATGACTCTTGCGTTTGAAGACGAGAATATTCAGATGCATTTGGAACAAGATATGCAATGCTGCAGAGTGTCTGTTGAGGAGACTTCCGTCATTCCAGCTCACAGCGAACGCATAATTACAGGGCAGATGGTACCTTTGAAAGCTGACAGGCCTTTACCTTTCTATGGAATCGTTGAACCATCTCAAAGATTTATGGAGAAGACAGGAGTTATGGTTGGTAGATCGCTAGTAACTGCGAGTGCCGGTGAATCAGTACCAATACGACTAATGAATTTAAGTGATGATCCGAAAGTTATATATAAAGGAACCGTTCCAGGATTGTTCGAGCCAATTAGAACTGTCATGCCGCAGAACAATTCTCCGTCTACAGGAAGACAGACACTGCCTGATCATATACAAATGTTACTAGACAATGCAGAGGACTTGACCCCAAAACAGAGGCAGGATGCGCACGCATTTTTGCTGACGCACGCAAAGCTATTTGCAGAGAAAGGTGTAGAACAGGGTCATACAAAGCTGATAAAGCATACAATCGACACAGGAAGTGAAAAGCCGATAAGACAGCAGCCTCGACGAGTACCATATCAGCTGAAAAAGGAAATCGACACGCAGATAGACAGTATGTTGGCGAACAAGATAATTAGGCCTTCATCAAGTCCTTGGGCTAGTCCTATTGTGTTAGCTCGTAAGAAGGATGGATCATTACGATTCTGCATCGACTTTAGAAAGTTAAACGCCGTGACGATAAAGGATGCTTATCCTTTACCAAGGATAGACGATTCGTTAGACGCACTCGGATGTTCAAGATGGTTCTCAACTCTTGATATGATGTGTGGATATTGGCAGGTAGAAGTAGCCGAAACGGATAAACAGAAAACAGCATTCACATCTCACAGAGGATTGTTCGAGTTCAATGTAATGCCGTTTGGACTATGCAACGCCGCCGGAACATTTGAACGTTTAATGCAGACAGTATGCGCAGGCCTTAGATGGGATATTTGCTTAATATATCTGGACGATATAATTGTCTTCAGTTCAACATTTGAGGAACATTTGGAAAGACTTGATGTGATTTTCAAACGACTTTATGACGCAGGATTGAGGCTCAGAAGCAAAAAGTGCAGTCTCTTTAAGCACAAGGTATCGTACCTTGGACATATAATTACTGAGAAGGGCGTCGAGACGGATCCGGAGAAAATAAACTGTATTAAAGATTGGCCTACGCCGACAAACGTTGCAGACTTACGCAGTTTCCTCGGTCTATGCTCGTACTACAGACGGTTTGTGAAAGGATTTGCTAAGATAGCGAGTCCCTTACATAGTCTAACGCAGAAGGACAAGCAGTACAACTGGACCACAGATTGCGAGAACGCTTTTCAAGACCTGAAGAAAGCACTCGTAAACGCACCTATTCTAGTGATGCCCGATTTCTCAAAGACATTTATACTGGATACTGACGCATCCGACAGAGGTATTGGAGCAGTGCTGAGTCAAGTAATCGAGAGTGCAGAGAAAGTAATATCATATGGCAGCAGGTCATTGACAAAGTCAGAGAAGAAATATAGCATTACAAGGAAGGAACTGTTAGCAGTAGTACACTTCATTAAAGTGTACCGACCTTATCTATACGGTAAACACTTTATCTTAAGGACAGATCACAGTGCCTTGAAATGGATGATGACTTTCAGAGAACCCGAAGGACAGTTAGCCAGATGGTTAGACTCCTTATCAGAGTACGACTTTGAGATACTTCATCGCGCTGGAAAGATACACAGAAATGCTGACGCACTTTCCAGAATAGATCATGAAGCACCACTGAACAGACTAGATGACACAGTTGCAGTTATCAATTTAAGTAAAGGGAAAGAAGACATACGGCAACGACAGGCAGACGACCCTGAAATAGCAGAAGTCATGAAATGGATTGCTATTGGTAAAAGACCAAATTGGAATAAGATATCGACTCGAAATATGACGCTGAAGGCGCTATGGGCACAGTTTGATCAGTTATCAATCAACGATGAAGTCTTGTCCAGGAAGTGGTACACAAAACACGGGAAAATAGACAGAGTACAAGTTGTTGTACCACAGTCTTTCAGAGTAACTTTGCTACAGCAATGCCATGATGCGCCTTCTGGAGGACATTTAGGGAGGCAAAGAACACTTATGAAAGTAAAGCAGAAATTCTATTGGCCTGGTATGGACAGGGATGTAAGGAAATGGTGTGCATCATGCGAATTATGTGCAAAAAGAAAGAGACATGGCAAGACGCCTCGTGCACCAATGCAAATCACAGGAGCAGGAGAACCTGGCGAGAGAGTCGCTATGGACATCCTTGGACCGTTACCTGTCACGCACAAAGGAAATAAGTACATTCTAGTGATTCAGGACTACTTCACTAAATGGGCAGAGGCAGTTCCCTTACCGGATATGGAGGCTAAAACAGTTGCGCAAGCTTTCATAGACAATTTCGTAACAAAATTTGGAGTGCCACGAGTTTTGCACACGGATCAAGGACGCCAGTTTGAGTCAAGGCTATTCAAACAGTTATGTGAAATCCTGGGAATAAATAAGACACGTACGAGCCCCTATCATCCACAATCTGACGGCATGGTAGAGCGCATGAACCGTACCATTGAAAATATGTTAGCTACATATGTCGACGCAAATCAGAGAAACTGGGACGAACATCTTCAGTTAGTATGTATGGCGTACAGAGCAGCAGAGCACGAGAGTTCTGGGTACACACCAAACTTTCTCACATTTGGCAGAGAAGTTGTTCTTCCGATAGAACTGATAGCCGGCTTACCCCCACAGAAGATTTCAACGGAAGAGTATGCTGAACACCTGGAGGAATCGCTTTCGCTAGCGCATGAAATAGCAAGAAAAAGCATTGGAGATAGTCTGAAACGCCAAAAACTGAGATATGACACAAAGTTGGCATGGAAACCATTTGAAATAGGCAGTAAAATATGGTTGTACACGCCCAAGCGGAAGAAGGGACTATCGCTGAAATTTCAAAAATGGTGGACAGGCCCTTACACAGTACTGAGAAAATTCAGTGACGTTACTTATCAGATAGAGAAGGGAAAGGACCGTTCAGTAGTTCATATCGACAGACTGAAGCCATTTGTAAGCAGAGACGAGAATTTAAGCGCCAAAGACACGGCCGTTAACAAAAGTAAAAATCATGAGGAAGATGACGACTACTGCACTCCATACAGTCCTGATGTCATACTTGACCCCGTCAGCGCTCCATACACCTATGAAGTAGACAGTACCGCGAACTATGGAATGCCAGTAGATCAAAGAGAGGAGTTCCGACATCAAAGGGAAGATACCGCAACACTCGTCCATAATCAAAGAAGACGCCGACAACCGAAACGATTCGAAGACTTCCAATTGTATCACGTGACGCAGAAGAATGGAATTCAATCTGGGAACCAGTATCATTCCAATTTTGACAATCAGATGGCACGGACGAAATCTACAGTCAGAAAACAAGCAGCCATGAATAAGTGTCCACTTTGTATAGAAATATTCCAGAGTGCCGAGGAGGTGATAGATCACATAAGTCAAAGGCATGACAAGAGAATTAAGTGTGATCACTGCGAGTACACTTCGGAGAGAGCAGCAGACATGAAGAGGCATTGCGAGCGACGCCATGCTCCGCAATCTCAACCTTATGAGCGGGAGAGGACACAGACGCACGCTGACGATTTTACCAGTCGCCGCCGTACGCAGCCTATGCCTGTGTACAACCCGAAACGGAGTAAGCCAGTCAGTGCCGCAGACGCATCGCTTGAGGGACGACGCAGCGAATGCAACGTCTTAATGCATTCTATTTCGCCATCTACGGGGGACAATGCTAGATCTCGGGCGCCTTCATCAGTTTCTAAAGAAGTACAGATCGGAGGAAGCTCAACTCGGAAGGATGTCGCAAGCCAAGCTGACCTACGAGGATCGGGAGATGTCGTACGCAGTGATATCGCGATTCAATGTGACATGGACATTTTGAAGTGTAAGGATACGCGCACCGTACATACTCAGTGCCATGGCATCGCGATCCGCAAAAGACAAGTGACCGAGTCAGAATGGACTGAATATGAATGAACATAATACATGATCGAACTTTGTGCAGTGACTATCGCGAGTGCACTTATGGACAGAGAGTACATAGAAAAAAAACTTTTTGATTCGGGACGAATAATTCAGAGGCGTGGGTTATGTTACAAACTGTATATGGACTGTCTATTGTTGTATTTCATTGTAAATATCTTGATTATCGTTCTTGATTATTGTTAACCATTATTCTAATAGATGTCGCTTTTTGATCACGTGATTTACCATGTATATAAACCTTGATTTAGTTGATAATTATCAGTAGCTGTAGAAGCAGAGTAGCAGGCAGTTAACAAGTTCTGAATAAGGGCTTGAATACCTGAATAAGGTTTATCACTCCAAAGACCTGAATAAGGCATATTTTATATTATCTACTCGTTGCTGATGCCACATTGCCATTTAGACAGACTTCCAATAAATATTTGAAACACGATCTTCATATCTGTTTCTTTTCACAACGAAGTACAAAAGAACCCCGCAACAATATGTCAGGACCCCATTGGAAATAAGCACACTATGAATTGCTTTAATGGGTTATCCTAGGCAATATCTATGCAATGCACCTATAATGTGATAGTTACTTCTGTGATATCTTTGATTTAAAATTTAAAATCAGTTATTCTACTAAAGATAGATGTACTAGATCAACTGTGATATTTTTCTGTATCTGTATCTGTATCTGTGTACGTCGAAGTGACCAATACTGGCTTTTCTACGACGGTGAGAGAGCGCGTGTCGGACTTATTGACACAAGCTGTTGAGGGCGGTCTTGAAGGCCTCGACAGACTTAGCGCAAACTATATTGTCCTCCAGTTGGTTCCATTTGATGACTGTGTCCACAAAGAATGATGAGCGGTATTGGTTAGTTTTCGTAGATGTTGTTTCGAGACACTTGCTGTTATTTTTGACTTGAGATGAAAGAATGTTTGTATTTTCACAATTATCGAATGTTTTTAATTTGATTTGGTGTCTAGGCTTAGCTTTTTGAATGAAATTGTGAGTTGGTAGCCCTGGCACCAACCCCTCAACCACCTTATAGAGCATAATGAGTCGCAAGCTGGTCCTTCTATGCTGGAGCGGTTGTAAGTCCAGTTCCTTGGCCTTGGTGGTGATGAAGCCCTCTTTCCTGTTGTGGTAGTCTCGTTTTATGAAACGGATGGCTTTGCGTTGGACACGTTCGAGCTTATCTATGTCCTGTTTTTGAAATGGGTCCCAGACTATTGATCCATATTCAAGTGTTGATCGCACCATGGAGACGTAAGCTGTTTTCCTGCAGTTCTCAGTACAGTGTGATAAATTACGTCGGAGAAATCCTAATGTTGAGTGAGCTTTTTTAGTGATCTTGTTGATGTGAGTTGACCACTTTAAGTCTGACGAAATTTGGAGTCCAAGATAGGGGTTATTTTCAACCTCTTCCAGCACATGATTGTCCAGTGTGTAGTATTTGCTGGTTTTTTGGCGTATGCTCATGATGTAGCATTTTTTGGCGTTGAAACGCATACCCCAGTCATTGGCCCACTTTTTTACTAGATCAAATGTGATACTTTAGCCAAATTTAAGTGTGATAAGCAAAATTCTGTGATATATTAAATATGACTTTGTTGACATTGATTATGCATTATAACCTGTGCTATTGTATGATATACATTGCCTGAATAAAAATGAATTGAATTGAATTGAATTGATGTTTGACCGAGGTTTGACGCTTGTTTGTCCGAGGTAAAAGCATTGTGACGTCACAAAATTTTACATTTTTTCCCGCAATTGGAAGGATCATTTTCTATTTTTCTAAGAATTTTTTCGACAAGAGAGTTAAGCCAGTGTTATTAGCCTTGACTTTTTAGAGGCACATACGAATAAATTGCCAGGCGATCTTTTTCGGCATGTGATTTTACCCAATCCTCTGCATATCTATTGCTTTGTGTCTTGTAAGGATGGGTCAAAATAAGTATTTGTCTTCCTCAATAATGGAATCTTACCAGTTTTAACTGAAATGCAGTTATTTGAGGATAAAAATATGTTTATCAGCATCCTGATTTTTATCAATATTTCAGCCGGAAGTTGGTATTCTAATTTCGAACACGGTTGAGAAATTGCTGAATCTCCGAATGAATTTTACGGATACGGATTTTTTTTTATTTTCATGTCGCTGTCGCGAAGCCGCTTCATTTGTCGGCGAGAAATGTTCCTTCATTTACTTAGGATGTCTCTTTTCATACGTGCAATCATAATTCTAACGAGAAAGATAAAATATATCTCTAAGATCAAAAATTAAAAATTTATTTTTTTTAAATTATTAATTTTATAGGTTGCCAGTCAGCCCAACACCATGCACCACTGACATTTCGGCCTGGGAAATTAGACGTTTCGGTCGTGAAGTTTTAATAACAAAGTTTCATTTCCAAACGGGGGCATTAGGCCTATATTTTCAGACATTACGATCTTATTTAGATTATAAGTTAGATTTCAAAAAGATCGTATTTCATAAGATAGTGAAAATATGCCGACTCTGATCTTTATTGATTTGATATAGATACATATGAGGGGGTGGACAGGGTGAAAGGGAGGGGGGAGAAAGGGGGCGGGAGGAGGGAGAGAGGGAGAGGGAGGAGGGAGGGAAGGGGGGGGGAATGGGAGGGAGGGGGAGAAAGGGGGCGGGAGGAGGGAGAAAGGGGGCGGGAGGAGGGAGGTAAGGGAAGGATGAAAAGGAGCAGGAGGGAGGAGGGGGAGGTAAGGGGGCGGGAGGGGGAGAGAGGTACCCCCTGTCCGCCCCCCCACCCACCCATATGGATGGGTCGCTATCGATAGGCATTCCGGTCGGATATATATTTTTTTAAATCTTATATTTAATATAATTATTGCAGGGACGTATACTACATACGTCCCCGTTTGTTGTTATTTTAAATTTTATTTTTTATTTTATTTGCCGATTGAAAAACTGGTCGAGGACAATTTGCCGCCCAGTACTAGTTACCGCCTACTGCATTTTAAAGGCACTTAATTATGGTTAATTTTAATAATGACATGAAACTTTGTCAGACGTATTAAACATATACATGTACATGTATTCCTGATTATACAAAAATTAATCTTATTCGTTGGCTAAATTTGATATAATAAGGATAAGAAAAATTTGACATGAATTCCGAGGCTGGGGTTGGGGAAAGGGTACGTGTGTAAAAGGGCTGATTTTAAATGCAATATTATATAATTGTATGTATTGATGATTGTTATATTTTGAACTGATATTGTGTTCAAATCAACATTTTATTTACTGGTGGTTGCCCTATTTTCTCTAGCAAAGATTACTCGGACATTTCTGGAAAATCCCAAATTTTACATTGTCAGCGATTTTAGATTTTACTTTCAATCACAGTTAATTGTATCTGGAACTAGCAAATGGGATAATTTCTCTTCAGTGGGATGAGCTTATCAATTTGGGGTATTTAATGTCTTGCACACTGAAAATGCACAGGACTCTGGCTTTCCAGACCCATGCACTCTCTGTCGAGGGGGTCCCTGTAAAGTGCGAAACGAAACAAAAACGGAACGAAACGAAACGAAACAAATCGAAACGAAACGAAACAGATCAAAACGAAACGAAACAAAACATTAAACTTAAAGAAAATGAGAAAAAGAGGAAAAATCGCCGAAAACGAATATTTCAAGACAAGATCAGCATGTAATATTGCCTTAATCCAAGAGTTCTACATTTGTAACTAGTGCTGAGAGGGTTTCTTGAAATAGTCACAATGACAATTAAAAAAAGTAAATGTCAAATGCCATTCATGTATTTAAGAGGAATAAAAGGGAGGGGATAGAAAATCACGCTATGACACCGTAATGAGATTATAAAACGGGGTGGGGGCACATTTAAGGAAAATAATTATCCTTTTTCAAACGAAATGTGCCCCCCCCCCCCAGTTTTTAATTGTTCTCATTTTTCTGATAAAATTTTCAAATACACATAACGGAACAGTTCCGTTTCCTCTGCGCTAGACTCCTCCCTGCTAAATTGCATCCCGTTCTCTCAAGCTTCGTTACGTTCCCGCACGATTACCAAGATGAGCTATTACGCTTTGCCACGCTCTATCACGGTTCCCTACGCTTATCAAGTTTTGTTGCGATCTGTTACGATGCAGGACTACGATTTGCCGCGATTTGATATGAAATAGACAACCAGTTTCAATACCGCTTGCAATATCCGAACAAGGTTAAGCTTAATATCCAGGAGATGAATATTTTATATCGCAAAACGGAGGAAATGGCATTGATGAACCTTATTTGCTCTTTCTTTTTTTCGATTATTAAAGTTAATATTTTTCTTGAGCAATTCAAATCTTTGATTGCGTGTATATATTTAACTCGTTCGAAGACAATTAATGCAGCACCTCACTGATTATCAAGACTTCTTTTCTTAGTCTTCTTCATATGTTAGAAATTGTTGCGGATGTTAAAAACACTTTTAATCCATCAAAAACGGGTTGTCTTATTATAATTTTTATTATAGAAATATTGGAATCGCAACGAATCTTGTAGATCGTGGACTGAATCGTGGAAACCGCAACAAATCGTCAAAGAGCGTGAGTGAAATCTTAGTGGATCGTAGAAGAACGTGTTTCACCAAGATCTCCTATGATCGCATATTACGATCTGTTCAGTGCGCTTTGTCAAGATCTGTTACGCTCTACTACGCTCCACCACGTTCACTACGCTCTCCTACGCTCTCTCACGATGTAAGGATCAATCGGGACAATCGTAGCAAATTTTTTGAGAATAAAAAATTTTACCACGATCTCCGCGATCTGCTACGATCATCACGATTCCACCACGCTCTCTTACGATCGTCACGATTCAACCTCACGCTCTCTTACGATCTCTACGATTCACCTCAATCGGGGCAATCGGGGCGATCGTGGCTAAGTGTAAACCTAGCATAACGGTTGAAGGCAATAATGAGGGGGTGGACAGGGCCAAAGGGAGGGGAGAGAAAGGGGGCAGGAGGAGGGAAGAAGGGGCCGGGAGAAGAGGAAAGGGGGCGAGAGAAGGGACAGATGATTGGGAGGGTAACAGTAACCAAAAAAATTAGGAAATTACTTTTAATATAAATAATCTTGCTATTATGCGTTCATGTACATAATCTCAATTTTAAAAATTACAACGAAATTCATCTATACATACCTTAAAATTTTTTCCCGATCGCTTCGCTCGCCGCAATTTTCAATTCATTTTTCAAATACGTCAGGCTAGCTTCGCTCACCTTAGTTTTTCATCTAAACAGGTCTATTTCTTTTTTCGAGGTTTAAAAAAGGAAATAACCCAAATAACTTCACTATTGCACCAATTTACACTTTAAAGTTTAAACATTTGTCTTGACCGCCCAAGACCCCCTTCCCCCACGGGGAGGGGGGGGGGGGGGGCGGCAGGAGGAGAGTGGTACCCCCTGACCCTTCAATAAGATCTTGTCTTGAAATATTCGTTTTCGACGATTTTTCCTCTTTTTCTCATTTTCTTTAAGTTTAATGTTTTGTTTCGTTTCGTTTCGATCTGTTTCGTTTCGTTTCGATTTGTTTCGTTTCGTTTCGTTTTTGTTTCGTTTCGCACTTTACAGGTACCCCTGTCGAGGTTCATAGTGCGCATCGTACTAAACTCAACATAACTTTCTTCTTTCGAACCCCGTGGATTTGTATCAATCCAAATAGAGGTTCCATCTTTGATCTGTTTCTCTTACTCGACTCTGGGAAGTGTATCCTTCCTTAATGGTCACCTTTGCTTCCTTCAGCCATGGAAATTGTATTTCCTGATTGCTAGCCTTTTTTATAGGTAATTGTTTTCTTTGTTTTATAGTTCTTCAAATCAAGGGGATAAGATTTGCGTATAGAATAAGTAGGAATTATGAGTGATTAAATGGTAACAATCATATTTTCATCTCAATCTTCTTAGTTTGTAAATAAATGTAAATATTATAATCGTTTATTATAAATCAATAATATCATAATCATAGAGTCTCTAGTTCTTGTCTTTTATCTTGATATTTGACGTGTTTCGGACATTGAGAGCCACAGAATATTTTAGAGGTTGTGAGGGCTACATCCAAGAGATCGAATCAGATAACAATACACAACGCACATAATACGTAGACATCAGGTTTTCGGTGATTCTTATGGTCAGTCTAATATCTCTGGTTCCTGTAGAGCGCTCCTAAATCACATTAGAAATAACGGTGAACCATAGGTATTTGAATCATCGTGAATCTATTGCTTGTCTGCTTTGTGTTTTTGCACTGAGTGTTTTGGGGTTTTGCTGTGGGTGCTGCAACCTGGTGTTGTTGGAGATCCCCTCCTTTGTCCGTTGTAAATTGGTAATTAATTTGTCAATAGGACAATAAACTGAAGAGTATAGCATAGCCGTAATTATCACCGCGGGATACGTCCCCGTTACACGTGTATTAAGTGGTCATTTGCTTTCAGGATTTTTCTTCTCTAAAAAGGCACAAAACTATCAGGTACAGATTACTGTCATTGCTGTGAAAGCCTTGGAACAAAATGTTTCAGTTTAGAGAACTAGGAACCAAATAGGCGGTACCAGTACAGCAATTTTGCAAAAAGTGTCTAATTTCAATCACACTTTGAGACACTATTCAAACAAAAATTGATTTTTCCATAGAAAATTGTTCATAATCCTGTGTGATAACGGTACACCATTGGTTACCCTAAGTTTCAATGGAATGTTTTGATTAAATAAAAATTAGCAAAAAAAAAAAAAAAAAAAACCCTAAAAAGTTGGGCGGCCATTTGTCCTCAATCAGTATTGTTAAATTTTATTTTTCAATAGATTTTATTTTCTTTTTAAATTTCAAATATAAACTCAGTATATGAAATGACTGAACGAGATCGAAGCAAAAGGACGACTTGTATAAGAAAGAAAGCTCGAAGGGTATTTTTCAACAGGTATCGATTATAGCACCAGAGCATCACACCAAACACCCAATGCTATAAAAAAAAAAGAAGAAAAACACGGAGCAGACAAGCACGGAAAGGAGCGCCAAATCACATAGGAACATCAAACACAAATGACTACACATAAACCAGCGAGACCAAAGGGCAATCGGTGCCGACTTAAGGACGTATTTAGATATCAAGGCATAAATTGCTTGCTTGCTCTGCGGGCTGGAGCAAGCTAATACATGCAATCACTCATGGAGTCCGACCATCATTTAGAGAGGACAGGTGGTCGGAGCGAATACATGCAATCACCCGTGGAGTCCGACTACCATTCAGAGAGGACAGGTGATCGGGACTATGTATCTTCTCTAAAGAGGATTGGACATGACCCGTCATGGAGTCCCGTTGTCACAGTCAGTCAGAGTGCAACTCTTTGACAAGAATGCGCTAGGCTATATATATATATATATACATGGATCAAGTATTATCTAGAGTCCCTTCTGATATTCACCGTATGTAAGGCGATCAAACATTTTCAATAGAAATTTAGATTGTGTTTTTATTTGTATCATTCCTTGAAGATCCCTCTGCCTGGAAGTCTTAGATTCTGCTGTGAATTGGAAGATATCTGGCGCGTAGCAAGAGTACTTTTCAAGTGGAAGCGCTTTCATGTAAGATGCTCGTGGTTGAGGGGGATGGGGGGGGGGGGGGCGCTTAAGGCCTCTAATAAGACACAACGCGAAATCCTGGTGGGGTGCAGGGAACAGAAGCTGGTGAATTTTATTTGGTACAATAGACCACTTGCAATAGATCGAAGTCCAATGAGTAAACTGAATTGATTCTCTTGTCCTCTCTGAATCTCAGTCGGACTCCTCGGGTGTTAACATGCACGAGCTCGCTACAGCCGACAGAGCACGGACTGTATTTCTTAAGCCTCTTGTTTTTATATCCATTTACATATCCATCTGTGTGTTTATTGGGCCCCTGCGTCATGCTGTCTGTTTGTATGGTCATCTTACAGCGAGGAGGTATTTTAGACCACTAGTGTGCGTTCTTCGAGACATCTAGGTAATCGGAATTTAAGTGGGAGGGTTGTGCGCACGTAATCCGGATTATACACCGTCTGCTGCTGGCGTGGCAGATGACCGTCCTTAGTTGACACCGATTGCCCATTGGTCTCGTTAGTTTATGTGTAGTTATTTGTGTTTGATGTTTCTATGTGATTTGGTGGTCCTTGTACCTTTTTGTGCGTCTCTTTCTTTGCTTGTCTGCTCTGTGTTTTGCATTGGGTGTTTTGGGGTTTTGCTGTGGGTTCTGCAACCGGGTGTTGTTGGAGATTCCCTCGTTTCATGAAATGTCGCGGACAGCCTCATCTATTATATCTATATTTGGCATATTTATTTTTTTGTTTACTATATAGATATCAGAGATGGGACTGCATGTTTGCGACGTTTCAATGCAGTTTACTGATTCATAATGACATTCTTTAGTTACAAGAATTTTTGATAAACCGGGCACAGCTTCTACATTTTTCAGTCCCCACGTAGCATCGTGTTAAAGACAACATATATCTCTCTTGTGAGGAATATGCAAGACGTTGGGCAAAGAAAGAGGATGTACAGCTCGACACACTATCCGAATGGATAAAATCCATCAGAGGGTTACTTTTATCTAAAATTAACCGATTAAAATCAACCGTGAGCACCAGATTCGAGTCTATATTTAAAGACCCTGATGTTATCACAGAGCTTACCTACCTCCAAGAACATTATGTCATCACACCAGCGGACAAAGCCTTAAATAATTACACATTTACTTGCAAAAAGTTCTATTTCGAAAGTCTAGTTAAAGAGTTGGGTTTAAATTCGACACCTGGAAATCCCACTTACACCCCAACAAACCTTTCTGCCTCTGAAATAATAGATAACCACAAATCAGCTCTTTCTTCCTTTGGCTTCCAAACTAACAATTTAGATTTAGATTTACCATACTTATACTGCATACCTAAAATGCATAAGAATCCGTACAAACAACGTTTCATCGCTGGTTCCTCAAAATGTTCTACCAAATCTGTATCGATCTTACTCACCAAAGTTTTATCTGAAATCAAATCTGGGCTTCAAAAATATTGTTCGACAGTATATTCTCGCAGTGGTATCAACCAGATGTGGATTTTAAAGAATTCGAAGGAACTTTTAGAACATCTGAAATCCACTCATTTTAGTAAAGTTCATTCGATCAAAGCCTTTGATTTTTCGACACTTTACACTACAATTCCACATTCTAAATTGAAAGAAAGACTCGCAAAAATTATAAGTAATGCGTTTACAAGTAAGAACGGTAATCGCAAATACAAATTTATTGTTGTGAACTATGACAAAACCTACTTTGTAAAAGAAAAGTCCGATTCTGAAAATAAGTACACTGAAACAGATATTATTCAGATGTTAAACTTTTTGATCGACAACATTTTTGTGGTGTTTGGAGGAAAGGTCTTTCAGCAAATTGTCGGAATTCCAATGGGGCCCAATTGTGCCCCACTCCTTTCCGACATTTTCCTTTACTCGTACGAAGCTGAATTAATTCAATCTTTGGTCTCTGAAGGGAAAAGATACTTAGCTTCTGACTTCAACTTCACTTATAGATACATAGACGATGTTTTGTCCATCAATAATCCGAAATTCGCAGATTACCTGAGCAGAATATATCCTTCAGAGCTTGAAGTCAAAGAAACTACAGAGACAAATAATTCAGCATCCTATTTGGACATAATGTTGTCCTACGACACTGATGGTCACATGAACACCTCACTCTATGACAAACGTGACGACTTCAATTTCAGCATTACAAACTTTCCTTTTCTGAGTAGCAACATCCCTTCATCGCCTGCTTATGGCGTGTTCATATCTCAGTTGATACGCTATGCCAGAGCAAGTACGAAATATACGGATTTTGTTCTGAGAGCTAGGCGTCTTTCAGATAAGCTTCTCAGTCAGGGATATGTTTGTGACCGACTAACATCGTCACTGAGGAAGTTCTACGGTCGATATGGGGAACTCGTCATACACTATGATGTCCCACTCTCCAGAATGGTGGGTGATATTCTGTCATAGACCATTTGAACCATCCAACCCAAGATTGTACTCTACAGTGCTCCCCCGATATAACGCCAACATCCGTCCAGAGAAAAAATTGGCGTTAAAGTGAGGGTGGCGTTACATCGAGGGAGTCAATAAAAGGATGATAGACAGCTATACGCTCTAAAAAAATCTTATTTTCGCATTTCAAGAATGTGCTGGGTCAAAGAAAATTGCATGTACATGCAGAGTGCTCAAAACGATTTATTTGAGGCGGCGATTGAGAAATTTAAGAGAAAATAAACGATCAGAGGAAATTAAAACCGGCGACTTTTATCATCCGAGTCGGCAAAATTTCGCCGGGTGCCGCCCCTTATAGAAGTCGGTGTTAAACAGTAACATGAAATACATGATACAGGTTTATTCGTATTTCAGAAAATGTAGGCACTGATGAGCACATTCCTTGCATTGGTATTAGTAGCGCCGAGATACGTGCACAACGCATCTTTTACTTTTTCGTCTATTCTAGTAGTCTGTTCGATGACGCTTGAATTTTATGCTGGGCTAAATGCCGGTTTTGTTGTTTTTTGTTTTTGTTTTTGTTTTTTGTCAAATATCTGCATCATCACTGGACTCGCCATAAGTTGAATTAAAGTTCAAATTACACTATCTAGGTAAACATTCATGTAAACGAAAATAAACCCAAGCGCGATAATTAACAGGACACTGTGCACCTATGAATCTAAGTTGTTTATTTAGTTATAACAACTCAATTAAATGGCATTGTAATCGGGGGTTTTATATACCAAATACGACAATTTGTCCGCCGAATTCAGTGGCGGATGGCGGTATGCGGGGGTTGGCGTTACAACGGGGGTTTATAATGTAAGGAAATCTGTACATTGGGAAAAAGTGGCGGTAGCCGGGGTTGGCGGTTTAACGAGGGGCGATAAATCGGGGGAGCAGTGTATATCTTCCGAAATGGAAGTTACCGGATGTGACAGTTCTACCGAATTGAAGCGGCGGGTGTTGCATGCAAGCAGGAGATGCTTACTCTTCCTGGGCACCTGATCTCACTCCCATATCGGGAGTTCGCTTCTTTTCATGTGGTGGAGGTTTTTGTTTGTTTGCTTTGGTTCCTGTTTTGTCCTGATTTTGTATGCCTTCGGTTTCTGATTTTCTGAATTATCGATTTTGTGCTGTATACAGGGATATGGTCATTATCCATATTTGTCATCTAAACGTTAACATTTATATAAATGTTTGAATTTATTGCATTGACATTGCATTGAAAAGTAACAAAACATGCAATTTGTTTGTCTTATACTATTTTAAAAAGTTAACAATCAATATTGAATTCGTCATTTTATGATCATTTTATCATGAACAATCTCATGTAAATTTGTTCATTTCTACACACACTTATGACTGCACATACATGTACGTATATATATGCATTTCATTTGCGAATCTAAATTCTTTATTGGAAAGGGTCCCCCCGAGGGGGTGTTCCAGCCCGGCCAGTGGGAGGATGTCTAGCCTTCTAGCTCATGAATTTGAAAAAAAAACACCGAGCAAATGAATTCCGAGTTAACGACAACCAACACTTGGCAAAACTTGTCCTCGTCATTCTTAATCATCTTTCCAAAATTTCACAAATTATTTCCTCGTCCCTTTGGCCGGACTGGACCATCCACCTTGAAAGGGGAAAAATACGAGTTGCTAATAGCTTTGATCAATACTTTGATTTTGCATTAAATATAAGAAGACATGCAATAAGAATATGGCGGCTTTTTCAATAGTTAAAAAAAAACAACAAAAAAACAAAATCAAAAACAAAAACAAAAACTAACATATAAAACGTTAATAAATATACGAATAACAAATAATTATGCATGAGAAATTCGGTTGACCCGTGACACTTATTGTTTGAATAAATCACTACTTTTGAAATTATGCGAATCTTTCTCTAAAATTTTCGATTTGGTAATTTTATTCATACGTGGTACTGGTTGGCCGACAATGGTAGCGACCTCTATCGGTATCTGAGTACATGCATATCCAACGATAATCTCTTCATAATCCCGTTCGTAGCACGATGACGTCGGGCTTTTACGTCTAAATACGGGTATAGTAATCTTCTGAGGCGAGCACTTCCCATAGGAGTTGAATTCGAAGTTGTTCCTGGCAGAATATTTCATGCATTGAGAATGTACACTGCCGCTACACGACTTTAAGGTCGCATTAAGTAAATTTCTTGGAATTCTATCACTGTCAGGTGAATTAAGGTAGTTCCATCTGCAGGCAGCAGTGTCTTTTATGTTATTATTCTGCCGCAAGATGGCGCTTAAGGAAGTTCCCCATTTCTGGCATGGCATCGGTCGTAGAACTTCGCCACTCTTCGGAACGAGGGAGAATCCATTTATTTTCATATTTGCGAACATTCCTATACTGTTATTTGCATCAGCTTCGGTAACGCACCCGGGGTTTGTTGTGGTTGAATTTGATTTTCTTAACGTAAACTGAAAAAAAAACATAAAAACAACTAATTTACATAATACCTGTGATTTCTTTCTCTGTAACTTATACCATTAGAAAGAGGACAAAAATATCTATTAAAATTGCAAGAGGCGAGAGAAAACAATAATAAAACAACTCCCACAAAATCACTGCAGTTGGCGCAACTGAATTAAAAAGAAAATCAACATAGAAAAACAAAGTTACTTCTCCAGGACAAAAAAGCAGCAACCATCTGTAAAATAATCCAAATAATGCGTGTTTCGGATATATAATCGGTGCTAATCCATGATGTCACAACTTTTACCTATCATAAAGCATATCTTTGTAGCAATTTAAAAAAAACCTCCGTTTATACTCTATTAATTGCGAAAAAGCTTCGAATGCGCGACTACCTTCCTCGCCAGGCATTCACAACTCAAACATTACAAGAACTTAATTAAAGTTTGATATTCCTAAATCACCAAGAAAGGGAAAGAGGAAACGCTATGGTATACACATTGCTTATTTCCTTCCGCAGATTACCTATATGTTGTTTTATCTACTATTACAGCATATGGAAAGATTAAAATTAACTGCTTCAAGATCCATCATTCCTTGGTTGAGTATCGTAACGGAGTAGTGGGCGTGCAGAAATCGTCAATAAAACTAAATAGTTTAATCTTGTTACTATATATATACAACTTTAATAGACCTGTGGCTATTTCGAAACAAGATAAGGGTATTGCACGCGAAGACATTTTCTGCAAGAGTTTTCAGAGTGATAATATATTGAATTTACAAGTAATATATATTTTTTACCTGAAAAAAAGAAGAAAATAGAAACAAAGAAAAGAAAATCAAGCATACCATAAAAAGCACCCCAGGAGAATAAGGAAAGAACAGAAAAAGACAAAATGTAGCATACCAATAAACTTAGGAAAATCCAAGCTGAATCAAGTTGGAATCTCTTAAAAAGCATGATTTTATGTCCATTAAATTTCTCGTAGAGTTCCCAGGAGAAAAGAAAACGAATTTCTATTTTCAGTCCCTTTTATATATGCAGATAGGACATGTCGGACATTGGACATCTGAGAACCGGAAGTTGTTATATATAAGGGGGATTATATTCAGATGTATTTCCCCAGTTAGAATCACAAGACTCGAAAAGTATTCAATCAATTTCGTAACATCAGAAGTGGATTTAGTGAAGAGAAATAGTAACCAGACTCCAAGACTTCTCCTATCCATTTAGTACGACACTCAGGTGCCAATCCAGGAGTCTTTTCTTTGAGTGGATATATCTCCTTTTAAGGGAGGGGGGTTCTCTCTATAAACACTGGACATGCTTTTCTAGTTCTTTGTTTTAAAATCTTCAGATGATGCAATATGATTAATTTCATATTACGTAATTAAGAGAAAGAGTAAGGAAAAAATAAAACATAAAAGAAACAAAGAAATATTTGTCAACAATAGAACACTTATTTCAGGGTATCCTATTTCCAGTTTGTGATCTGCGCCTTATTATGACAGAAGTTCAATATTTGCTGGATACGCCCCTGTCATAATTATGTTACGGGGAGGATTCCTCTACAAAATTATGTGAATGACGCACGTAGGGATTATACGGGGTCAAAACCGTACTTAACATCAAAATTCACATGTCCCGATAATCTTCATTTTGTTTGATTGTAATGGAAATTTACCAAATAAAAATTTAACATAAGTGCCGAAAAATTGGTTAACCAAAATCTTTGTAGATACATGTAGTCCAAAAAGACACAAATGAAATCCTCCATTTTCATAGAATCGAAAATTGTAAGAAGTACTAAGCAATCAATATTTTTTGAAAGTGTTGAAATTGAATAAATGATAACAATTAAACGAAAGATCCGAATGGTTTTAAATCGAAAAATTTCCCTTGCTCATGCATCGATTTTATAATACATCATATTATAATATCATAAATATATCATAAATTCTATGGAAAAACTTGGATAGAACCATAAACAAGGGAGGTGCTCCCAAAAAGGAAGTAAATACTTTCCGGTCACATGAACCCAATAGGACGGATTCCCGTTTTCCGTTCTAGACAGGTGAGGTACCATAGCTTTGTCACAGACCCTTTCCTCAGCTCAAACCCTTTCCTCCACATTTCAAGAAGAAAAGATTCCTGCTGAGGAAAGGTTTATGTCTAAGCTATGATACCTTAAATTACCCCACTGTACCGTTCATCCAGTCTTCAGCGCTTTTTTTGTAATTGACTTGTAGTGAAGTAAAATCGCAACAAAGAACAGGTGAGGGGCTCTAGATAACAAGACAAAATAATGCATTCGTATCCCCCCAAGGAAAACAAAGCACCCCCCCCTAAAACACACAAACAAACCCAAGTAACATAAAAGTCAATAGCAACACATAGTACGGGGAGGATACCGATGTTTACCTGAAACCATTCTTGAACGGCCGTTTGCTGTGTGAATATAGCTTTTGGTGAGGTTACTAACCACTTTAAAGTTGATTAAAATAATTCAACATTCAAGATTAATTTGTTCCCAATGCTAGAAATTGAGTTGTTTAATGTTTATTATGCATGTTGACACAAACATAACTTGTTTGTCAACGTAAGTAAATCGTACATTTATCTGTTCTAAAATGATGCTATTGAATTTGAAGACGTTTAACATTTGTACCACTTGGTGAGTGTCACTGCTGGTGGACCAGGAGTTCCCAATAGCACATGTAGCCTATTTCGATCAACTTCGGTTGATCGTTTCTTCAACGCATTTGAACATTTCTGTTATCAAATTTTCTTGAAATTTCTAAAACATGAGTCTGTAGCATCGTATCCCACCCATCATTTGCAACGTCTTTCATACATGTTTCGACAATCATAATAACTTTCAGACTCTTTGGTTGTATTACACTGTCTAGATTGAGGATCACCGACGAAGGTTAAAGCACGAACGTGCATGTCTAGTCCATGCTGTAAATTTATCTGTTCTTGAACATGTTGAATGATGCTACATGTGTATATAATTTGAAGACGTTTAACAAGTATATATATGCAAACGTGCAAGTCGACATGGCATGAAGCTATCTTACACATGTGAGTCAGAAATAAAGCACAGAATCAGACCTCCAATAGTTCCAACTCGATTGCAGCTTTAACAGCAAAACAACGAAACACTCGAATGGCAAAATGTGAAAGATGAGTTGTCTAGCGTAACAATTAATAGTATCAGATATCATATTCAATAAATTGTTATAATTACGCACCCTTCAATTGCTTCAACTGTCATTCAATGTAAACGTCTTAAAATTGAATAGCATCATTTAAGAACAGATAAATTGGCAACATGGACCAAAAATTTAAGTTTTGGGTATTTAATCCTCGTCAGTGATCCTCAGTCTAAAAAATGTAATATGGCCAAAAAAGTGTTAAAATTATTACGTTCAAAAATGTACCGAAAGACGTAGCAGAATGGGTGGGATATGATGCTAAAGGACCCACGTTCTAAAAATTTCAAGAAATTTTGTAACAGAAAAATTTCAAATGCGTTGGAGACAGACGATCAACCGAAGTTGATATCATATTCAATAGATTGTTATAAGTACGTATCCTTCAATTACCTCAACTCTGATTCAACAATTGGTTTTAACTTTTCGGATAATAATTCCAACCTCTTATTCCCTTCCGTACGTACCCATCTGTTCTCTCATATCTGTGGTTTCCTTAGGTTAATTAAATAAATTATCATTATTAGTTTAAAAAAGTATGACATTCATAACATTGTTATAACTTTTCGGACAGTAATTCCAGACTTTAATGCAGACATTCTTCCGTGCTCTTCAGTCGTCTCAAGTGACAACTCTGTGTAACCAAAATAATGCATTATGAATTTAAAAGTATACCATTCAATACATTGTATATTATTACTTTTTGGACGATAATTCCAGTCTTTCGTCCATATCATACATTTCTATCAACTCTGTGTTTTCCTGATGTTAATTGAATATCGTTATAGATAAAAAAGTATGACAATCATTACGTGGTTATACCTTTTGGGACAATGTTTCCAGCCTTTTATACTGACATTCTTACGTGCTTTTCAATTATCTCATATCTGTGTATTCCTTAAAATAATTAGATATCATTTGAAAATTAAAAAGTCTCATATTCAATACGTGGTAATAACTTTTCTAACATTTCGGAACTTAATTCCAGACTATCATGCTCTTCCGTACCGGACATCAGTTCTCTCACATCAGTGTTTTCCTTAGTAAATTGAATGTCATCATTAATTGAAAAAGTATTACTTTTGGAACTTGACAATCTTCCGTATCCTTCCTGAAGTTACATTAATTATTGCATATCACTATTAATTCCCCTTTGAAAAACAAAAACAAGATTAGGGGATTTTCTCACATATTCCTCGTTTACTAATCCATTTAAATTACTATACGAAGGACATTGCACAATGATTGTCATTTTTCTTCTCCTTCTGTTTATTGCATAAGATGGTGTCGATCTATGTATGAACATACCAAGGTTTCTTTAATTTCTTTTCATTTGTTAAAATGTTGAAAAGGGGCATAATGTAATGATAGAGTTAAAATATTTCATTGTTTGTATTGAGGATCATTGACGAGGGTTAAGTAACAGAAACGTGCATGACTGGTCCATGCTGCAAGTTTATCCTTTCTTAAATGATGCTATGAATTTGAAGACATGTAATATCAATACAGATTGAAAAAGCATTTTAAATATATCAAACTAGTGTCCTTTTTAAAGTATGACTTTGTTTTCAGCACGGCATTAAATTCGTAGTTTGAATTCAAATTTTCAGTTTGAATTTATGTGCTTAGTATGACTTTTATGTATATTTTCAGTGTTTTGAGTGTTTTCAAAACATAAAACACAGAAGGTGCAAAAAGGAGGTTTGTTAACCACTACTTCAAAATGTTTGTTCAAATTGATACGCAGAACAAATACTAGTAAAACATGTCTTTAACGCCTAAATCTTTGTTTACATCCGTATTTTAAGTATATATACTTGAGTATATAAATTCCACATTATTTGTTTGAATTCCGAAATATCAATGAAGTATACTAGCCTCTTGATACCTGTCAGTTGAATATTGATAAATGAAAATCCATGACGTGACAGATACCGTATCGTAAATAGTTTGTACCCGGCGACCGTCCGTTTATGTTCTATTCTTGACTACCATCTGATCCAATTTAATATTTGACCTCAATTAGAACTAAAACAAACGCGCATAAATTTACTTACTTAGGCTATATTTAAATAGAAAATGTGAGGAATGTTAAATGGGTAAGCCGGTCAAAGTCTACGACGACATGTTTGAAACGGCTTGTTTAACAGAATATTATCATTCATACTACATCAGTTAGTTTGTCTGCTTTGATTGTTGCCGGTCAACTTTGTATGTGTTTTGTTGATTTCTGTCGTCTTGTATCCTCTTGTTTCTTTATGTTGTTTTGATCGTTGTTAATTGTTTGTTTCAGTCCTGAGGATGTGAATGCTGTCATTCAAGTTGCATAAGTTAGTTTGTCTGCTTCGATTGTTGCCGGTCAACTTTGTATGTGTTTTGTTAATTTGTGTCTTGTTCTATCCTTTTGGTTTTTTATGTTGTTTTGTTCGTTGTTAATTGTTTTTTTTTTCAGTCCTGTTGGTGTGAATGTTGTCATTTATGTTGCATTAATTAGTTTGTCTGCTTCGATTGTTGCCGGTCAAATTTGTATGTGTTTTCTTAATTTGTGTCTTTTACTATCTTCTTGGGTTTTATGTTGTTTTGATAGTTGTTAGTTATTAGCTTTAGTCCTGTGGGTGTGTTCCGCTGTGGTCAGTGTAAGGGGAACCTTGCCGGAGATCTTCTTAATACATGTATAGTAGTTAGATCGTAACCATATTTGGATTATATTTCACTGCTAATTACGTTTTACTATAAAGATACAAGGAAAAAAACTACAGTAATTTCTAAAAACTTGTTAACTGCTGAAGATTTCATTTGCTAAGTTTCACAATTGCCTCTGCACTAAACAGAACTAACTGGCTGCTGGCAGAAGCAAACTCATGAAACAACCACCTAAAAATGCGACTTATTTTAAGCCTTGTACGTTGTTTAAAAATACTCGATGTCGTGCGAAGTGTTTTGTTGGTATCATTGGTTTATGTGGGATCTTCTGTGTTTCATGTTTCTATGGTGTGAGTTGGTGTTCCTAGTCCTTTTTACGTCTCTTTCTGTGAGTGTCTGCTCTGTTATTTTGCATTTTACTGTGGGCGCTGCAATCGAGTTTGGGTGGAGATCCCCTCCTTTCTTTTTGCGCATTCAAATACGAAAATGTTATGCATGTGTGTTCCGCTGTGATCAATGTAAGGTCATGTTGGAGATCTTCTCTTCATGCTCTTCATACATTCATTATTTGAATTTCCACATTTGACCTTGTGTATCATTAATTATCTTACATCATCTATCGAAATTACCATATGGTATAATGAAAAGATATCAGCCATAACCCTAGTGTTGGTTCCAAGTGTAGAGTACGGTCGTGTAACTTACCCAGGCGCTTGTTTTGTAACGTAGTTATCTCCTTTCCCCTTGTTTAAGCCATTCACCTCAAGCAAGCCCAAACACCAACCTTAGATTTAAGGCTATTCTATGGAACGCCATCGCTGTCTTATAAGGAGATATTTCAATATATTAGATGGTTTAATCAATATATGCGGTGGTAAGTACATTATATGCGGTGGTAAGTACATTATATGCGGTGCTAAGTACATTATATGGAGTGCTTAGTACATTATATGCGATGTTAAGAACATAATATGGGGTGGTACGTACATTATATGCGGTGCTAAGAACATTATATGTTGTGATAGGTGCTTATATACGGTGCTAAGAACATTATATGCGGTGGTAAGTACATTATATGCTGTGCTAAGAACATTATATGCGGTGGTATGTGCATTATATGGAGTGCTAAGTACATTATATGCGGTGGTAAGTACATTATATGAAGTGCTAAGTACATTATATGGAGTGCTAAGTACATTATATGCGGTGTTAAAACATTATATGGAGTGGTACGTACATTATATGGGGTGCTAAGTACATTATATGCGGTGCTAAGTACATTATATGAGGTGGTATGTTCATTACATGGGGTGGTTAGTACATTATATGCGGTGCTAAGTACATTATATGCAGTGCTTAGTAAATCATATGCGGTGCTAAGAACATTATATGGGGTGGTGAGTACATTATATGCGGTGCTTAGATCGTTATGTGGTGATTTCGTTATGAGAAACATTCTGATGACCAAGAATTAACATTTTTGAGACTCGGGTTATTATTAACCCAAAAGGACAATTAAACACAAAAGGATTCAACATTTTCCCCAGTTCTATCTGGGGGTGGGGGTGGGGTTGGGGGGGGGGGGGGGTGGAGGGGTTGGAAGAAAAGACCGGTATTTGGGCCAAAATAAGCATTTTTACACAGAAAACAATGGAAAACGGAAACTCTTTTACACAACAGCGCTCCCCCCTCGCTTTACAATGCCACTTTCACCAAAGGTGTATATCAATAACATTTTCTGGATAAGTGGGGTTCTGAAGCGAGGGGGGAAACAATGTCCACAGGCAAAAACGAAAAAAGGGGGATGGATGACTATTTTATAATTTATCTCTAGAGCGATATTAAAAGCAGGTTATAATTGCCATCTTTTTCTTTTAATATCATGGAACAATCTATTCATAGTGTGTTCCGATCAAATATTTAACCGTTTGGAAGGAAATAAATTTGTCTATATCTACACCGTGTGTATTATGCGCCAGAAAGCTACATAAGTGGCCGAGAAGAAAGAAATACAACCGGTTTTTTTTTCAGTTTCTGGATTTCAGAGATTGCCGATTACATTGATATTCTTAAAACAGGGTGACGTGAAAATTCTATATCATTTTTTTTAATTTTAATTATTAGAATAAAAAAAATTAATGATATAGAATTTTCACGCCACCCTGTTTTTTTTTTCTCTCTCTCTCTTAGACCACGTGAATTGAATATCACAAGCTAAAATAAAAATTATAATTTATATATTAATAACGTAGTGTTACAGAATTAATCTACTCTTTACTAATATCACATAATTTATCTGTACTGTACAAAGCTCTTCTAATAAGTACAAGCATATACAATATACGGAAACAATGCCTATTGATATCATGGTGCCTCTCACTTTAAAAAAACCCAAGAACTTCGTAAAATTTTGAAAAACAAAATGTACCCGTGGCCAGGATCGAACTCGCGACCTTGGTAGTTGCAGCCCTGCGTCTTCACCACTACACCACCGCACCGTTGCGTGAGAGCGATGAAATTGTAGAATAGATTTCACTGATTGCCAAAAATTTAATCTTTTCACTTTTTTGATTAAAATACAATGGAATATACCTCAGTTAAACAACATAGTATTTATTTTATCTTCTCAGATAAATATTTGTGTTTAAAGGCCACAAAAACGTAAAAACCTAGGAGTGCCTTAACGTAGCTGCGATCCGAGTCTCAGAAATGTTTAATCTTGGTCATAAGAATGTTTATCATAACGAAATCACCACATAACGAACTTAGTACCGCATATAATGTACTAACCGACCCATATAATGTTCTTAGCACCGCATATAATGTACTTAGCACTGCATATAATGTACTTAGCACCGCATATAATGTACTAACCACCCCATGTAATGAACATACCACCCCATATAATGTACTTAGCACCGCATATAATGTACTAACCACCCCATGTAATGAACATACCACCCCATATAATGTATCTATCACCGCATATAATGTACTTAGCACCGTATATAATGTATTAACCACTCCATATAATGTACTTACCACCGCATATAATGTTCTTAACACCTCATATAATGTACTTAGCACCGCATATAATGTATTTACCACTCCATATAATGTACTTACCACCGCATATACTGTTCTTAGCACCTCATATAACGTACTTAGCACCGCATATAATGTACTAACCACCGTATATATTGTACTTACCACCGCATATATTGATTAAACCATACCATATATTGAAATGTCTCATTATAAGACAGCGATGGCGTTCCATACTTTTCTTTATTAGATAGTAACACCTTTATGTGTCCGTGGTGCTGTGTTGTTGTCTCCGTCTGTTTGACCGCTTTTTCTCTCTATTGAGAGAGCACTCTGCTGTTTTCGCTGTTGGGTTTCTCAATCATATATTTGTTTTTTATTCAAGCAATTAGTTGCCTATTGGTTATGGTTGTTGGATTCTGGTTTTGGTATTCTAGTGTTTGACCTTTATTCACTAATGAATGATGTATACCATGAAACATATATTTCAATATTGATAAATCTTAAACGTCTTCAAATTCATTAGCATCAATAAAAAGCAAATAAATTAACAGCATGGACCAGGCATGCACATTTCGGGTATTTAACCCTCGTCAGTGATCCTCAATCTAAACAATGTAGTGCGACCAAATTCTGTGAAAATCATGTCCAAATATACCGAAAGACATAGCTAGATGGTTGGGATATGATGCTAGAGGACCCAAGTTTTAGAAATGTGAGAAATTATCGAATGTGTTTGAAGAAACGAGGGGCTCTCCAACAAAAGAATGTTTTGAATTTTTTAAATGTATGGGTCTGTAGACTTTTGATGGGCGGAGTAACAGATAGGAGGAAAACCAAAATAATCAAGGTTATGTTTATGTATTCATTTATCTTACGAGCCCATCGTGTACTCTATATCTATAAATAGATGAAATAAACATCGAATAGCAAGATATATAAAAAGTAGGTTAAGATACAGGTATTTAGAGATTTAATTATTCCATTCAGATTTCGTCAAGGTAAGAAAGTACGAATCTAAAAATAATTCGAACAGGAAGGAAAAGCTGATTTCGCAAAAGGAACATTTATATAATCCTGCGGCTGTGGTCAGCTGTGGACAGTGCAGGGTAGTATTGTTGTTCAAAAATCTCTTCCATATCTTCATATTATAAATTCTTCTTGCCGAATAACGGTATTACCAGAAATTTTGGACATATCCAGTTTTTTGCAATTTCTATTTTACATGGTAGAAGTTTGAAAATAGGTTTCTGTTCGGAGGCAAAATTTCTTGCAATGTTTTTCTTTTCATTCGTGAAGTATTTCTTTTTGAAATTTCAATCACCGTAAAAGTATTTTTAAAATGCTTCTGTATGTTGTATTAGCTTTTGCTAGTTAGTAACGTTTGAAGCCTATCGAAATAAGAAAAGTATACCCATCTGCGAATGCAACATTTTGAGTTTTTGGAATAGAAATCGAAAACCACTTTACATTTTCATTTCCTTTATTTGTTTAATCTGTGCCTCTGCCGCTGATCGCCCTGGTCATTTTCTAGATTTTCCAAGATTGTTCGCTGACCAACCATGAGAATAAGTCTCCATGAAGGGTATATCTTAGTGATTATCCTCACGCTATGAGGTGCGTTGCTATGTTCTTTGTCCCTTCTTCCTCTTTCTGTGCTTGTCTACTCTGTGTTTTCGTACGGGATGTTTTGATGTGAGCGCTGTAACAGAGACTTATTGTCGGAGATCCCCTCCTTTGTTGGAATCCTAACAAGACAATATACCATTTACCGAAATTCATAATGGCTAACAGAATCTCGAAATATGTCCGAGGTTGGTATATTTTGATAACTTTTTATTGTTACTTATTTTATTCTGAATTATCGATTTTGTGCTGAAAATATATGGAGAGATATGGTCATTATCCATATTTGTCATTCTCAATGGAACTGCGTCTTTCCACAGTCACGTTATAATGAAAAATTTGATGATATTTTCAGCTTTTAAACAAATGAAAAACATGGATAATGATCATACATGTATCTCCCTCCACAGTAAAAAATCCATAATTTATAAAATCTTAAACTGAAGGCATACAAAATCAGGATAAACAAAAACGAAGCAAAAAAAAAAAAAAAAAAAAAAAAAAAAAACCAAAAAAAAAAAAAAAAAAAAAAAAAAAAAACCCACCACACGAAAAGAAGCGAATTCCAAATATGGGAGTGAGACCAGGTGCCCAGGAAGAGTAAGCATCTCCTACTTGCATGCAACACCCGTCGTTCAATTTGGTAGAATTGTCACTTCCGGTTACTTCAATTTCGGAAAATATAAGCATATTCTGAGGTTGGATGGTTCAAATGGTCTAAGACAGAATATCACCCACCATTCTGGAATATGGAACAGCATCGTGTATGACGAGTTCCCCGTATCGATCGTAGAATTTCCTCAGTGACGATGTTAGTCGGTCACAAACGTATCCCTGATCTGAAAGACGCCTGGCTCTCAGAACAAAATCTTTGTAATTGGTACTCTGCTCTGTCATAACGTATCAATTGAGATATGAACACACCGTTAGCAGTTAATAGCACCGTTAGGCGATGAAGGGATGTTGCTACTTAGAAAAGGGAAGTTTGTGATGCTGAAATTGAAGTCGTCACGTTCGTCTTAGAGTCATGTTTTCGTGTGACCATCAGTGTCGTAGGACAGCATCATGTCCAAAAAGGATGCTAAATTATTTGTGTCTGTAGTTTCTTTGACTTCAAGATCCGAAGGATAGAATTTGCTCAGGTAATTCACGAATTTTGGATTATTCTTGGACAACACATCGTCTTTATATCTGTAGGTGAATGTAAAGTCAAAAGCTAAATTTTCCTTCAGAGACCAAAATTTGAATGAATTCAGCTTTGTATGAGTAAAGTAAAATGTCGACAAGGAGTGGGGCACATTGGTTCCCATTGGAATTCCGACAATTTGTTGGAATGTTAAACGTCTTCAAATTCAATAAGAGTTTTCCTCCGAACAGCACACAGATCTTGTCGATCAGGATGTTTAACATCTGAATAACATTTGTTTCAGTATACCTATGTTTTGAATCGGATTTTCTTTTACAAAGTAGGTTTTGTCATAGTTAACAACGATAAATTTATCTTTGCGATTGCCTTTCATTTTTGAGAGTCTTTTTTTTCAATTTAGAATGTGGTATTGTTGTGTAATGGGTCTAAAAATCAATTGATTGAATTGACTCCATTGGAAGAAAGGAGGGGATCTCCAACAACACTAGGTTGCAGCACCCACAACAAAACCCCAAAACACCCAATGCAAAAAACACTGAACAGACACCCACAGAAAGAGACGCAAAAGGGACAAGGAACACCAACTCACAACATAGAAACATGAAACATAAAAGACTACACATAAACCAACGAGACCAATGGGCAACCGGTGCCGACTTAGGACGGCCATCTGCCACGTAAACAGCAGACGGTGTGGTTATCCTGGATTACGTGCGCACAACCCTCCCACTATTCCGATTTCCCAGAGGTCTCGAAGAACGCACAATTATGGGGTAAAATAACGGACGACAGACGACAGACGACGGACGACGGACGCCGGACGGATCGCTATGACAATAGCTCACTAGAGCCTTTGGCTCAGGTGAGTTAATAAGGGAAGGAAAATCTTTGTTGGGGTCCCGCCGGGGTTTGGAGCCACTCCCCATGGGTCCATTGGGCATGGAAAACATACACTTTACCTATGTACAATCTTAAAAAATATTCCTTAAAAATCCAAAAGTGGATATCTTGACAAAATTCTTTCACTTGAAGGGTACCATGCATGAGTACCTCATATCTACAAAATGTCATGACAATCTGAAGAGTGGTTATAGAAAAGAAGCAGAAAATGTATGAAAATCACCCCCCCCCCTTCCTTTTTACATAAGAAAAAAATTCATAAAAAATCAAAAAAATAAAATTTAAGCATAAAATTCATATCAAAGCAATGATTAAGTTAGATATGATAAATATGCAGTATGTTACAAGCATTTTTGATAAACCGGGCACAGCTTCTACATTTTTCAGTCCCCACGTAGCATCGTGTTAAAGACAACATATATCTAAACGTTAACATTTATATAAATGTTTGAATTTATTGCATTGACATTGCATTGAAAAGTAACAAAACATGCAATTTGTTTGTCTTATACTATTTTAAGAAACTAACAATCAATATTGAATTCGTGATTTTATGATCATTTTATCATGAACAATCTCATGTAAATTTGTTCATTTCTACACACACTTATGACTGCACATACATGTACGTATATATATGCATTTCATTTGCGAATCTAAATTCTTTATTGGAAAGGGTCCCCCCGAAGGGGTGTTCCAGCCCGGCCAGTCGGAGGATGTCTAGCCTTCTAGCTCATGAATTAAAAAAAAAAACAAAACAAAAAAACGAGCCAATGAATTCCGAGTTAACGACAACCAACACTTGGCAAAATTTGCGGGAGGGCGCTTGTCCTCGTCATTCTTAATCATCTTTCCAAAATTTCACAAATTATTTCCTCGTCCCTTTGGCCGGACTGCACCATCCACCTTGAAAGGGGAAAAATACGAGTTGCTAATAGCTTTGATCAATACTTTGATTTTGCATTAAATATAAGAAGACATGCAATAAGAAAATGGCGGCTTTTTCAATAGTTAAAAAAAAAAAAAAAAAAAAAAACCAACATATAAAACGTTAATAAATATACGAATAACAAATAATTATGCATGAGAAATTCGGTTGACCCGTGACACTTATTGTTTGAATAAATCACTACTTTTGAAATTATGCGAATCTGTCTTTAAAATTTTCGATTTGGTAATTTTATTCATACGTGGTACTCATAGGCGGATCTAGGAATTTTTGAAAGGGGGGGGGGGGGGTTGAAGATTTTGAAAGGGGGGGGGGGGTGTTGAATGCATACAGCCAAAAGCTTCTGTTTCGCAATAATACCTTAAAGGGTGCATTATTGACTACACAAAGATAATCTATATATCTGTTTTATTATCTTTTAAAGCAACGGCGTAGCTCTGCCTGAAAAAGTGGAGGGGCACAGGCACAACATCCCAAAATTTCTAACAAGCAAAAAAAAAAAAAAAAAAATAAATAAAAAATAAAAATTAAATAAAAAAAAGGTTAGGGGAGGAGGAAGAGATTTTAAAAAAATATGGGGTTTCATGCAAAAATTTTAACATCTCTGGCGCAATTCTAAATTTAAAGGACATAAATAAATGTCTGGCGAGCGGTAACGAGCAAGAAAACTTTTTTAGCAAAATATTGACTTATCAGAAAATACTTTCTATACCCTCTATCATTAACAAGTACATATAGTTTCAACTTTGAGTTAAATGTCTTCATTGAGGGTGGATCAGAATAGCTAAATTATTCAGAAAGTCTATAAAGAACTGATAAAGAACTGGCGAACGGTAGCAAGCCAAAGAAAAATTTTGAAAATTGACCGAAAAATTGTAGATTTATGGTTCAAAATGTTGCTATTTTAAACAATGTTAATGTATCATAAAATTTTGTGATTGAAAAATAGGGGCGGGGGGGGGCATGTGCCCTCGCTGCCCCCCCTCCCCCTCCCTTCTCCTATGCCCTTGTAAAGAAAACACAATTTCCCATTTATAACTAAACACGCATCGGAGCAAAGATTATTTTATAAGCCTCAAATCTTCAACATTATAATATTCAGACTTCATGTAACAAATGTTGTACACCTTGGTGTTGAAAGCTTGTTAAGTAAGAAGGACAGAGATTAAGTTTTTTTCAATATAAGCACTCTCTCTCTCTCTCTCCTGGTTTTTTTTTTGGACCGACCAAAGATCCGCTAGATCCGCCAATGGTACTGGTTGGCCGACAATGGTAGCGACCTCTATCGGTATCTGAGTACATGCATATCCAACGATAATCTCTTCATAATCCCGTTCGTAGCACGATGACGTCGGGCTTTTACGTCTAAATACGGGTATAGTAATCTTCTGAGGCGAGCACTTCCCATAGGAGTTGAATTCGAAGTTGTTCCTGGCAGAATACTTCATGCATTGAGAATGTACACTGCCGCTACACGACTTTAAGGTCGCATTAAGTAAATTTCTTGGAATTCTATCACTGTCAGATGAATTAAGGTAGTTCCATCTGCAGGCAGCAGTGTCTTTTATGTTATTATTCTGCCGCAAGATGGCGCTTGAGGAAGTTCCCCATTTCTGGCATGGCGATCGTAGATCTTCGCCACTTTTCGGAACGAGGGAGAATCCATTTATTTTCATATTTGCGAACATTCCTATACTGTTATTTGCATCAGCTTCGGTAACGCACCCGGGGTTTGTTGTGGTTGAACTTGATTTTCTTAACGTAAACTGAAAAAAACAACAACATAAAAACAACTAATTTACATAATACCTGTGATTTCTTTATCTGTTACTTATACCATTAGAAAGAGGACAAAAATATCTATTAAAATTGCAAGAGGCGAGAGAAAACAATAATAAAACAACTCCCACAAAATCACTGCAGTTGGCGCAACTAAATTAAAAAGAAAATCAACATGGAAAAACAAAGTTACTTCTCCAGGACAAGAAAGCAGCAACCATCTGTAAAATAATCCAACTAATGCGTGTTTCGGATATATAATCAGTGCTAATCCATGATGTCACAACTTTTACCAATCATAAAGCATATTTTTGTAGCAATTTAACAAAAACTCTGTTTATACTCTATTAATTGCGAAAAAGCTTCGAATGCGCGACTACCTTCCTCGCCAGGCATTCACAACTCAAACATTACAAGAACTTAATTAAAGTTTGATATTCCTAAATCACCAAGAAAGGGGTAGAGGAAACGCTATGGTATACACATTGCTTATTTCCTTCCGCAGATTACCTATATGTTGTTTTATCTACTATTACAGCATACGGAAAGATTAAAATTAACTGCTTCAAGATCCATCATTCCTTGGTTGAGTATCGTAACGGAGTAGTGGGCGTGCAGAAATCGTCAATAAAACTAAATAGTTTAATATTGTTACTATATATATACAACTTTAATAGACCTGTGGCTATTTCGAAACAAGATAAGGGTATTGCACGAGAAGACATTTTCTGCAAGAGTTTTAGAGTGTTAGATATTGAATTTACAAGTAATATATATATATTAAATATAACATGAAAAAAAGAATAAAGAATAGAAACAAAGAAAAGAAAATCAAGCATGCCATAAAAAGCATCCCAGGAGAAAAAGGGAGTAAAAGAACAAAAAAAGACAAAATGTAGCATACCAACAAACTTAGGAAAATCCAAGCTGAATCAAGTTGGAATCTCTTAAAAAGCATGATTTTATGTCCATCAAACTTCTCGTAGAGTTCTCAGGAGAAAAGAAAACGAATTTCTATTTTCAGTCCCTTTTATATATGCATATGGGACATGTCGGACATTGGACATCTGAGAACCGGAAGTTGTTATATATAAGGGGGATTATATTCAGATGTATTTCCCCAGTTAGAATAACAAGACTCGAAAAGTATTCAATCAATTTCGTAACATCAGAAGTGGATTTAGTGAAGAGAAATAGTAACCAGACTCCAAGACTTCTCCTATCTATTTAGTATGACACTCAGGTGCCAATCCAGGAGTCTTTTCTTTGAGTGGAGATATCTTCGAGGGGAGGGGGGTTCTCTCTTTCAACACGGAGCATGCTTTACTAGTACTTTGTTTTAAAATCTTCAGATGATGCAATATGATTAATTTTATATTACGTTATTAAGAGAAAGAGTAAGGAAAAAAATAAAACCCAAAAGAAACAAAGAAATATTTGTCAACAATAGAACATTTATTTCAGGGTATCCTATTTCCAGTTTGTGATCTGCGCCTTACAATGACAGAAGTTCAATATTTAGTGGATACGCCCCTGTCATAATTATGTTACGGGGAGGATTCCTTTACTAAATTATGTGAATGACGCACGTAGGGATTATAATGGGTCAAAACCGTACTTAACATCAAAATTCACATGTCCCGATAATCTTCATTTTGTTTGATTGTAATGGAAATTTACCAAATAAAGATTTAACATAAGTGCCGAAAAATTGGTTAACCAAAATCTTTGTAGATACATGTAGTCCAAAAAGACACAAATGAAATCCTCCATTTTCATAAAATCGAAAATTGAACGATCAGTTTGTAAGAAGTACTATGCAGTCAATAATTTTTTAATTCAAAGTTGTTAAACTCGAATAAATGATAACAATTAAACAAAAAGATTCTAATGGTTTTAAATCGAAAACTTTCCCTTGCTCATGCATCAATTTTATAATTTATTATATTACAATATATAATAAATTCAACGAAAAACTTGGATAGAACCATAAACAAGGGAGGTGCTCCCAAAAAGGAAGTAAATACTTTCCGGTCACCTGAACCCAATATCCCGCGAGGACGGATTCCCGTTTCCCGTTCTACACAGATGAGGTACCATAGCTTATTCCCAAACCCTTTCCTCAGCTCAAACCCTTTTCTCAACATTTCAAGAAGAAAAGATTCGTGCTGAGGACAGGTTTATGCCTAAGCTATGATACTTTAAATTACCCCACCGAACCATTCACCCAGTCTTCAGCGCTTTTTAGCTCACCTGAGCCATAGAACCGAAGCATGTATCGACAAACCGAAAGCATCAGGATGATCTAGAGAGATGTCTTAAGAAGTGTTGTTATTTTTGGTTCCACTTCGAAGTCAAATTTTTGACGCGTTTTTGACGTCTTTTCGGACTTAGTCAGAAATGCACATTTTTGCACTATTTCTTTAAATAACTCAATAAGTGTATGATTTTACACACTCATTTACTACATATTAATCATATTTAACTTACTTAATGCTTTGATATGTATTGTATGCTTAAATTTTATTTTTTTGATTTTTTATGAATTTTTTTCTGATGTAAAAAGGAAGGGGGGGGGGGGAATGTGATTTTCATACATTTTCTGCTTCTTTTCTATAACCACTCTTCAGATTGTCATGACAATTTGTAGGTATGAGGTACTCATGCATGGTACCCTACAAGTGAAAGAATTTTGTCAAGATATCCACTTTTGGATTTTTAAGGAATGTTTTTTAAGATTGTACACAGGTATAATGTATGTTTTCCATGCCCAATGTTACAGGTGCAACTACAGGAAAAAAACCTTCTTTGTATGATTAATCATTTTAGATCGACCTTTCATCCATAGTTACAGCTGATAATTCAACAAGTGACACATGCTTCAATGTCTTATTGATTGACATTTTATGTGATATGATTCAATTATTGAAATTCTTTATACTTATTTAGAATTTTATTTTTAAAGTCGGGAACAAGATCTCAAAAGCGGCCATGTTTTGCCGTGTACCCGAAGGGGATTCCCCTGTGATAGAGGTTTCATATTTCACATGTGTATTCCTTGTGACAATACCTTTCCATTGATACCAAAATTTTTGACCTCGTGACCATAACCTTGACCTTTGACATACTTCTCAAAAACTTTAACATTGGGCATAACTTTTGAATGGTTAGTGATAGAGGTTTCAATTTTTACATGTGTATTCCTTTTGACAAGATCTTTCCATTGATACCAATATTACGCTGACCCTGACCTCTCACATACTTAACAGAAAATGGCTTTTATACTAACAATGATGCCGCCGGGGGCATTCTCGTATCACAAACACAGGCTTTATGATTTCTGGCATGCTAGCTATCAATAATGAAAGGTTTTGTGTTCAATTTTAAATAAACTTAATTTATGAAATCATTTCATTCTTTTATTCTTTTTCTGCTGCACATTAATGTGGAATTTTACAATATGATTTTATTTTTGATGTTGCATAATTTAAACTATACTAGCTGGGCATATGGCCTTGGACCACTTTATCCGTCTTTTCAAATCAGTAAAAAAGTTATTGTTTTGAAATGTGAATATTTTTTCTTTTTTGTACTTTTAAAGGTTGTCTGAAAAAAAAAACTTCTCTGCATCCGGCAAAAATCTTTTTAGAAAGGTTGTGGGCTAAAATCCTGGTACTGTCACTATCAGTATTCAATGTCAGTATGTCAATTAGAGTGTGCATGGGTATCAGGTTAGCGTTGTGCCCCCTGGGGCTCTTGTTTTGTAATTGATTTGTAGTGTTACAATAGTAAAACTTAATAAGTATCTTCTTATACATGTATATTAAATGATTGCACCAAATATCGAGACAAGAATATATGTGCTTTAAATTTGCTGGTACTGAACAAATTGGAATAATTCTTAAGTTAGAGGGTTTTGAATTTCTTGCTTAAAGACATCTACAAAATTTGGAGCCACTCATATTTGCCGAAATTACGTCTTGAAACCTGAACTTTGCGTTATAGGTAGCACCACTGATTGCTGCGGAAAGAGATGAATTGGCCGTGGTAGAGAAAATAAGTTGTGAACTTCTGATGTAATGCCTGATGCGCTGTACGCTTTTTTTCCCCTAGAAAACTGAAATGTCAAACACTGCAGCAAGAAAAACTGTCTATTGAACGGAAATTCCAACGCGCGGTGCACCATACATATATATGCCTATAATCAACGGTAATTCTTTCCAAAATTAGGAATCTTCTGTTTTTTTTTCAGCGAATTCTAAAATTCTCTAATTGCGCTTCTGAAACTTTAAAGCCACTTACTCTTTTAAAATTTGGAAATGTTGTGTACTTCAGCGTATTTTGGTTTTAAGTACCACTGATCAATGAGTAATTCATTAATTCATGAAACATATCTGCAATATGCGCGCTATTGTGCAGAAGACCTACTATTTTGCAGCAGAAATGAACGTTTCGTTTATCTGTCGTTTTTCTAATGACAGAAACTATTCAATATGAATGAAGTGCATTTATGCAAAATATGATAATGATACACAATAAAAAAAAAACCCGCACCAAATCGCAACAAAGAACAGAAGGGCGGTTCTAGATAACAAGACAAAAGAATGCATTCGTATACACTCCCCCGCAAAGAAAACAAAGCACCCCCCTAAAACACACAAACAAAACCAAGTAACATAAAAGTCAAAGAGAAACAAATAGTATGGGGAAGGGACCGATGTTTACCTGAAACCATCCTTGAACGGTCATTTGCTGTGTGAATTGAATATAGCTTTTGGTGAGGTTACCAACCACTTTCAAGTTGATTGAAATAATTCAACATTTAAGATTAATTTGTTCTCATTCTAGAAATTAGTTGTTTGATGTTGATTAGATTATCTGCATGTTGACACAAACATAAGCTGAATGTCAACATAAGTAAAATGAACATTTATCTGTTCTTAAATGATGCTATTGAATTTGAAGACGTTTAACATTTGTACCAATTGATGAGTGTCACTGCTGGTGGACCAGGAGTTCCCAATGGCACAGGTAGCCAAGTTCGATCAACTTCGGTTGATCGTTTCTTCAACGCATTTGAACATTCCGTTATCAAATTTTCTAGATATTTCTAAAGCGTGGGTCCTGTAGCATCATATCCCACCCATCCTGCTACGTCTTTCGGTACACGTTTGGACAATCATACAACTTTCAGACTCTTTGGCCATGTTACATTGTTTAGATTGAGGATCACTGACGAAACGTGCATGTCTGGTCCATGCTGTAAATTCATCTGTTCTTGAATAATGCTACAGAATTTGAAGAAGACGTTTAACATGTATATATATCTAAACCTGCAAGTCGACATGGCATGCAGCTATCTTACACATGTGAGTCTCGTTGGTTTATGTGTAGTCCTTTGTGTTTTTAATGTTTCTGTGTTGTGCGTTGACGTTCCTTGTCCCTTGCGCGTCTCTTTTTGTGCTTGTCTGCTTTGTGTTTTTGCATTGGGTGTTTTGGGGTTTTGATGTGGGTGCTACAACTTGGTTTTGTTGGAGATCCCCTCCTTTGTCAGAAATATAGCACAGAATCAGATTCCAAATAGTTCTAACTCGAATGTAAATTCAACTGCAAAACAACGAAACACTCAAATGGCGAAATGTGAAACGATGAGTTGTCTAGCGTAACAAGATAATTAGGTACCTGAATTGAACGTATTACTTTTGGAACTTTATGTTGGCAATCTTCGGTATCCTTCCTGAAGTTACATTTATTATTGCATATCACTATTAATTCCCCTTTTGAAAACAAAAACAAGATTAGGGGATTTTCTCAGATATTCCTCGTTTACTAATCCATTTAAATTACTATATGAAGCACATTGCACAATGATTGTCATTTTTCTTCTCCTTCTGTTTATTACATAATTTGATATCAATCTATGTATGAACATGCCAAGGTTTCTTTGATCTCTCTTCATTTGTTAAAATGTTGAAAAGGGACATAATGTAATGAGAGAGTTAAAACATTTCATTTTTTGTATTGAAGATCACTGACGACGATTAAGTAACCGAAACGTGCATGTCTGGTCCATGCTGCAAATTTATTCGTTCTTAAATGATGCTATGAATTTGAAGACGTGTAATATCAAAACATATTGAAAAAGCATTTAAAAATATATCAAACTAGTGTCCTTTTTTAAGTATGACTATGTTTTCAGTACGGCATTACATTTTTAGTTTGAATTTAAATTTTCAGTTTGAATTTATGTGCTTGGGCCATTTCTTTGTAAATTTCTTTTTTGCGTCCTCGTGCTAGTAGGTTTTGAGTCCATAGTCATAGAACAAAACAAAATTAAAATGATAAATCTTTTGCTAATTAAAGGTGTTTTCTTTGAAAAAAAAATTGAGAAATTGTTTAATTTTTTTTAGAATTTCATGTAAAAATGTAAAAGTAATTCAGTGATTCAAGACATTGCATTGTCTATTGTTCTTTTGTTGACTTCAATCTGTTAATATTCAAATGAAACAAGTTTCTGTCAGATTTCACATGGTACTGGTACGTCACATATTATGAAATTACATCTTCGTTTTTATATGCTTGTTTGTTTTTCTCCCTGGCTGGCTGGTAGCTTTTTCAATTTCAAAAGGACGCAAAACAGAATAAGAATAAGAAATGGCGTTAGGATGACTTTTATATATATATTTTCAGTGTTTTGCGTATGGCTTTTTGTTTATGTTTTCAAAACATAAAACCGAAAGGTGCAAAAAGGAGGTATGTTACCCACTACTTCAAAATGTTCGTTCAAATTGACCCTTCCGATTGCGGGAAAAAAATGCAAAATTTCGTGACGTCACAATGCTTTTACCATGTGTTTAACTCGGACAAACAAGCTTCGAACCTCGGTCAAACATCGAAAATGCATTGTGACGTCATGGAATTTCTCAATTTTTTCCCGCGTTCGGAAGGGTCAATTGATACGCAGAACAAATGAAACATGTCTTTAACGCCTAAATCTCTGTTTACATCCGTATTTTAAGTATATATACTTGAGTATATAAATTCCACATTATTTGTTTGAATTCCGAAATATAAATGAAGTATGCTAGTAGCTTGATACCTGTCAGTTGAGTATTGATAAATGGGAATCCATGACGTGACAGATACCGTATCGTAAATAGTTTGTACCCGGCGACCGTCTGTTTACGTTCTATTCTTGACTACCATCTGATCCAATTTAATATTTGACCTCAATTAGAACCAAAACAAACGCGCATAAATTTACTTACTTAGGCTATATTTAGAACAGAAAATGTGAAGAATGTTGTATATGGGTTAGCCGGTCAAAGTCTACGACATGTTTGTAACAGCTTGTTTAAAAGAATGTTGTCATTCCTACTGCATTAGTTAGTTTGTCTGCTTTGATTGTTGCCGGTCCACTTTGTATGTGTTTTGTTAATTTGTGTCTTCTTGCATCCTCTTGTTTTTTTTTTATGTTATTTTGTTCGTTGTTAATTGTTTCTTTTGAACATTCCTGTTGGTGTGAATGTTGTCATTTTTGTTGCATTAATTAGTTTGTCTGCTTTGACTGTAACCGGTCAACTTTGTATGTGTTTTGTTAATTTGTGTCCTGTTCTATCCTCTTGTATTTTATGTTGTTTTGTTATTTGTTAATTGTTTGTTCCAGTCCTGTGGGTGTGTTCCGCCGTGGTCAGTGTTAGGGGACCTTGCTGGAGATCTCCTAAATATAGCACTCAGATCGGTACCGTGTTTGGGGTTTATTTCATTGTCATTCCTCACCTAGATAATTCAAAGCTAATTACATTTTCCTACAAAGATACAAGGAATAAAACGAGAGTCATTTCTAAAAACTTGTTTACTGCTGAAGATTTCGTTCGCCAACTTTCAAAAATGCTTCTGCACTAAACAGAGCTAACTGGCTGCTGGCAGAAGCAAACTCATGAAACAACCACCTAGAAATGCGACTTATTTTAAGCCTTGCTTGTTTTTTTTTATAAAAACACTCGATGTCTTGCGAAGTGTTTTGTTGGTCTCGTTGTTTATGTGTGGTCTTCTGTGTTTCATGTTTCTATGGCGTGAGTTGTTGTTCCTAGTCCTTTTTACGTCTCTTTCTGTGAGTGTCTGCTGTTATTTTGCATTTTACTGTGGGCGCTGCAATCGAGTTTGGGTGGAGATCCCCTCCTTTCTTTTTGTGCATTCAAATACGAAAATGTCATGCGTGTGTGTTCCGCTGTGATCAATGTAAGGTCATGTTGGAGATCTTCTCTTCATGCTCTTCATACATTCACTATTTGAATTTCTACTATTTGACCTTGTTTAACATTAATTATCTTACATCATCTATTGAAATTACCATATGGTATAATGAACAGATATCAGCACTAACCCTAGGGTGGGATCCGAGGGTAGCGTATGGTCGTGTAACTTACCCAGGCGCTTGCCTTTTAACCCGGCTACTAGTATCTCCCTTTCCCTTGTTCAAGCCATTCACCAAAAGCAAACCCAGACCCGCGGGTTAAGGCTATTGTTTATTAGATAGTGTCAGCTTTATGTGTCCGTGTCTTCGTCTGTTTGACAACTTTTCCTTTCTATTGAGAGAGCACTCTGCTGTTTTCGCTGTTGGGTTTCTTAATCCTTTATTTGTTTGTTTTTATTCAAGCAGTTAGTTGCCTATTGGTTCTGGTTTTGGGATTCTGGTTTTGGGATTCTGGTGTTTGACTTTTATTCACTAATGAATGATGTATACCATGTAACATATATTTCAATATTCATCAATGTTGATTTAAACTTCTTCAAATTCATTAGCATCATTAAAAAGCAAAATAATTAATAGCATAGACCAGACATGCACGTTTCGGGTATTTAACCCCTCGTCAGTGATCCTCAATCTAAACAATGTAGTGTGGCCAAAATCTGTGAAAATCATGTCCAAATATACCGAAAGACATAGCTAGATGGCTGGGATATGATGCTAGAGGACCCAAGTTTTAGAAATGTGAGAAAATTTTGGAAGCAGAAATTATCGAATGTGTTTGAAGAAACGAGGGGCTCTCCAACAAAAGAATGTTTTGAATTTTTAAATGTATGGGTCTGTAGACTTTTGATGGGCGGAGTAACAGATAGGAGGAAAACCAAAATAATCAAGGTTATGTTTATGTATTCATTTACTTTAAGAGCCTATCGTGTACTCTATATCTATAAATAGATGAAATAAACATCGAATAGCAAGATATATAAAAAGTAGGTTAAGATACAGGTATTTAGAGATTCAATTATTCCATTCAGATTTCGTCAAGGTAAGAAAGTACGAATCTAAAAATAATTCGAACAGGAAGGAAAAGCTGATTTCGCAAAAGGAACATTGATATAATCCTGCGGGCGTGGTCCGCTGTGGACAGTGCAGGGTAGTATTGTTGTTCAAAAATCTCTTCCATATCTTCATATTATAAATTCTTCTAGCCGAATAACGGTATTACCAGAAGTTTCGGAAATGTCCAATTTTTTTGCACATTTCTATTTTACATGGTAGAAGTTTGAAAATAGGTTTCTGTTCGGAGGCAAAATTTCTTGCAATGTTTTTCTTTTCATTCGTGAAGTATTTCTTTTTGAAATTTCAATCACCGTAAAAGTATTTTTAAAATGCTTCTGTATGTTGTATTAGCTTTTGCTAGTTAGTAACGTTTGAAGCCTATCGAAATCAGAAAAGTATACCCATCTGCGAATGCAACATTTTGAGTTTTTGGAATAGAAATCGAAAACCACTTTACATTTTCATTTCCTTTATTTGTTTAATCTGTGCCTCTGCCGCTGATCGCCCTGGTCCCTTTCTAGATTTTCCAACATTGTTCGCTGACCAACCATGAGAATAAGTCTCCATGAAGGGTATATCTTAGTGGTTATCCTTACGCTATGAGGTGCTTTGCTATGTTCTTTGTCCCTTCTGCCTCTTTCTGTGCTTGTCTACTCTGTGTTTTCGTACGGGATGTTTTGCTGTGAGCGCTGTAACAGAGACTTGTTGTTGGAGATCCCCTCCTTTGTTGGAATCCTAACAAGACAATATACCATTTACCGAAATTCATAATGGCTAACAGAATCTCGAAATATGTCCGAGGTTGGTATATTTTGATCACTTTTTATTGTTACTTATTTTATTCTGATTAATCGATTTTGTGCTGAAAATATATATAGAGATATGGTCATTATCCATATTTGTCATTCTCAATGGAATTGCGTCTTTCCACAGTGACGTTATAATGAAAAATTTGATGATATTTTCAGCTTTTAAACAAATGAAAAACACGGATAATGATCATACATGTATCTCCCTTCACAGTAAAAAATCAATAATTTATAAAATCTTAAACTGAAGGCATACAAAATCAGGATAAACAAAAACGAAAACCAAAAAAAAAAAAAAAAAAAAAAAAAAAAAACCCACCACACGAAAAGAAGCGAATTCCAAATATGGGAGTGAGACCAGGTGCCCAGGAAGAGAAAGCATCTCCTACTTGCATGCAACACCCGTCGTTCAATTTGGTAGAATTGTCACTTCCGGTTACTTCAATTTCGGAAAATATAAGCATATTCTGTGGTTGGATGGTTCAAATGGTCTAAGACAGAATATCACCCACCATTCTGGAATATGGAACATCATCGTGTATGACGAGTTCCCCGTATCGACCGTAGAATTTCCTCAGTGACGATGTTAGTCGGTCACAAACGTATCCCTGATCTGAAAGACGCCTGGCTCTCAGAACAAAATCTGTGTAATTGGTACTATGCTCTGTCATAACGTATCAATTGAGATATGAACACACCGTTAACAGTTTATAGCACCGTTAGGCGATGAAGGGATATTGCTACTTAGAAAAGGGAAGTTTGTGATGCTGAAATTTAAGTCGTCACGTTCGTCTTAGAGTCATGTTTTCGTGTGACCATCAGTGTCGTAGGACAGCACCATGTCCAAAAAGGATGCTAAATTATTTGTGTCTGTAGTTTCTTTGACTTCAAGATCCGAAGGATAGATTTTGCTAAGGTAATTCACGAATTTTGGATTATTCTTGGACAACACATCGTATACAGGGATATGGTCATTATCCATATTTGTCATCGTCTTTATATCTGTAGGTGAATGTAAAGTCAAAAGCTAAGTACCTTTTTCCTTCAGAGACTAAAATTTGAATGAATTCAGCTTTGTATGAGTAAAGTAAAATGTCGACAAGGAGTGGGGCACAATTGGTTCCCATCGGAATTCCGACAATTTGTTGGAATGTTAAACGTCTTCAAATTCAATAAGAGTTTTCCTCCGAACAGCACACAGATCTTGTCGATCAGGATGTTTAACATCTGAATAACATTTGTTTCAGTGTGCCTATGTTTTGAATCGGATTTTCTTTTATAAAGTAGGTTTTGTCATAGTTAACAACGATAAATCTATCTTTGCGATTGCCTTTCTTGCTTATAAACGCATTGCGTTTCATTTTGAGAGTCTTATTTTTCAATTTAGAATGTGGTATTGTTGTGTAATGGGTCTAAAAATCAAAGGATTGAATTGCCTCCATTGGAAGAAAGGAGGGGATCTCCAACAACACTAGGTTGCAGCACCCACAGCAAAATCCCAAAACACCCATGCAAAAAACACAGAACAGACATCCACAGAAAGAGACGCAAAAGGGACAAGGATCACCAACTCACACCATAGAAACATGAAACTTAAAAGACTACACATAAACCAACGAGACCATTGGGCAACCGGTGCCGACTTAGGACGGCCATCTGCCACGTAAATAGCAGACGGTGTGGTTATCCTGCATTACGTGCGCACAACCCTCCCACTATTCCGATTTCCCAGAGGTCTCGAAGAACGCACAATTATGGGGTAAAATAACCTCCTCACTGTTAGATGACCTCACACAAACAAGACCGTAAAACACAGGGGTCCAAGCAACACAGATGAATATGTAAATGGATATAAAAAGAGGACGTGCGTAATGCAGTCCGTGCTCTGCTGGCTGTAGCGAGCTCATATATGTTATCACCCGAGGAGTCCGACTGACATTCAGAGAGGCCCTGTCTTCTCTAAGGAGGTTTGGACAGGGCCCGTCATGTAGTCCCGTCGTCACAGTCAGTCAGAGTGCAAGTCTTAAGAATGCGCTCGAACAAGATTGTAGATTGGTCAAGTACCAAGCTTAGTTTCCGTCTGGTCTTACTTGTTTGTGAAAGCGAAAACCTTGACCTAAAAGTTTCTTAAGTTTGTAATTTGTAGATTTCTATTATGAAAATCCAAAACATCAGTACATGCTCTAAAATACCGGATAAACTGTGAAATGAAGATACCGTATGACGGTAATCTAGGGACATCACCGTCAATCCACGGGAAATTTACTATGTCGATTCCAAAATCATCTCGTATGTCATATACACTTAAATGAATTTCTCCATTGAGAATTTTGATACTTAGGTCCAAAAACGGTGTTTCTGTGTCTGTAGCGTTTGCCTTGGTTAGAGTCAATTCTTGTGGATAAATAACATCTTTATACTTTTCAAAAAATAGGATTATCGATAGTAATTAGTGGATAACAGATGTTCCTGTGGAATTAGTGGATTACAGATGTTCCTTTGAACTCTTTAAGATCCAGATCTGGTTACAACCGCTTCCAACATTTTTTGAAGCCCAAGTTTGATTTCAGATAAAACTTTGGTGAGTAGGATTCATACAGATTTGGTAGAACATTTTAAGGAACCAAACGTTGTTTGTACTGATTTTCATGCGTTTTAAGTATGCAACATAGGTATGGCATTGTTTGTGTCAAAGCCAAAGGAAGTGAGAGCTGATGGTTATCTATTATTTCAAAGGCGAAAGGTTTATTAGTGTGTAAGTAGTTTTTCCAAGTGTCGAATTCAAACCCATCTCTTTAACAAGGCTATCAAAATAGTACCTTTTGCAGGTAAATGTGTCGTTATGCTCTTGGACGTAGGTGAGCTCGGTGGAAACAATTGGAAAATGGTTTATTTGAAACATTTATTTATCTATTCTTAAAACAAATGAGCAGTCGCGTAGACTATCTATCGGACTGATATTGCAGATTGCCCTTCCTATACTCATTCATCAAATCTCCTCCTAGAACACGACGTTAGGATGACACTTATTGTCACTAAATGTACATGACAACAAAGCAACTCAGGAAATCTTCATACAATGGCAATTGTTATCAAATACCAGGTTGGGTGCGTATTTACGGTAAATATAAGATCATATGAGTGGAAATTATGCAGAATTCCTTACGCGACGGTGAATTCCGGAAAACGTGCACTTCCTCTAACCGATATCGTTTAAGAAATGTCATGATTATATTTATCTGTCAAACGTGCGCTTCCATACGTCGAAAGATAATTCGATCTTTCTTTGTAATACAGTCAAATAAATATTCATATTTAATCTTAATAAGTAAGGAGGTAGACTTCAAATTTGTAATATTTTAACGATGCATGGACGGATCCAGGTCTTTTTGAAGAGCCAAAAAAAAAATATATATATATAATAATAAATAGAATAAAATAAGATAAATAAATAACAGGTAACTGACGAGCAATAGCGAGCAAAATTCTTAAAATCTTGAATTTTCACATCATAGGACTCGATTAATGAGTGTCAGTTCTAATATGTAAATACAACAAATGGCGAGAGATAGCGAGCAAGAGCATATAATAAATAACGGTATGCAAATTGATTCCTGAAAATTTGTATATATTTATAATGAATTAACAAATTTATTCACATAAAGTAAAATCGAATTCATATTATGGCGTCAGATGTCACGACATAACGTCATTACTGCGTTGGTAAAGCGTCATGGCCGCACTTACGCCAGAAGAACAGCGAGCTTATATGAAAGTCGAATATTTGAGAGGGAAAACGGGAGAGGAAATTCATGAAAATTTGAGTGAAGCATGTGGTGGATCTATTGTTTCATTTAATACCGTTTATAGATGGATTTGGCGTAAAACTTTTTCGACTGGAAAAATTGACACTTCTGAATTCTGATGAAAAACGCAGTGGAAGGCCTATCGAGGTAACTGACATTTTTCATATTGAATAAAATTAAGGAACTTTTAGACGAAGACAGGAGATAAACATGTGATGAATTAGCAGAGAGTGTCGGTATAAGCCATAGATTAGTTTATACAATTTTGTCAAAACACTTGAAAATGCGAAGTGTACCCGCCAGATGGGTGCCACATTGCCTGACGCCAGACTAAATGAGCAAAAGGGATGAAACAGCAAAAACACATCTTAAAAGATATGAGAACGAAGGTGATGAGTTTCTAAATCTTGTCGTAGTGATAGATGAGACATGGTTGTGGAGCTATGAACCCGAACTGAAATCGCAATCCTAAGAATGGCACACCTCAGACTCGCCCAGACCGGCAAAATTTCGAAAAAAACAAGGGAATTTGAAACAGCTTGCGATTGTAGCATCTGGTAATAGAGGTGCGTTATCGACATTTAATGTATGTACTATTGTTCTGAGATTTTGAGAACAAATTGCGTCCAGCCATAAAAAGAAGCGACCCTCGCTACTAGAGGCAGGAGTTGTGCTCATTCATGACAACACAATCACATAAATCTACTCCGTCACGACAGTTATTGACCGCTATATCTGGGAAATATTGCAGCACCCTCCATATTCAGCCCATGTGAATATGACTTATTTCTGAAACTCAAATATCTGGATGATATTCTAGCTATTGACAATCCTGCTTTTGAATTATATAGGAATGAAATTTATACACAAGAATTAACACTTAACAAGGCAAACGTTACAAATACAGAAACACCATTTTTGGACCTAAATATCAAGATTGCAAACGGAAAGATTCATACAAGTGTATATGACGAAAGTTCAACATAGTAAATTTCCCCTGGCTTGACGGTGATGTTTCAAGTATACCGTCATACGGCATTTACATATCACAGCTCATCCGGTACGCTAGAGCATGTGCTGATATTTCACAGTAGAAATTTACAAATTACCAAAAAACTTTTAGGTCAAGGTTTCCGCTTTCATAAACAAGTTAAGACTTTCTGGAAATGTTACAAAAATTACAGTCAACTTCTTTTAAAATTCGGATCTATACACGAAAAAGAGTACATTACTTTGGGTATTACACAACCTGTCTTTTATGGTGATATGATAAAACAAAATGAGAAGGATCAAAGGTAGACAGCATAACCATCGAAAATGCGTAAGAGTCATCAAACGCCTTTTATACCATGGATATGATCTTAATGTCACCAGACGGACACTAGGCTTAGTATTTGACCAATCTACAGTCTTGTACCAGCGCATCATTGAGACTTGCACTCTGACTGACTGTGACGACGGGACTCCATGACGGCCCTGTCCAAACCTCTTTAGAGAAGACAGGGCCCCGACCACCTGGCCTCTCTGAATGTCAGATGGACTCCTCGGGTGATTACATACATGAGCTCGCTACAGCCGGCAGAGCACGGACTGTATTATTCACGCCTCGTTTTATATCCATTTACATATTCATCTGTGTTGCTTGGGCCTCTAAGTTTTGCAGTCTTGTTTTTGTGATGTCATCTTACAGCGAGGAGGTTGTTTTACACCATAATTGTACGTTCTTCGAGACCTGTGGGTAAATGGAGAAGTGAGAGGGTTGTGCGCACGTAATCAAGGATAAGCACACCATTTGCTACTTGCGTGGCCGATGACCGTCCAAAGTCGGCACCGGTTGCCCATTGGTCTCCCCGGTTTATGTGTAGTCTTTTGTGTTTGATGTTTACATGTCGTATGTATCTTTTTCGTCTCATACTATTCTCGTCTTTTGTGTTTTTGCATCGGGTGTTTTGCTGTTGGTGCTGCAACAGGGTCTTGTTGGAGATCCCCTCCCTTCTCAAAACTTCGAGGAGTGAGATTTGATGATTTGAATGGCCATGGCCGCAGAACTTCACTGTATCACGCCTGGTTGCCTAGCAACGGGAATTGCGGATCTCCCAAACGGTTGAATGCGGTCATTGATCAGAAGGGACAATATTTTAAAGATTGTATATAAGCTAAATGTAAATGCTTAGTAATGATCATTACTTTTTGACTGACCCTCTTATTAACATAACACTCGAATTTTCATAGTTATTTTCTGGGTGGAGAAAAGTGTTCTCAGTATAGCAATTACATTGAAGGAAAATTGAAAAAAGGGGGTGGGTGTCAGAGAACAAATGATGTAGGGCTTGATTATGACTGAATACTTCTGAAAACATTTTTCGACAGCACTTCAAAAACGGTGTTAAAAATATTTTATACCGTCATGTTATATATGTATACAATTTTTAATATGAAATAATAAACAGATTTAATTTAGATCAAGAAGGGGAGGGGGTCCCTCGGAGTTTACCGAAATTATTTTGATTTTTCACCTGTATTCGAGGTTTTATTTTTCAAATCAGACTGCAAAGAGTTAGAACACAACACAACACCCCCCTCCCAACATGATTCGTGTGGATACCGTTACGGTGCTAAAGATACAGTGATTAGATACCATGCTGTTTTACTAAAAGTGTGCCCAAAAAATATCTAAAGTTTGGTCAACAAAACATCGTGCCACCTTTCTGATAGAGATTTTTTTATGATTTCATTTATCAGCCATTAAACTTACTGATGTAGATAAGTGAAAATTAAGTTCATCTCGTCATTATTTCTATTCCGGTTATCGATTCAATGTCTTAAATTCCCCTTTTATGAGTAACCTTATACTAGTATTTGAAATTTTCAGCATTATCAAAAGAAAATAATAATTAAAAAAACAATAAAAAAAAAAACAATAAAAAAAAAACAAACAAACAAACAAACAAAAAACAACAACAAAAAACCCTCACATAACCCCCCCCCCCCAAAAAAAAACCTCCAAACAAACAAACAAACAAAACAAAACAAAACAACAACAACAAAAAAAAAAAAAAAAAAAAACAATAACAAAAATAAAAATAATAAACAAAACAAAACAAAACAAACAAGCAAAAATGCGAAAATGCAGGTAATACGCCCAAAATTTACACCTTTTCTTGCAATGTTGCATCATACATAAAATTTCAGCAAAGAGATTAAAGAATGAAATATATTTATTAGATAGATAAATAGTTTAACTATGTGATGAGACATCATAACATATCAATCTTTTATTTGTAGAGATGTTCTATTTCTCACAAAATGTGCCCATGCATCTTTACTAGGTATAGACGATCATTATTTCTTTCATACAACGAAACGAATTCTGAATTTTGCTATATCATGTTTAGAAGTAAAAGGTGTATTGTAGATACAGATAATATGGTAAAAAAGATGCCCTTCAAGGTATCACGGTACTAAATGGGGAATCCCCCTTGTGGTAGCTGGCAAACATGTCCGCTATTGGAATTATTTTAGGCCTTTCCCTTCTTATTTTCTGTTTTGCGTCCTTGTGCTGGCCAGTTTTGAGCCCATAGTCATAAAACAAAACAAAACTAGATAGCTACTGTTGCAAGGAACAGACAGATTCCTCCTTTATTAGACCTTCCTCGGAACTGAAGTGCTAAAATCCGAATAAAGAAGATGGAAAAAAGAATAGTAGCTTTAGTACCATATTACCTTCAGCAAATGAGTCAAAAGAGCTTATGTCTAATTTGGGACTCTTATTTATTTATCAACAAAATAGAAGGAAAGAGAAGGGAAAAAAAAAATATACCTTTTATGTTAACGAAAGCTTAAAATTCCATGCTCAATCAATATCTAATTCTTTACAATAACTTTCCCAAAACAGAATTGCACAATGATTTTGCAATGAGATAATTTCTATTAATAGAAAATGACAACAACATGTTACTACTGATATGTAATGCTACTAAGAATAAAAAAGAAAGAAACAGAGAACAAGAATAAAAGAGTTATCTATCTTACTATGTAAACTTCACATAAAAAGTACTACTTGTGTGAAGAAAAATAGTTAGGGACAAAATCCTGTGAATTCTACAAGAGTAAATGTTTGTTATGACCTTGAAAAAGTTTATTTTACCTTTAACCAAGGTCATGGATAAAAGATAAGCATTTGAGTTTATTCTCATCAAGATTCCTTTTCATCTAATCAAAGCTCAATATTTTATCAACAAAAGTCTGTTGTGACCTTGAAATCGAACAGATGACCTTGGGTCAAGGTCAAGGTGAAAGGACTTGATGCAAGGAATATTTGCGCCGAGTTTGAACTGTCAAGGACAAATGGTCTTTGTTCTATAGGCAAAAATTTGCTGTGACCTTGAGAATCAAAATTTGACCTTGGGTCAAGGTCAAGGTGAAAGGGCTTGGCTCAATGATTTTATTTATGAAGTTTGAACTGTCAAGGTCAAATAGTCTTTGTTCTATAGGCAAAAGTTTGTTGTGACCTTGAGAATGAAAATTTGACCTTGAAACTAGGTCATCATCAATGACTACCGATAAGTAGCCTACCATCCAAGTTTCAACTCAAAATCTCGAAAACTGTAGGAATTGGCACTGTGCCAATTTAAAGTTCCATTTTCAACTCAAAATAGGGCGAAAACCGTAAATATTTCATCGAGCATGTAAGCGTATAAAAGTTTGCAAATTTTCCAAAGAATGATATAAAACAAATTTCGTTCAAATCGTGTGATTAATATAGAAGTTATAAGAGTTTAAAGATTTGACCTTTGATGACATCTAGCGAGGGCATTTGTGAACTTATCGACAAACAAAAAATAGTTTAAGAAGATCTTTGTCTGCTCTTTCTAATGTTACCATTCTTTTTGCTCTGTGTTGAAAGACCTTTGAATAAAGTGTCTGGAAATGGAAAGGGGTAAGAATAATAAGAATAATAATAATAAGAACTAGATGGCTACTGTTGCAAGCAACAGACGGATTCCTCCTTTATTAGACCTTCCTCGGAACTGAAGTGTTAAAATCCGAATAAAGAAGGTGGAAAAATGAATAGTTGCTTCAGTACCTTATTCACTTCAGCAAATGAGTCAAAAGAGCTTATGTCTAATTTGGGACTCTTATTCATTTTTCAACAAAATAGTAAAAAAAAAAATAAATAAATAAATACCTTTCATGTTTACGAAAGCTTTAAACTCCATGCTCTATCAATATCAAAATCCTTTAAAGTTACTTTCTCAAAACAGAATTGCACAATGATTTTGCAATGAGATAATTTCTATTAATAGTAAATGACAACAACATAAAAATACAGATATGTAATGCTACTAAGAAAAAAAAAAAAAGAAACAGAGAACAAGAATAAAGGAGTTATCTTTCTTATACTATGTTAAGTTCAAACAAAAAGGACTACTTGTATGAAGAATAAATAGTATAGGACAAAACGTGTGAATTCTACAAGAGTAAATGATTGTTATGACCTTGAAAATGATTATTTGACCTTGAACAAATGGCATAAAAGAAAGATTAGTATTGTGATCATTCTCATCACGATTGATCTTAATCTGAGCAAAGCTCAATATCTAATCAACTACAGTCGGTTGTGACCTTGAAATCGAACAAATGACCTTAATTCAAGGTCATGGTGAAAGGGTCTGTTGCAAGGAATATTTGTGTAATGTTTGAACTCACAAGGTCAAAAAATCTTTGTTTTATAGACTAAAGTTTGTTGTGACCTTGAGAATGAGGATTTGACCTTGGGTCAAGGTCAAGTGGAAAGAGCTTGACTGAACAATGATATGTATCAAGTTTGAACTTTGAAGGTCAAATAGTCTTTGTTCTATAGGCAAAAGTTTGTTGTGACCTTGAGAATCAAAATTTGACCTTGGGTCAAGGTCAAGGTGAAAGAGCTTGGCTTAACGATATTATGTATGAAGTTTGAACTCTGAAGGTCAAATACTTTTTGTTCTATAGGCAAAAGTTTGTTGTGACCTTGAGAATGAAAATTTGACCTCGAAAGTAGGTCAACATTAAATGACCACCTATAAAAAACCCACTATCAAAGTTTCAACTCAAAATCTCAAAAACTGTAGAAATTGGCACTGTGCCAATTTAAAGTTCCATTTTCAACTCGGAATAGCGCGAAAACCGTAAATATTTTATCGAGCATGTAAGCGTATAAAAGTTTGCAAATTTCCCAAAGAACATTTTAAAACAAATTTCGTTCAAATCGTACGGTTAGTTTAGGAGTTATAGGTATTTAAAGATTTGACATTTGATTACCTCTAGCGGGGGCATTGGTGAGCTTATCGACAAACAAAAAATAGTTAAAAAAGATCTTGTTATGCTCTTTTTGATGGTATCATCCTTTTTGCTCTGTGTTTAAAGACCTTTGAATAGAGTGTCTGGAAAAAATGGGGGGTAAGAATAAAAATAATAATAATAATAAGAAGAAGAATAATAAGAATAAAGAAAAGACATTGCAATAACAGAAAGGATTCCGACGGAATAGTCGGAATCCTTAATAAAGAAAAGACATTGCAATAACAGAAAGGATTCCGACGGAATAGTCGGAATCCTTAATTAAAATGACAAAATCTTAGCAAATTCAATGTACTTTGTACACAAATTATAGAGAAATTGTTTAATTCTTTATATTACTTGTAAAAATGTAAAAGTACTTTAATAGTTCAAGACATTAATTCTTTTGGTGTCTAAAATCTGTTAATATTCAAATGAAACAAGTTTTTGTCAGATTTCACATGGTACTCATGGTACATATTATGAAACTAATCGCAACTTTGTTTTATATGCTTGTTTGTTTTTCTCCCTGGCTGGCTGGTAGGTTTTTCAGTTTCAAAAGGACGCAAAACAGAATGAAATTAAAGAAATGGCCTTACCGACTTAGAAATAAGATAAGTGCAAATTATCTTCAAGTGGCTAGATCTTTCCAGACTCAGTGGTAAACTTATTCTTGTTATGATTTTTTGGTATCAATCTTCGTCTATAAACTTCCGGGTGAATGTTGTGAGAGACGTTAGATGCCATTAAACAGAGGTGGGTGATTTAATACGGTGATTATGGTCTTCAGTATTTCTAGCGCCACCTAGTGTACATAAGAAGATTAGATCTTCGTTGTAACATTGGTGTTATTTAAAATTTACTGTTTATACTGCAGTTTTATTTTAAGCTGTTAATGATGCAGTTTTGTCCGTTGGTGAAAGAAAAACTGCTATGTTTGGATTTTAATTGTTGATTTGTTTTGTTTGGGATTTAAAATTGAATCTAACCAGATATTTCAGTATTTAACTTATTTGTATTTTCATTTTACATTATTCAAGTGTCTTATTTAACCTATCTTTATACTGCCCATAAGCACTATCGTATTACGGATTAGACATCGCGTCTCGACATGAATATAACATGTAATAAAAGTTATTGTAGTAAAAATTAAACCGGTACTTGATTCATAGTATATATATTCGAAAAAAAAAAAAAAAAAAAAACAAACTCAACAAATTCAGATTACAAAATAAAATCTACAATTAACACGACGTACTTTACCGTGAAAGCTGCAAAACACACTTATGAGTTTGAAATGTTTGAAATGCGCATATGGTGCACTGAAATTTGATAATCGAACATATATTTCATTACAAACCTTCAAATGTGATTCTTTTGTTATTCATCCGTCATTTTATATCATAAAGACCGCGGACGATTCTAAATATACAAGGTTTTATGAATGATCAATGAAGTGTGGAGGCCAATAAAAAACAATGAGGGGCGGAGAAAAGAAAATTATTTCAGTCGCGGGTGTGAATTGTTTTGATTATAATGAGTAATCAGCCATAGTATAGAAAATATTGTGTTTCAAGTCCGCTAAAGACATCCTTTTATAAGTCTAGATCTAGATTCAGCTCCTGACACTCACTACCAGACGATGCCTGAGATAGAGGTGGGGGTAGAAGGGGTAAGTAAGCTCTTAAAAGGTCTCCAGACAGACAAAGCTGCAGGGCCTGACCAGATAAAACCACTTCTCCTTAAAACTTTACACAATGAGTTATCTCCTATCATTACTATTCTCTTTCAGCTCTCCCTTGATTCCGGACATGTTCCTGCTGACTGGACATCTGCAAATGTCAGACCCCTCTTCAAGAAAGGTGATCGTACCAAGGCTTCAAACTATCGTCCAATATCACTGACATGCATTCTCTGTAAAACTCTCGAACATATTGTCACTTCAAATCTAGTAAAGCACTTCAAACGTCAAAACATTTTATATGACCTCCAGCATGGCTTTAGAGAAAAACGCAGCTGTGAAACTCAACTTGTTATGTTAATTGATGAACTCGCCAACAACATTCAAAAAGGTAAGCAGACTGATCTAATACTATTGGACGTTAGTAAAGCATTTGATAAGGTTTCACATGAAAAAACTCATCTATAAGCTCCACAAATACGGCGTTTTAGGTAAGAATCTAAATTGGATACGTGCTTTTTTGAGTTGTAGGTCACAAACAGTTGTAGTTGACGGGATCCATTCTTCATCAATCCCAGTCACCTCAGGTGTACCACAAGGCTCAGTTCTAGGCCCCATTTTGTTTCTTACATATACATGTATAAACGACCTGCCTGAGCAAATAACATCACAGGTGAGACTCTTTGCAGATGATACGGTCGTTTATCTCACCATCAATAAGGAGGCGGATTCCAGTACCCTCCAAGATGACTTAAAAAAATTAGAAACATGGGAACTTCTGTTGGATATGGAGTTTAACCCAGGTAAGTGTCAGGTCATCCATGTATCAACATCAAGGTCACCAATTGATAAAAAGTATATTTTACATGGACAGGTGCTTGAAACCACGTCTTCAGCCAGGTACCTTGGTGTTGATATATCGGATGACCTAACCTGGAAAGTCCATATCAATAGAATTACTACAAATGCCAATAGATCCTTGGGTTTCCTAAAAAGGAATATCCGGACAACCCATCCGCAGCTCAGAACTGTAGCTTACAATGCCCTTGTTCGTCCTCAGTTGGAATACGCCTCGTGCGTTTGGGATCCCCATACAGCTACAGCTACACACCAAATTGAAATGGTCCAAAGGAGAGCTGCGCGTTGGGTTGTCCGCGATTATGCCACTACCTCCAGTGTGACATCCATCATAAACAACTTAGGCTGGAGGTCTTTAGAACAGAGAAGGAGCGATGCACGACTCTGCCTCCTTTATAAGATTGTTCACAAACTTGTGGCTATCCCCCCCCCCCATCAGTTGATCTCCCCAATAAGAAAATCTCGGCACATGCACCAGTTCTCTTTCATTCAAATCCAGGCTACAAAAAATGTCTTGAAATATTCATTCTTTCCACTTGCCATTGTGCAGTGGAACAGACTGCCAGACAGCATTGTCTCATTGCCAACCATTGACCAGTTCAGGGTGGCAGTGAGGCATATTCACCATCTCAAACCTTAAACAGTCAAAATTCTTTTATCCTCTTTTAGGCTCACTGTTCTTCTGAACTTTTATCTCTACTCACTTTCTAACTCTATCTTCTTTTCTACCTTAGAACCTCTTTTCTTCTCTATTTTCTTACCCATTTTATCTTTTAACCTGCAGCGCACCCTAAGCAGAGTACTCAGATTTGAGGGCGCTTAGTAAAGAGAGATAGCGATAGAAATGTTAACAGAAGAAGAACAGACTCTTCTATCCCGAAAACCCCAAAATGCCATTTCAAATCAATCTAGATCCCTATAGCGATTCTTGAAGACCAATTATTCTAAATGCTTTTCAAATATGTATATTGAGGAACGTGATGGTCAAAATAAAGAAATATTATCCTCACTTGATTAGAAAATCTTTCCTATTCTCTATTTGCAATAATGTAATCACATATTTAAAAACTTAAATGGAAATAAAACTCATTGTTACACTGCTATTCTTCTTCTTTGACCGAACACAGGGTACCTTTGTGAAATTCATCGGGATGTATAACAAATTATTTTTACTTCTGTGGCCTAATAATCGTTACCGTTGCATATTTCCACCCGATAATTTGCATGGTCAATTTCATTTTGAAACGCAGGGGTGTACTAAATATTTAGATTTTTATTTTTCGAAAAATTGATGAAAATCTGCGGTTTGTAAGTCGGAGAGAACAGGTTTGTAAGTCGGAGAGAACAGGGTGGTGTTTAAAGACCTCGGCCTTCGGCCTCGGTCTTTAAACACCACCCTGTTCTCTCCTTGGGCATCTAACCTTCATACAGACCTCAACTCGGTCTTTATCCTATACATAATGACACAATAGATTATTTCAATAAATAATGGACATTTCGTAAACAATTACACTCACAAACATCTGAAGGCAACAAGTCGAGATAGATCTCTCACACATGTCTGAGTTCGCTACAGTCGGCAGAGCACGGACTGTATTTCGTAAGCCCTTTGTTTTTATATCCATTTACATATCCATCTGTGTGTTGCTTGGGCCTCTGCGTTTTGCTGTCTTATTTTTGTGATTATTTTTCAGTGAAGACCTTATTTTACACTGAAATTAATTGTGCGTTCTTCGATCGATACCTTTGGGTAATCAGAAATTCGCATATACTCGGCATGACCGCAACACGTGCTACAAACGTAGAAGATGTCCATCCTAAGTCAGCACCGAGTATCAATTGGTCTCGTTTGTTTATGTGTTGTCTTTTGTGTTGGGTGTTTTGATGTCGAGTTTGGTGTTCCCATTCCTTTCTGTGTCTCTTGCTGTGTATGTCTTTGTTTTCACGTGAGGTGTTTTAATGTTTTAAGAGTGGGCAAAATACGGAAATATTTTTGTAATAAAAAATTCTGCAGGAAAATTAAAATATCCTACAGGAAAAATTTAATTCCTGCAGGAAAAATAAAACTCCTGCGGGAAAAATAGGATTTGTCTTGATTAAAGGGGGATATCTCCCCCTTTGCACCAGGTAAAAGAGATGCGGATCCCGACTCAGTAAGGTAACCCCTATCTGATGGTAGTATTCAGTTTGATGTATCTTCAGAGAAGGGTTGGTGCAAAATTGAATTGGCGTGCAAGTTAATAATTATTTTACCCACTGTTTTTTTTTGCTGTTGGTGCTGCAACGGGGTCTTGTCGGAGATCTCCTCCTTTCACTCAAAAGGAACAAATTATCAAATATTCAAGCATAGACAACGTAAAACACGAATGACAATTTTCTGCAATGATTATTTTTTCATATATCTCATCTCCTAAACATGACCATATTTTAAGATTTCTCTTATTCTTGATATCTATGTACAAGGCTGTTACAAATGTTTTAAAAATATCAAATGACACGGAAAGATATTGAATAATGACAATACGTCTATGCTCCAACTCTTTACCTACTTGAAAAAAAAAAATTTCAAACCAATTTAAATTCACAAGACACGTGTTTCGGATGGTAACATCCTCATCAGTGATGTTTCCAACGAATGTGATTTTCAGACAAAGCCAAAATATGTTTCAGTAGCGCCCTCTCGTTTTATTTTGTTAAATTGAAATTTCAGAGAATGCGCGGCTCAAAATTTCCTTAAGGGTTGATTCAGTTGCAATGTTAAATAAAAGCTATGATCAAAATAACAATGGACGGATGGTACACAGATGTGAATCTCCTTACACATGTTTAATTTCGATATTATTTTTGGATAAAATAACAAGTTTCCGAAATAGCAAAATAATATATATATTATTGAATTCGATATGAAATATCAAATTCAATGTTTTGTCGTAATCGCGTTCATTACCCATTAAAAGCAGACAGTATATTGATATTAATTGACCTTTACATGCATTTTTACATAAAAAGCATTTTGAAATGAAAGAATGAACTATTCATCTTTATGTCATTTATAAGCTGACCCTTTGCTCTTTTCGTGTCTTGATATTTATTAGCGATATTTGGTAACTTATGTTGAATCCCTTGTGAAAACCTATATCAAATTCCTTGTACAGCTGTACTCAATTCAATAGCAGAGTTTATGAATAAGTTATAGTCAAAACATATGAATTAAGCTTTTATAAGTAAAGTTATGTAAACTAAAAATATGATGAATCTGACCTCACTGATCGAGTATTAGTGGAGTGCCTTATGTAAGAAAATAAGCTACCTTGGAAATTTTATAATAAAACAAACCACTATAGTGAAGATATCAAGTATGGACTAGTATTACAGAAGAAAGTTTGATAGACCTCTGAGATAGGTGGCAATTGAGACAGACACATTTTCTAGGTCAAACTGATGAAAAACTGGAAATGATTTATAACTTTTGCATAAAAACTGATAAACAAGCATTGAATGATGCTTATGTACTTAATTTTTTATGATCTTTCGAATGAAATGAGTTTCAAATTCGTAATCCAATATCATTTTTTTGGGCGGACCAAAAGCCCTTTTCTAGGCAAAATTATGAAAAAAGGAAATTATTTATAACTTTAGCATATTGATCAATATAAAAGATTATGGATCTTTTCAAACTTACTTTCTGAGGTTCTTTCGAATTAAACGAGTTTCCAATTGGATTTCCAATATCAAATGTGTTTTGTTGGGAGAAATTACCCCTTTCTATGACAAAATTACGAGAATGAAGTAAACACGAATATGAAAATTTCTCTACGTAAAATCCACAACTGCTTGTAAATGAGATTTAGAATCTCAACAGCACACATAAGAGAGCACAAAATAGAGCATCGACGGACCCCTAGCAAGGCAGAGGTGGGACCAGGTGCCCGGGAGGAGTAAGCATCTCCTGTTTGGCTAGCCGCACTCGCCGTCGATGTTCATGCACGAAAATAAAAATAATATCATAAACATGCACTGTCTGATGTAATGTCTATATAGAATGTGCTATGGCGACCACGTCAGGGAAACAAAGCCCAGCGTAAAAAGCGCCCAGCTTATTCGTGTTTTCCACCAAAAGGCTAAGAGGCCTAAAATTCGTAGACATTGAGTGTTTTTTCTAATTTACAAAATCATGAAAAATTGGAAATCATTTACATCTTTGGCATATGAACTGATATCAAAAGTTTAAAAGATGTTAATATAATTAATTCGAATTCCTATATGAAATGGCTTCTTAAGGCGAAAAAGACCCTTTTAAGGGCAAAATAATGAGACATTGGAAATAATTTATAACTTTTGCATATAAAAGAGAGTTTTCTTTGCTTTTGAAGATTCTGGATAAAATATTTTCGATAGGTGTGTAGAAATAACATCCTTCAACATCCATCGCGAGTGCAAAATAGAAACATGTCAAGACCTAAAATGTATACCAAAGAGCCATCTAAAGACAGAACTATGGAGGAGATACTTGTTATTTTCAAACTAATTTATAAAATTTAGTATCAGAAAAGATACAAATATATTTCAGTGTAGTCCTTTGTGTTTGATGTTTCTGTGTTAAGCGTTGACGTTCCTTGTCCCTTGCGCGTCTCTTTTTGTGCTTGTCTGCTTTGTGTTTTTGCATTGGGTGTTTTGGGGTTTTGCTGTGGGTGCTGCAGCCTGGTGTTGTTGGAGATCCCCTCCTTTGTTTCTCAAGTCAGTGCAGAAGTACAGTAAAACTAGCATTCTATCAGCAGTGATATCAACATAGCGAGGGATGCGTCAACGATGCCAAAAATTACTTCTTAACTCACAGGGATTTATCGCGCTTCCCGGTTGCTTGATGTACTATAGGTAATCGCGCTTCCCGGTTGCTTGATGTACTTTGGTTTATGTACATAACTCATAGTACATCAAGCAACCGGGAATCGCGATAAATCCCTGTGTTTTATCCTTACGATTGATGATTGGCTCTTTTTGTGTCGTAAACATTATGAATATTTATAAGTATGCCAGGGATGGAGTACTAATTGTAATTCAGGAGTCAAAGATTCAGGGGCATATAGCATAATTATGTAAGTCTCCACTAATAAGGCAAACTCATATGACAAATATGGATAATGACCATATCCCTGTATACAGTACAAAATGTTTTTCTTTATGACCTTCATTTTCAAAATTTCGGATTAATAAAGGAAGGCCAAGTTAATGTTTCTCTTTATGACCTGTATTTTAAGCCCTTTCTAATAATTAAAGAAAGGCCAAGTTAATGTTTCTCTTTATGACCTGTATTTTAAGCCTTTTCTAATAATTAAAGGAAGGCCAAGTTAATGTTTTTCTTTATGACCTGTATTTTAAGCCCTTTCTAATTATTAAAGATCAGTTGTACTTAGAATACCAGAGTTACTGTCATTGTCATAGAAAATTCCTTTGTTATATCCCTGATGTTCTTGCGCATATCCTAATAAGATTATGACATGTAAAAGTATTTAATGTTGTTCGACATTGTAAGTTTTTTACATCATTGCCTGGACATCAAAAAGATTTTTGAATCGTAATAATTTTAGGAAAATGAAACTACTTAAAATTCTACTTCTGGTTGAATGTAAGTACTACTTCAGCGTATATTTCAAATGTTCAGCCGCAGGTTTCATAATTATCTTCAATCTAATCATTTTGCTTTTATTCATTTTAAACCAAACATCGTTTACAGGTAGATTGTACCTTTGGTCCGAAATCTGGGAAGATTATGTATGGATACCCGATATTTTCTTTTCATATTTTTGCACATTTGATAAAGCTAATACAGGCTTCAAATATATTTTTGGTATAAAATGTTTCTACAATGAAAAAAATGTGCAGTTTTGATTTTTTTTCCATAGGGTTTAATTTCAAATGTTAAACGTCTTCAAATTCCAAAGCATCATTTAAGAACAGATAAATTTGCAGCATGGACCAGACATGCACGTTTCGGGTACTTAACCCTTGTCAATGATCAACAATCTAAGCACGATCTATCATAGGGGACAATACTGTAATAGAAAAGAGATGTATTTGACATAAAGTTGATAATTCATAAGTAAGGATGAGACGGATGTCCGTAATTCATACACACACTAAGGTAAGCAATTTTGACTACTTTTATTACACTAAGCTTATCTATCACACACATATTAGAATTATGTAGCTAACAAGCAGAAGAGGCTTAATGTCTCCGGGCACCTGCGCTAGTATCAATGTGATATTCACTTTTGTTCCGATGTAGGATGCTCAATTTGTTCCGTATGACATATGTGCATTTTCATGGTTTCTTATGCCCACTGATTACAGTTTTTGAATTCTTATCATTTGTGTTTGATTTTGACTTTGATTACTCCCTCAGCTTTACACAATAGATATCCGTTGCTTATTTGTCTATTTTGTTTGCCATTTTTTTGGATTTAATTGAAGCCTTGACTTTGTTGAATTTGAAGACGTTTAACATTGATACTGGATCGGTTTTTTTAAAAATCATATTCTTATTCAGGTACTTCCGCTATGGTATGAAAAGTAAGCAAAAAAAAAAAAAAAAAAACCGTGAAAAACTCTGAATTCCAAATCTGATTTCACTTTTGTAGGTATACATTGTACCTTCGCTGTATGGACGTATACATTAGAGAACGCATTGAAAACGGAATTATACACCAGAAACTCCTACGATGTCACTGTTCGGCCATCTGAACGAACAAGTATAACTGTTACTTTCGGGATGTTTTCTTTAAATGAATTGGTAAGATTTTTTTCAGAAACTTTGCAACTTTTCCGAAATTGTTAATATGAAAGAAATGAGGGGATATCCAACATGACGGACGAGACAACAGAATGATTAACCATCGATATTACATAATTATCAGTGCGTCAATGACAAATATGGATAATGACCATATCCCTGTTTACAGCACAAAATCGATAACCCAGAAAATCAGAAACCGAAGGCATACAAAATCAGGATAAAAACAGGAACCAAAGCAAACAAAAAGTCATAATTAAATATGCCGTGTACTAACGAAATTGACACGATTTGAGTATGATATGCACGAAAGTACCTCATACTGCTTTGCTGCAAATAAGTCCAGGTATCCACCTTTTTTTTACGTTTGAAGCAATTTTAGAATGTTGATAAGGATTGAATATAGGTTGATAGAATATTACTTATAATTTTTGTTCAAGAAATTTTGACGTGTTAAAACATTCAATTATGGTGCAAATTGTCATATATATTCACCAATACACGACGTTTCATCAATTGGTTATCCCTGATCGTTAAAAGGTGCAAACAATCGGCTATTTTATAACATAGTTTTGCATTAATGAGTTAAAGAAGAAACTTTTTATTTATAATCATAACATGTTTGATGTATAAAGAGGAACTTTATAAGAAGAAGAAACTTTAAAGAAGAAATTTTTATTTATATTCAAAACATGGTTGACAAAGTAGAACATTGTAAATTCCCATCCGCTCAAATTCTGACGTCACTATAGACTTCCAGTTTTCATTGACAGGAAAAACTGTAGTAGGATTGGGAATATAATAGTAAAAACATTTCTAGTATCCGTTACATTCGGTAAAACATTTCTAGTATCCGTTACATTCGGTAAAACATTTCTAGTATCCGTTACATTCGGTAAAACATTTCTAGTATCCGTTACATTTGGTAAAACATTTATAGTATCCGTTACATTCGGTAAAACATTTATAGTATCCGTTACAATCGGTAAATCATTTCTAGTATCGTTACATTCGGTAAAACATTTCTAGTATCCGTTACATTCGGTAAAACATTTATAATATCCGTCACATTCGGTAAAACATTTCTAGTATCCGTTACATTTGGTAAAACATTTATAGTATCCGTTACATTCGGTAAAACATTTATAGTGTCCGTTACAATCGGTAAAACATTTCTAGTATCGTTACATTCGGTAAAACATTTCTAGTATCTGTTACATTCGGTAACACATTTCTAATATTCGTCACATTCGGTAAAACATTTATAGTATCCGTTACATTCTGTAAAACATTTATAGTATCCGTTGCATTCGGTAAAACATTTATAGTTTCCGTTACATTCGGTAAAACATTTATAGTATCCGTTACATTCGTATGTTTTGCCCAAATAACAGGGATATTTTATTACATTAAGAAACATTTTAAAGTATTTAATTAAATGAATCCCAAACCTATCCGTTCGTTTGGATATACAATGATATAAAGGGTATGAAGTGAATGAACAAGATCAAATTTCACGTTACGTTGCTCAAGTGTTTAGCCAAAAGCATTAAAACGTATTACAGTTGAAATACAATAATTCCAATTAACTTTCAAATTATTATAAAGAATGCGTCAATTCTAGTTTCTTTACCCTATGACTTGTCATGGTAACGTAACTAATCAGTTCCTTTGTATGTTAAGAACTTCTATGGTCTTTGAAAAATTCATTAACAAGGAGATTTTAAATCTCGTTGGATTATGTGTAGTCTTTTGAGTCTAGTGTTTCTATGTTGTATATGTCTTTTTTGTCTCTTGCTGTACTCGTCTTTCGCATCTAGTGTTTTGCTGTTGCTGCTGCGGCGGGGTCTGATTGGAGATCCCATCCCTTCATCCAATAGTCGGATACGTCCATTTGTGTCGTACCTTATTTCAATATGATGCCAATGAAGACGTTAAACTTTTGACGTATTGGTCAAATCGAAACATGTTCACCATCATAGAATTTTAGAAGTTTTGCAAGAACTCTTGGAACGGGTGCCGCATGCAAAGAGGAAACGCAGGCTTTCCCCGGGTACCTGGCTTGGAGGTTGGTCGCACTTCGGAATATTGTTTATTCCGGGGTTTGCAACAGTTCCAATGAAAATTCTAATGCTTCAACCTTAATTCTGGACTTTGAGACTGACTAACTGATATGTACTTCATCGATTTTTATTATTAGAATAGGGAAAGGATCTCCAACAAGATTACATGGCACTGACTACAGCGAAATACAAGCAATGTTGTAGAAATTGGACATCAGGCTTTAAACAACAAATTCAACAAACATCAGGGGACATAGAGAGACACGAGGACACAAACTGGAAATGGACAAATAAATAAAGAGGACACTCTGAACACAAATGAAAACATGTCAGTACTCGCTTCATTGTCATGTTTCGACGGCGATCCGCTAATTCCTTTGAAACAGATGTGGCCATTTACATACCTTGCATAACGTTCCCACAACTCAGAGGTCCATAAATGATGGGCGAAGCATAATATGTCTGTTTTTTTTTTTGGGGGGGGGGTGTAGTCTAATTTTAGGAGGTGTAATTTGTTCTGGTTATCTAGTATTGCTTTATTCTTATACAATTTGTATTTACAGAATATCGTTACCCAGTCCCTTTCTGTAGCAGGATACTTCCAACTGGTAAGTACCAATGTACTTTTAGATGCGAGTCAATACATGTAAATGGTTTCCATTATGTGTAAGGGGAAAGGAAAAAGTTAAGAAATTGCTAGATTGATTTAAATCACGCGATTCTTTTGTTCAAGTTTTGAAAAAAAAATCATATCTCAAAATTCTTTACAAACTTCCGCAAACAGACCGCGTCCTCAGACATTAATACACATGATTCTTCCATAGCACTATTTCTTAGACACTATTTTATTCTCATTAGTGACGCTTACAGCTTAGCCATCAGAATTCAATTCTGTAACTCCCTCTAATGTTTTTAATTTATATTTGATCATTTACTTTACAGAGAGTGCTCGGCTCCAAATTTCCTGTAGGGTTGATTCAGTAGCATATCCAAATAAAACATACTTATGTTCAAAATAGAATAGAAGGGATATTGCTAAGATGTTAACCTCCTTTAATTTCGGTGATAGTTTTGAATAGAATGACATGTTTTCGAAATAGCAAAGTAATATGTATGTCAAATCGATAAAGGGCCAAAACAAAGCTTCTTTCAGGCGACAGGTGTGTCTTCTTTCAATGTGTCTTTAAGAGTAATGCCGATGTTGCCAGAGATCATCTCTTTGATAAACTGGCCCAGCATAGACCATCCCCAGTTGAATCGTCCTGGTATACATTATCCCCTGAATAAATTGGACTAGGACGCAATAACGCTTTTTCGGTCGGTTTTTATTGGTTTTTATCGATCTTTATCACACAAAAATGTTTTTAATTCTAAATTTTCTTGCGGAACTTTAATATGTTTATATATAAATTCATTTGTAAGGTAAGTGACCACATAAAGTTTCAACGTTAACCGTTAGGGTGAAACGCATTTGACTAAAATAGACACAAAATGAAAAAAAAAATCAATTTATTCGTGTTTGTTGTTATGACGGCTTCTCTTTTCTTTATTGCTACACAATTCTACTGCGGACCTGTTCATATATACATCGTGTTTTCCCATGGTTGTGTCACACCCCATAGTTTTATGCTTTTCCATCATGCAAAACATTGACATATATATGCACAACCAATGTAATTCCCTGAGATGTTACTATTGAAAGAAACGTGCTGCAATTCGTGTATTAACACTCGTGACGTCACAATGCAAAAGATCTAAAGAAACATGTCGCGACGGCTGTTCTAACCTGCAAACTGAGCCCGCGGTGACCTGAATTTTAACGTCACTCTTTTACCTAGAAAACGCGATTTCAGAAAACAAGAATGAAATAGACATCTATGGTGCATATATATAGAATAAATGTCATAATTTGTGTTTTGTTACGCGCATTACATGTACGATAAATGCACTTGCTGTGTGTTGTATACCCGTAACAAAACACAAATTAAGACACTTATTCTCTATTAAAAAAAAATCATAAATTTTTATCAGTGGAACTCATTTTCATACATAATATATTCTGAACTAATCTTTTGACATTCCTTGAAAATTTCTCATTATTTGGAATTATCATCAAGTTTACAAGACGTTGATGTATATGATGTGAAAACAGAAAATGTGTTAAAGGAGAATAACTCCTTGGATATGATAGGAAGAATGCAGAATTGTAAATATTGTCCGTGCGACTCACTTCTCGGAAACCAGATAAATAAGTTATAAAAAATCCTGACGATAATCTCAACAACACTTACAACAGAGCACCAAATTGGGCAACGACGGACACCCAGTAAAATAGAGGTGGGACCAGGTGCCCGGGAGGAGCAAAACATTAATTTAATTCATACCATTCTATACATGCACGTTTCGGGTACTTATCCCTCGTCAGTGATCCTCAGTCTAAACAATGTAAAATGGCCAAAAAGTATGAAAATTATTATGTCCAAAAATGAACCAAAAAGACGTAGCAGAATGGGTGGGATATGATGCTACAGGACCTACGTTATAGAGATTTCAAGAAATTTTGTAACAGAAAATTTCAAATGCATTGAAGAGACAGACGATCAACCGAAGTTGATCGAACTTGGCTACATGTGCCCTCGGGGACTCTTGGTCCTCCAGCAATGACACTCACTTAATAGTTCAAATGTTAAACTTCTTCAAATTCAATAGCATCATTTAAGACCTGATAAATTTACAGCATGGACCAGACATTCACGTTTCGGGTACTAAACCCTCGTCAGTGATTCTCAGTCCAAACAATGTAAAATGGCCAAAAGGTATGAAAATTATTATGTCCAAAAATGTACCAAAAGACGTAGCAGAATGGGTGGGATATGATGCTACAGGACCCACGTTTTAGATATTTCAAGAAGTTGATCGAACTTGGCTACATGTGCCCTCGGGGACTCTTGGTCCACCAACAGTGACACTCACTAAGTAGTTCAAATGTTAAACGTCTTCAAATTCATACCATTCTATAAATTCCACTAAGTCGTTGATTTTAAGTATAATGTTAAACGTCTTCAAATTCAATAGTATCATTTAAGACCTGATAAATTTACAGCATGGACCAGATATGCACGTTTCTGGTACTAAACCATCGTCAGTGATTCTCAGTCCAAACAATGTAAAATGGCCAAAAGGTATGAAAATTATTATGTCCAAAAATGTACCAAATGACGTGGCAGAATGGGTGGGATATGATGCTACAGGACCCACGTTATAGAGATTTCGAGAAATTTTGTAACAGAAAATTTCGAATGCGTTGAGAGACAGACGATCAACCGAAGTGGATCGAACTTGGCTTTAAGTTATACAGTAATCAGTGCACGCAGTGAACATTTTATAGACAGAACAAGTTTTAAATGCTCCATTTCCAATGCTAATTTTACAATGACGTCATAACGCTGTCAATAGATACCAATGTATAAGTTGGCGACGCTATGTGGAATTAACATTGAGAACACCCAATCTATATAGTATTTTGTCTTTATAAGATAGTTGCATCAACTATGGACCGTTTAACATACACCAAAATTTACGACTAAGCGCGATAACTATTCAGTAAAATCAATTTTTTTTGCTTACAAAGTATCTAAAATTGGGTTTTGCTCTATTAGAAAAATGGCATACTATTCAATAAAAGCAATTTTATTAAAAGTTTTTGCATTAAAAAGTAACCCAAATCGCGTTTGTACAGATACCGAGTTAAAGAAGATCCTGACGATAACATCAACATCACTCACAATAAAGCACCAAATTGAGCATCGACGGACCCCTAGCAAGCTAGAGATGGGACCAGGTGCCCGGGAGGAGTAAGCATCCCCTGTTGGCTAGCCGCACCCGCCGTCGATGATCATGCACGAAAATGAAAACATATGAAAAGCATGAACTGCACTGTCTGGGACCATTTCTATATAGAAAATTCTATGGTGACCATGTTTATTTATTTATTTATTTCCTTTATTTATACAGGATAGCACATTTAGCTACAAAATGAACTAGTTTACAATGTGGTCCTGTCTTAAAAATATGTACATATGAAGTAAATTAAGTCCATTATATCACCTTAATGAAATAAAACCTAAATATCACAGACTAAGTTCATTTACAAAAATAAATACCTGTAAAACAAAATCAATATACATGTAGTAATTTAAGAGTCAAAGTAATGCTTCAGATACCCGTTTTTAAAAGATGACAATGTCGTAGAATTTCTAATAAAATCAGGTAAAGAGTTCCATAAAGATGCACCCGAGATGATAAAAGATCTTCTAAAATATTCTGTTCTTTCTCTCTTGACATAAATAAGATTTACTGCTCTCTGTCTTGTGTTTCTTGTATGTATTTCATTTACAAAGCTAAAAACATTCAAATATTCAGGTGTGAGCCCATGTAAAACTTTAAAAACAAGAATAGACTCTCTATAAATAAAGTCAAGTAAAGTATGTCAGGGAAAGTATTCAAACCACTTACTGTCAAACCCCTCGCGGGAAACTTTTTTACGAGCTCCACACGGCAAAGGGCATAAGTGTGACACAAATGAGTTAAAGAAGATCCTGACGATAATCTCAACAGCACTCACAATAGAGCACCAAATTGAGCATCGACGTGAGCCGCACTGGCAGTAGGTGTTCAGCATCCTCTGAAAATGTCAAAGTGGAAACACATTCTTTTCTACCTTGTCATTTTTTTATTTCAGAAATGGTTAGATCCACGTTTGGACTGGAGTCTAAATCCAACATACAGCACTGATGTAAACAGTTTTTTCTCTAAGAGTTCTGAAACTTGGATTCCGGGGATTATCATTATGAACTCGTAAGGAACTTATAGTTTATTACATTATTAGGAACATAAATATGATTGAATTACATTTCACTTTAACTACCTATAAAAGTAACGATATAAATTTGAATTTTCATGAGGAACTAATTATCTATGAAATTGATTTTTATATGCGAAACTGAGTTTCCACTATGCAATTTATGGTTATTTTACCGAAATAATTTGCCCCATTAGAAAGAAGGTTAGTGTATGGAGGCAAAAGAAGAGTAAAAAAAGGACCAATCTTATTGAAATTCAGCTCTCTGTTTTCGTAAACTACAGAGATCTAACAACGATCGATTGGAGGGCTTGTCAGATATATTATTCTCACTCACTTACGTTGTGAGACAAAATAAAAAACGCAGACGTAGCAATTTGAGATTTCCTTGTCTCACACTCCACGTGACTATGACATCATAGAACGTAACGTCACGCCATCGTTAGATTTGTGTTGGTATCGATTCCAGTTTTAAACAAATCATAATATTAGCGATGATAGAATGAGGTGAGTGAGAAAAATCATCAATCACAACGTAATGACTGAGACAAGGAAATATTATCCTCGTGCAAAAGATTTGCTACACCCACGACTCGTCAAGCCTCGTCGTGGATTGTAAATCTTTTACACTCTGATGACATTCCCCTGTCTCAGTCGCAATGTAATAGATAAATTCTATTAATATTTGACTATCAATTAATATTTGACTATCAAGTCACAGCCATGTGAACTGGCATGTAATCCTCTTATGGTGAAAGATCACCAAACATTCAAATGAAAATAAAATAAAGGACACGATGACGCTCAACTACATAAATGTTAAGCCTCCGTAACACACATGAAGGGTACATTTATGTCGTGTGCGGTTTGCTTTTATTTCTGAAAATATGGACAATGGGATGTAATAAAAAATTTGAAAAAAAAATCGACCCCCAAAAAAAGGAACAATGAACACCAGAAAGACTCCAAGTGAGTTATAATATTTTGGACAAAACTGGATCATCACCTTCAGCAAAACACGAAATGCTACCTTGTCACAGAGTAGACAAGCACTACAAGAGACACAAAAGGAATAAGGAACATCAAATACGAAATCAAAACACTAGAAAAACACATAAACCAAAGAGACAAATTGGACAGCAATGTCGACTAATGACCGCCATATGCCATGTTAGTAGCAAATGGTGTGGTTTTCCGGATTCAATGGGCACACCTCTTCCACTTTTCCGATTACCTAGTGGTCTTGTAGAACGTAAAAATACTTTGTACGATAGTCTCCTCATTGTAAGATAACCATACAAGACAGAAAAATGCAAGACCCAAGTAACACACAGAAGAAAATATAAAAGCATATCAAAATGTAGGCCATAAGAACATAGTTCGTGCTCTGCCGGACATAGCGAGATCATGCATACAGTTAGGTGACAAAACGACATCCAGATGGTCTGATCCCTGTCTTCTTAAATGTAGTTTTAATCATGTTATTGTAATTATCTCTCTTTCATTTTTAGAGTAGACAGTGTATCAGTGTGGGACCCTGATGACATGCCCTTAAGAGTAATTCAATCTGGTCAAGTGGTATGGAACCACGTGGGTACTTTCTTAACATCCTGTGAATCTGATGTGACGTACTATCCATTCGACACCCAATCGTAAGTTACCAATTTTCTTGTTCGAGAAGCTGATTATTTTGACCCAATGTAATACATTTCTTATAAACTTTCTCTGAGTTTGGTACATGAAATTTATATAGCAGTAATGAATTGAAAGATAAGGCGGAAATCTCCAACATGACGATGTTCAAGAAATCACAGCGGAACACACGCGAGAAAAGGAGAACAAATAGACAGGTACAATGCGAACCACTCCCATCACATTATTGTAATATTAAGGACAAAACTATCTGAAATGTTATTCATTCCGAGGTTCGCAACTGTAGAAATGGAAATTCTTATGATTTTACCTTGCCTTCTCGACCTTGAGACTGAATAATCGATAGGTACTTCATGAATGTTTATTTGAATGTGTCACATTTTGTAGGTGTGATATACAGTTGACGTCATGGGCGTTCACGACCACTGAAATTGAATTAAGTTGGAGTACGAGTGAGGACGTTTTAAGTACAGATTTTTACTCTGAAAATGGAGAATGGAAATTTCTAGGTGAAGTTCTTTTGTATTCGAGTACTCCTTCAGGCATATTCTTATCTTATCTATCTCATTTATCTGTTCTTCTCAAAGACGGCAAAATAAGCAGTATTGATTTATAGGATATTTCAAATTTCCTAGACTTTTGTCTTCGAACAAAATGAAGCCGCTTGTTTAAAAAAAGTTAAGATCTAAACTTATTCCTTTAGTCAGTTCGTTTCAAACCCTAGCAAATAATTCCATTCTTCAAAATCAAAGCAACATAGTATAATATTCATCGATTATTTTCACAGAGTATTCCACGGAATCCAGTTCAGTACAGAGAGGACCAGATACATATAACATTCTTAAAATGACACTTAAATTTAAACGGAGGCCATTATTTCAGGTAATGATAGTATATTGCTTCTTTAAAGAAAAGGGAATGATCTCCAGCATGACCATCAGGCATTCATCCAGCGAAATAAACCCACAAGAAAGTGACACTTAAATGACATCATTCAAACTATAAATCGCAAAAAGACACAACAATATTCACTAGAATTTCATACAAAACAATCATAACAGGCGTATAGATACATTAAACATTCATGACAACACAAAAAAGGAAGGAGACCAATGGTCACGCGGCGCCGACTTTGGACGACCATCTGCTTTTAGCAAATGGTGTGGTTATCCGGATTACGTGAGCACAACCCTCACACTTATCGGATACTCAGAGGTCTCCAAAGACACACAATTGTTGGATAAACATAAAACTTATCACTGTAAGGTGACATCACAAACAATATAGTTAAACGCAGCGGCCTCTTGTAACACAGTTTCTATGTAAATGGATCTAAATAATTTAACTACCAATTAATTGTTCATTCTTTTGCCTTACTTAGTTATGTTTTACACATGCATTTTCAAAGATATTTCTCAATATGAAAAACATGCTTTATGTTGGTTCAATACACAGCAGAGGCTCAATACACAGCAGAGGTTCAATACACAGCAGGAGACCTCTTGGTAATCGGAAAAGTGGGAGGGTTGTGCGCACGTAATCCAGGATAACCATACCTTCTGCTATTTCCGTAGCAGATGGCCGTCCTAAGTCGGCACCGGTTGCCCATTGGTCTCGTTGGTTTATGTGTAGGCCTTTGAGTTTGATGTTTCTGTGTTGTGCGTTGACGTTCCTTGTCCCTTACGCGTCTCTTTGTTCTTGTCTGCTTTCTGTTTTTGCATTGGGTGTTTTGGGGTTTTGCTATGGGTGCTACAACCTGGTGTTGTTGGAGATCCCCTCCTTTGTTTAGTATTCCCAGACATTTCATCACATCTCCATGTTAGATACGGAAGGGTTCCAACTCTATACTATCTTGAAGAAAATTGCAACTTAATTTTCACTGAGAGTCACTTTTGTACCTGTACGCTTTTAATTTTCTGTGATTTAGCATGCCGAAAGATTATGATTTCTGTATTCTGATTTCTGGTATTGTGTAAGACATTATTCACTGACTTCTCCGTATAAAATTCGAAAAAAAAAATGAAATATGGGTATTGGCATTGTCAATGTTGAAAAATATGTTCTTTGATAACAGTTTAGTCAACCATATGCGCATTTCATTCAATAACGTCTCATCAGTGAAGATTAGCCGCAGAAACGGCCAACGACACTTGGATATTTGGTTGGTAGGGGTGTGTTGGCCGCAGGAAAGTACATTGAACAAACCCGGGACCCAAATTTAGGATATGGCCGGCACGAATCGGCAAATTTTCTGGGGGATTATTGACTGCGTCTCACTCAAATAAAATAAAACTAAACGATCGGCAATCATATTTTACCTTGTTAAGCTTTAATATCAATGATACGGCCGGGATTCTACTTGCCTCCGCTTCGTCTCTTCGAATTCAAGCGCCATGTTGTAAGTTTACACTCACGCGTCAGGTCAAACACGTGACACCTCGATCCATATGAATGGACGTTGTTATGGAAACAACCTCGTGGTGTCACATGTTTGACCTGACGCATGAGTGTAAAGTTACAACATAAACCAAATATCCAAGTGTCATTGGCCGTTTCTGCGGCTAAGTGAAGATATGATATTATTGCCTGACTGTATAACCCAATAAGAGGATAACAGCCCTGTCCTTAGTTGAAGTGAAAGAACTCTTCATAATATTCTCCTTTTCTAGTTCTTTCATGTCATTTAACGTTTTTTCCTGAAGTATATCTGAATCCTCAATTGATCCCACTTTTGAAAAGGAAACAGTCATATGTCATAAAAAAATGAAAAAATCATACAATTTATTCAAACTCTGATATAAACATGATTAAATGTTTATACAAATGTATCTATCTGAGCAAACTGATATGATCTTACTTTGCTAAACTTAACATGCATATTACAGAATCGCGGAACACAAAAAGTAAGATATATATGGTCATTTATGTTGATTTATCCAACAATAATACTTCAAATAAATCATTTGCTTCCATTAGGTAGTGAACACTGTATTACCATGTCTTTGCCTTGCATTCCTGGGATGCGCCGTATTCAAGATACCTAATGACTCGGGATCGAAAATAGGATTTGTGCTCACCGTCCTGTTGGCATACACCGTTTACCTTACTCTAGTATCAGCCAATATGCCTACAACATCCATCCATATCTCTATTTTCTGTAAGTAATCGATTTTTTTACTTAAAGTCTGATTCAGTATTTTTGCTTCATAGTAAATTATATATGATACTCTTAATAGGAAAAACTCTAAACTTGAAGCTAAGCTATTATGAATGTCGCATTCGACATTCCCCGCAATAGATTTCAGCTGAAGATGGATTTATCCTCTTTCCATTAAAACGAATTTATAGAATACTTATTTACATCTTCACAATAGCAGCAAAGGAAAGGGAATGATCTCCAGCATGACCATTATGCACTCACCCAGCGAAACAAACCCACAAGAAAGTGACACATAAATAACATCATACAAAACTTCAAATCGCAAAAAGACACAACAATATTCACTAGAACTTCATACAAAACAAGCATAACAAACTTACAGAAATATCAAATATTGATGACAACACATAAAAGGAAGAAGACCAATGTGCAATCGGCGCCGTTTTTGACGTTCATCCGTATTAGCAAATAGTATGTTTATCCGGATTACGTGCGCACAACCCTCCAACCTATCCGGGTACACAGAGTCTCCATAGACACACAATTGTTGTATAAACATAAAACTTCTCACTGTAAGGTGACATCACAAACTAGATAGTTAAACATAGCGGCCTCTTGTAAAACAGATTTTATGTAAATATAGGATAGGATGATGGATTAAGGCATTCCTTAACTGTCAACATGGGAAGTTTAAAGAAGATGGAATTAATACGTTTTACTAAAAAATACGTTTCCACAAAACACGACAATTAAATGAGGGAATTTGGCCATTTATTTTGAAAAGTATATTTTGGTGACACAGTACAAACACCCAAATGGCGTATTTTGTCAGATGTTTGACTGTGTTGATGAAGGATGAATATGTCCTCTGCTTTTTATTTACCATTTTACATTCAATACCTGACCATGACCTTTATATTCTTGTGTTTCCTTTCAGCAATCTACCTCCTCCTTACCATGCTTTTCGGTATACTTTCTGTTCTGTTGACAATTTTAATCCTTATATATCATCACAAGCCAGACGACAAAGAGGTTCCAAACTTAATGAGGCGCTTCGTTCGGAAGTACTCCTCCTGTAGCGACAGGAAATGCTGCAAGTCATCCAATGAAATAGAGAAGATCGATATCAAGGTAAAAGCAGAGGACAACAAGGGAAAAAACTCGATGGATAATGGGAAGCAAGTTGATGAGGAGGATCTGGAGGAGAAAATCACGTGGAGGAAGGTTGCCGAAATTCTTAATCGATTCTGCTATCATCTTTTCATAATAGTAACTGTACTTTATCAAGTTATCTTTATGGCCCTTTTCGTTTTAGGATTTGTAATTGAATGAGATATCATTATTTTGACGATAAGATCATTGGCTCAAACAAGCTGTCGTAGTGTTTTGTAGGATTGGATGTGAATTGTTATTTTTAAGAACTTAATCTAGAGCTCCAATAGTTTTGGTTATTTATGATATCATTAGACTGAAGATGTGATTTACTTTTGTTAAAATGTTTCATATCATATTAAGTGCACAATTTTGAAAAAAAGCATTGCGAAATAAAGTCGCTTCGGTCATGTCATGTCAGCTGATTTTAATAACAATATAATGTAAAAGTAGATTAAATACCTGTACTAGGATGATATTATGAAGGCTTACCTTTTCAACACTCATTGCGGATCCAGAAAGTTTGTTTTGGGTGTTCTATCGATGCCAAGTTGGGTCTGAACAAATACTCAAAATGAAAGAAAAAATAAAGTTCTCGAAATCCCCAGTTCTATCTAGGATCTTTGCCTGTTCTTCTATTTTATACGTACTTCTTACCATAACTGGCCGTATGGAGCTCGTAGAAAGATCCCCTCGAGGGGTTTGACCTTGAGTGTTCAAAATCTTTTCTTTTTTTTTGCATCATAAGCTTATAATTGTCTGAATTTAAATTTTCTATTGTCTCATTATAATATTAGTGATGACTTGAAATTATTCACAGAATTTTTCCATTTTTAGAGAAGAATAGATTGGATGAGCTCGATATTTCAAATTGTCACTGCTTTGCTACATATCGTAGTTTGAGAATTTGACTGAAGTCATTTCTTAGTTTATGGTGCCGGGCCCTGAGTTCGTTTTTAAATGTCCGGGTCAACTGTTTCATTATAACGTCACGATAAGAGACGCGACTCCATTAAGAAAGAAAGGAGGGGATATCCACCAGAAACAACAGCAAAACATCAAAATACCCCAAGTGAAAACACAGAGAAGACATACATTTCAAGAGACACAAAGGGACAAGGAGCATGAAATATGACATCAACACGCCAAACAAACAAGACTACACAAGAAAAACCAACAAGATGAGAATGAACAATGACAAAGTGGCCAACTATTTCATTTCCCGTTATTCTGTCAGCCATGATAAATTTCGTCCAGTGGAATATTGTCTTGTTTGGTTTCAAAGACAGCAAGAGATCTCCAACAAGACACGGTTGCTGCACCACAGGAAAATATCAAAATATCCTATACGACAAGCAACGCAAAAGGCGCAAAAGGGACACAAAGAATGCAACAACACACACATAACGTTGCGTAGTGGAATATTCCTGCAATTGATAACAATCTGAGGGTTTTTAAAGGAAAACCCCAGTTTACGAGATATCTATACTTACCTGCATCTATCAACTAATAGCATTTTGTTCCAGGCTCGCCCGATATCTTGCCTGAATACATAAAAACGTTTGAGATCACCCCCATTACGAGAACTACGAGCACTGTCCCATAATGCATCTAACTTCCTCTTCAGTTTGTGAGGGCTTTATCAAAAGTAATTAAGGGTGGGTTATGCAGGCAAGTATAGATATCTCGTAAACTGGAGTTCTATTTTAAAAACCCTCACTTTATTTCAATATATATACTTATCTGCATCTATTAACTAATAGCAGAATTTGTAGCATAAAAATGGTGGGATCTAATAAATACATAAATTGAATATAAGTAATGCTCACCAAATCTGTCACTCTTGAGGAGAAGATACAAGGGACTGGAATCACTAGTTCTGGTTTTCCCTCGCCAATCGCATTGTATCCAACACTGGTGTCCTTGCGAATCTTGCTTCTCCTTGAGGCACATCTCTCATATAAAATGATGTGAATGTAGATTCTGTTGACCAATGAGCCGCTTGAAGAATATCGGATACTGAGGAACCATTAAATAAGACCCATGAAGTTGAAAGACGTCTTGTGTCATGCGCACGTACATTTGTCAATTTTTCTCCTCGTATCTCATATGCATGTTTTATTAAGGAAACAATCCACCTTGAAATTGAGTTTTTGGATGCCTTTCTATGAAGTCCACTCTGGTATGTTAGGAATAAGCACATTTCCTGATGACGAATATCTTTAGTCCTTTGCACATACATTTTAAGTGCTCTACATGGACATAAGAGCAGATCCCTGCTATTTGTCGCAAAAGAGTTGAATTCCGAGATAAAAATTGGATTCAAAGGTTTTAGCTTACGTTGTGTTTTTTGCTAAAAATTGGAGATTTGACAAAAGCCTAATTCCATTGTGTTCTATACGCATGTGACCATCACATCATAGGTAGTGCTTGAAGTTCACTCACCCTAGATGCAGATGAGAGCGATATTTAAAAGGAACTCAGTCTTCCAAGTTAAGAATTTTTAATCACAAGAAGTAATAGGTTAAAAAGGATGGTCACATAAAGTCCATAAGACTGACGGAAGGTCCCAGTTTGGAAGTAAAGAAGAAGGGAGGAGATCTCCAACAAGACCCCGTTGCAGCATCAACAGCAAAACACCAAAACACCCGATGCAAAAACACAAAAGACGAGTACAGCACGAGACGGAAAAGAGACACACGACATCAACCACAAAAGACTACACATAAACCGACGAGACCAATGGGTAACCGGTGCCGACTTTGGACGGCCATCTGTCACGCAAGTAGCAAATGGTGTGGTTATCCTGAATGACGTGCGCACAACCCTCTCACTTCTCCAATTACCCAGAGGCCTCGAAGAACGTACAGTTGTGGTGTAACACAACCTCCTCACTGTAAGATGACATCACACAAACAAGACCGCGAAAAGTAGAGGCCCCAGAGACACAGATGAATATGTAAATGGATATAAAAAGAGGGCATGCGTAATACAGTCCGTGCTCTGCCGGCTGTAGCGAGCTCATGTATGTTATTACCCGAGGAGTCCGACTGACATTCAGAGAGGACAGGTGGTCGGGGCCCTGTCTTCTCTAAATAGGTTTGGACAGGGCCCGTAATGGAGTCCCGTCGTCACAGTCAGTCAGAGTGCAAGTCTCAAGGATGCGCTTGTACGGGCCCTGTCCGTCTAGTGACATAAAGGTCGAACTAGTGGAGAACTGTTGAAAATGCCCTTTATGACCTTTGAAAGATTCGAGTTATTACTCACTGAACAGTTACTCCATCCTTAATCTATTGATGCAATGGCAAATCTATATCCTGCGATAGTAATAACCTTACAATTCCTGTTTTTGTGGAGATAAACAAAAAATTCTGCAAGTTCTCCTACAGAGGTCTTATGAGGATCCAATTTCCTTGAATTGCACACAGCTCTTATAGACTTGGAGTCTAGCATTATAAACATTTCTTGTTGACGACCGTCTTGAATTTGTGATGAATGATCTAACTTTTTTCAGAAAACTTTTTGTCCCTGGATATTTTCCAGGTCGCTAGATTGAGATGTCCTGGATCTGGATTCATAATTTAATCCCTTATTTGAGTCAGCGGATTTTCCATTATTGGAGTCTATAAGTAGTTCTAGGAGATCTGTGTACCATGATTGCTTTGGAGACATTGGAGCTATCAATAACAGAACACAGGTCTCCTGAGCAGCCTTTTTTTAGAACCTTCGGAACTAGAACTGGAGGGGGGAATGCATATGCGTACATCCCTGTCCAATTGGTTGCTAGGGCGTCGCAACTCAAGGCTTGAAGATCTGGTTGAGGGGAACAAAATACTTGCAGTTTGCGATTCTCCTTCGTCGCAAATAGATCTATGTTCGGAGGTGAGAAAATGTTGAATATATTCTCTGTCACCTGGAGATTCAAGCTCTATTTTGTCAGTTTGATGCGAGATTGACCCCTTGACAATTGATCCGCTAGAACATTCTTTTTCCCTGGAATGTGAGCTGCATGGATCAGAACTTGCAATTTCCGGCACCATTGGAGTATTCTCCATGTCAGCATGCATAGAAGAGGAGACATCGTGCCTCCCTGACGGTTGATGTCTGACACCACTGTTGAATTGTCTGTTCGAAGTAGAACCTGTTTCCCTTGTACACTGCTCTTGAAATAGTGGAGTGCATTCTCCACAGCTGTCAACTCCAGAATATTGATTTGTTGTAATTGGGTGGAATTCTCCCACTTCCCCGACACATGATTGTTGTTCATATGTGCCCCCCAGCCTCAAGCTGATACATCTGTCCACAGAGTTACCTCGCCCTTGAAATTTTGGAGAGGAGATCCTTGAAATATATTCTCTTGATTCATCCACCATTGTAGATGGGAGGTTACTGCTGTTTTGATTTGAATCATTTTAACTATGTTGTCTATATGGGGGAGCCACTGACCCAACAAGTAGAGCTGGACTGGGCGCATATCATGTCGTGCCCATGTAACCAGATCTATACATGCTGCCATTAAGCCAAGGGCCCTGACAAATAAACGGGCTGGCACATAACGTTCTTGGATCATAAATGAAAGTGTAGAGGAAAGGTTGAGGAACCGACCGGTTGGGGTAAATGTTCCAGGAATAAGGCTGAAACAAGCTCTTAGATATGTTATTTGCTGAGTTAATAATAAGTACACTGAAACAGATATTATTCAGATGTGTTGCATGCAAGCAGAAGATGCTTACTCTTCCTGGGCACCTAGTCTCACTCCCATATCGGGGGTTCGCTTCTTTTCACGTGGTGGAGGTTTACGTTTGTTTGTTTTGGTTCCTGTTTAATCCTGATTTTGTATGCCGTCGGTTTCTGATTTTCTGAATCATCGATTTTGTGCTGTATACAGGAATATGGTCATTATCTATATTTGTCATTTCAAGAATTCATAAGCCATTTGATTGTGATTTCTTGATTATGATTTCGGGTTTTGTGTTGGACCTGTCATTCATGACAAGAAAAGGTCTTTCGATTAATAGCACCGAAACAATGGTCTCCAACGTGATCTTACATTGTTCACAGCGGAACACACACACGCAGGCCATTTCGTAACTTTATGTTAATGTACAAAATTTCCAAAACACTTCGCGCAACATCATGTTTTAGTCGAGTTACAAGGCTAAAATTAATCGCATTCTTCATTGGTTGTTTCATGCTTTTTTTTCATCCAGTAACCAGATTGTTCTGTTCTGTACAGAAGCATTTAGAAACTAGGTCAAAGGTATCTACAGCGATAAACAAGCTTTTGAGTACACATAAAGTGAACAAAATTTAAAGAGAAGGCAACGAGGAATTCCAAATACGACATCAAAACAACGAACACAAAAGACTAGATCTACACCTTAACCAACAAGACCTATGTGCAATTAGTGCCACCTTAGGACGACCATCTACCACATTAATAGCAATGACAATGACAAAGACAAATACTTTATTCTCTTTAACAAATGTAGTTGTTGAGAACAATGTTAGAGTTTTGATACATATAATGTATAATCACTTATAATGTATAATCTAATATAATGTATAATTACATAGAATGTATAATTACATGCGTGAAAATAATAGATGTACTGTGACCACCCAGTTTCACGAATGCGCAATAGCAAAAACACCAAAATCCAAGGAGCGCGATATATAGAAACAGGGCGACCAATGGATACCCTAGACCGGATCATGGCGGATATCGGTCAAGACTGCACATGTATCTGTTCTTAAAGGATAGTTTTGAATTTGAAGACGTTGAACATCTATTGTATCCATAGTTATATGTTATGGATATAATAACGATTTCTTTTACGTACCCGAAACGTGCATGTCTGGTCCATGCTGCAAATTTATCTAATTGTGCGTATGGTATCTGGATAACCACATCATTTGCTGTACGCATGGCAGATTGCCGCCTTTTCAGTCGGCCATTTGTATCATTTGTGTATGTGTAATCTTTTATGTTTGGTGTTTTGATAGAAAGGAGGGGATCTCCAATAATACTCCAAAACATCCACTACAAAAACACAAAACAGACATGCACAGAAAGAGACGCAAATGGTACAATGAAGTACAAATCACGTAGAAACATAAAACAAATGACTATACATAAACCATCGAGACCTATGGGCAATTGGTGCCGACTAAGGACAGCCATCTGCCACGTCAGTAGCAGACGGTGTATTTCTCCTGGATTACGTGCGCACAACCTTCCTCTTTTCCGATTACCAAGAGGTCTCGAAGAACATGAAATTTTGGTGTACAATAACCTCCTCTCTGTAAGATGAACATACAATTAGACAGCATGACACAGGGGCCCAAGAAACGCATAGATGGATTGGTTAATGGATATAAAAACAGAGAGCGTGCGAAATACAGCTAGTGCTTTGCCAGCTGTAGCGAGCTCATACATGTGATCACTTGAGAAATCCGACTGAGATTCAGAGAGGACTGGTAGTTGGAGCCCTGTCTTCTCTTAAGAGGTCTGGACAGGGACCGTCATGAAGTCATGTCGTCACAGTCGGTCAGAGTGCAATTCTTAAGAATGCGCTGGTGCAAGACTGTAGATTCGTCGAGTAACAAGCCAAGTTACGTCTGGTGACAGAAGGATCATATCCACGGAATAAAAGGTGTTTGATGATTCTAACACAATTTGGATGGTAATTACCTAGTACTTTTATCCGTCTTAGTTTGTTCATTATGTCACCATAAAATGCAGGCTGTGAATTACCCAAAGAAATACACCTTGTTGCTTGTATGGGTCCGAATTTCAAAAGAAGTTGACAATAATTTTTATACAATTTCCAGATAGTCGTTACTAGTTTGTGAAAGCAAAAACCTTGCCTTAAAGTTTCTTCGTAATTTGTTGATTTCTACTTTGAAAATCCAAAACATCAGTACGTGCTCTAGGATACCGGATGAACTGTGAAATGTAGATACCGTATGACGGTAATCTAGGAACATCACCGTCAAGCCAGGGAAAATTACTATTTTGAATCCAAAATTATCTCTTTTGTCATACAGATTTGTGTGGATCTTGCTTTTCCGATTAAATTGTTTGTTCTATCCACGGATATATTCCATTCTGCTAAATCATGTTCAGAATTCCAATGTTATTTGAATGATTAAGCCCCATAAATCTTGAAAACTTAGATTGTTTTCAAAACATATTAAACGTCTTCAAATTCAAAAGCATAATATAAGATGTCAAAGATGCTGTTAATCTCTAATAAAACAATCATAAATCCACAAATAAAAAGTCTAAATTTTTATTTAAAAACGTCGCAACCTCAATTTTCCGAATGAACAGCAACGTTTTCGAAGTATAAACGTGTTCACATAATACACGGCTTCTATCGTCTGCTTTTCTCCATATTATTATTTCGAATGTCAGTTTTGCTTATGACTAATGAAGGGGTTTTATCACTTTTTTGAATTTTGATTGAAATAACTTTTACCGTGTGCAAAATACTTCGTGGTGAGTATCTATTATGTATCGCGGAATTATCAATTTTATCGCGTGCAAAAAGCAACAAAATGTTAAAAGATTAAATGTTTAACTTAAATTAAATACAGGTCAGAAAAAAAGTATTCATCAAGTGCCAATTATAAAACGTACACACAAAATATAAAAGATAAAAGGTGCGGATCTGAGTTTGGATTGGGAGTTCGACAACCTTTTGAGGTTTGTCAAAAAGGAGTGAGGCCATGATTTTGAACATTGTACTACATAGAATTTTGAACTTTGATTTGACATTTTGAAACGTTCTCTACTGAATCACGAATCTATGTTTTGTCAACATTGCATTTATCAATAGCTTTAAGCTCCTTGAAAACACCAATTTGAAATAGGACTCATGCTCCGTGAAACTGATGCAAAAACTAAACATGTCTATGAAATAAGCAATTGCCGCATGCTTTTACTAAGATGAAAAATTGATATGTGAAAGATTACCATTACACAGCCAATTGTGTCTCACATGTTATCAGCATCATGTAAATTTCACATGAAAATTCATGTGAAATTCTATGAATTTTACATAAAATTTATGTGAAAAAAAATCACATGAATTTCATATAAATTCATTTCACACGAATTTCATATGAATTTGTCTTTGTAACCTTTGTGCAAAATAGACTTTACATGAAATTCATGTCAGAAACTTCACATGAATTTCATGTGAAAAATTTCATGTAAATGTCATGTTCTTGCTCAATTCATATAAAATTCATGTGAACATTTACATTAAGTTCATGTAAATTTCACATGAATTTCATATGAGGCACAGTTGGCTGTGTATATCCTTTCGTCATAAACGTTTTATGTCAGTTAACGCATGCGGCCACATTGAATTCTTCCACAAAAGACAACATTTCCAGCAACGTTCTCCATATTTTGTCAATAACGTCAAAATGACGTCACTTCATTACAATTAAATGTCACTTTGTTCGGTGATATTTTTCTTTTCATAAAAGCGGTAAACATTCGTGTATTTTCATGAGAGAAGCCATGTATTTTTAATGAAATTTATTTCTAAAGAAAAATTGAGGGGCAATCTAGGGGTCTCGTGGCCCTTCCCATTTAAGCTTTGACCCAACATATGATGCCGTTTGATCACACAACGAAAACCTTCTGGATCCGCAATAACATATACTTGTGTCATTTTAAATCAACTGCGCAGAGTTTAAGTACGTTAATCGAGTGTTAAAGAAGCCCTCATAATATTATTCTACAGGTATTTAGTCTTAATGATATCTGAAAACGTTTAACATTGATTATCAAAATCAGCTTACAAATGTAGAGAGGTATTTAGTACTAACAAAACAGACCAGCACGACCTAAGATCGCAAGGCTTTCTGAAGTTGTTCACTTAATAAAAATTCATTTCGTGATTTATTTATAAAGAAATAAAGAACTATTTACATTAAAACATGAATAAATGTAAACAGACAAAGAAAAGGAAATAATGTTAAAGGTCTTCAAATTAATAGACTTATTTAAGAACAGATAGATTTGCAGTATGGACCAGACATGCATGTTTCGGATACTTAACCCTCGTCAGTGATCCTCAATTTAAACAATGTAATATTGCAAAAAGTGTGAAAATTATCATGTCTAAAAATGTACTGAAAGACGTAGAAGGATGGGTGGGATATGATGCTACAGGACCCACGTTTTAGAAATTTCAAGAAATTTTGATAACGGAAATTTTCGAATGTAAGGAGACTGAAGTAAAAATAGAAAAAAAGACCATGTCCGATCGAATAGCGAATGTGCTAAATTTTTCCAAATAACTTCATATAAATAAATTATTTCGGAACATTGTTCAACCATTTTCAATGTATGAAAAAGGAAAATTGAAATGTATAAATCTATTTAACTTCTTTAGTCTCAGAATTTATCATAATAGATCCACTAGGAGAAGGTCTTACAAAAATGTGCAAATGACAGAGCATGGCCACACAAGCCTACTTGAAGCTTAGCTGAACCACTGCGATCATTCTGTTGAGCTGAATCAAAGATTTGATCATGATGATGGAATAAATTATCATTCAATTACAAATCCTAGAACAAAAATAGCCATGAAAACAACTTGATAAATCACAGTTGCTATCAAGAAAACACGATAGAAAAATTCATTAAGTATTTCGGAAACATCCCTCCAAGTGAGTTTCTCATCCGGATCTTCTTCTTCAACCGGTTTTCCATTATCCTTCGAATATTTTTCCTTATTGTCCTCTGTTTTCACCTTGATAGCAATGTCCTCTATGTCATTGGACGGCATGCAACATTTCTTGCTGCTGCAGGACGAGTACATCCGAACGAATCGCCTCATTAACTCCGGAACCTCTTTATCGTCTGGCTTGTGATGATATATTAGAATCAAAATTGTCAATAGAACAGATAGTATACCGAAAATCATGGTGATGAGGAGGTAGATTGCTGAAAGAAAACACAAGAATATGATATGGTTATGAGTGTAAAAACTTCTGAAAAACAAAAGGAAACATTAACCCTTTAAGAAGCTAAAACATCCTACCATAAAAAAACGTCATTTTGGTTGTTACCTTTGGGTCGCCAAAAGATTTTGCAACATGTCAAAATGCATGTCTGAAATTTCATTATTTGACGGGATTTGTGAAAGGGTACATTATTCATTAAAAAGAATCAATACCACCTCCTCTAAAGTTCTCTTGTTGAGGAATCGAGAATGTGTCAATCCATCTTTACCGCTTTTACGGGAAGACAGAGGATAATATATCAATTCAAATGTATTTGGTGAAATCAACCCTCAACTTAAAAGGAAAGTTCTTACCCTCGCCAAGTCCCTAATGTGATAACCATGTACAATGTATCTAATTTCCGCCTTGGCATAGTCAGGGAAATTCGCATATTTTGTTGAACAAAGCAACATAGCATACAGCTTCTTTCAGGTTTATTGCTTTTGCTATTTTAAAGATTGCGACACATTTTACTGCCAAATAAAATGTTTTTTTTGTTTAAATCGTTACTTACAGAAAACAGAGACATGAATAGATGTAGTAGGCATATTAGCTGATACAAGAGTTAAGTATACGGTGTATGCCAACAGGACGGTGAGCACAAATCCTATCTTCTCTCCAGTGTCATTGGGTAACTTGAAAACGACGCATCCAAGGAAAGCGAGACAGAGACATGGTAAAACAGTATTAACCACCTTAAGAAAGAAAAAATAAAATAAAAATATGTATTTTTGTTGAATGATTCAAAATAAATGAACGTTTTACTTTCTGTTCTTTATGATTCTGGTAAGTAATATTCAAGTTAAGCTAGTACCAGAAAATTTACACGTAATCAAGTGAAGTAACAAAGTTGTGACCACTCATATCAAAGTAAGATATTGATTTCGTCATATAAACTTAAACATATATGAGTTATATATGAATAATTCGTATAATTATTAGATTATTCAGTGCTACTACAATCCAATTTAAATGGAAATGACATAATATGACGATATCCTTTCCTTAATAGGGGTTAATTCAGTATATCAGAAATAATTCAGGAAATACATTCAATGACATGCAAGAGATATGAAAGGTATTTCAAAGCCACTAACACATACCTATGAACTAAAGTAGCTTCATTATTTACAAAATTAAGATATCACAGACTTGGATTTGTATAAATTTGCCTCTTGTTAGCTTACACAGTCTGACAATAATATTATATGTTCACTTGCAATATCCATATTTCATTAGATTTAGCTATTTTCGAACATATTTATCAGGGAATAGATGTCTAATACAATACCAGAAATCAGAATCCAAAATTCTAAATTAATTGGCATACAAAATTGTGGAATGTTCAAACTCATTGAACCAAAGGTACACACGTGGTTTTTAAACGGAGGTTACTGAGGAGACTAAGTATCTCCTTCTATGTGCTGTACCAACATAAATTATGTCTTACATGTTGAGAAATATTTTGAAGATTTATGTGAACAACATTACCAATAAAAAAAGGAAAAAGAATGAACAACTGATTTGTAGTTTAAGAAGCAATAAATCTTCTATCATCACCTGAAATAATGGTCTCCGTTTGAATCTTAGTGTCATTTTTAGAATGTTGTATGTTTCTGGTCCTCTCTGTACTGAACTGGAATCCGTGGAATATTCTATGATGATAATTGGCGAATATTATTATATGTTGCTTTAATTTTCAAGAATGAAATTAATTGCTGAACGAAAGTGAATGAAAGAATGCGTTCAGATTTGAAGCTTTTTGAAACAAGCGATTTCATTTTGCCCAAGCGCAAAAGTCTAGGAAATGTAAAATATTTTATTAATTAATACTGCGAATTTTTCCTTCGGTAAGAAGAACAGATAAAAATGAAAAAATAATAAGATTATGCATATTAAAAAAGTACATAAATAAAAGAGAGACTTCACCTAAAAAATTCCATTCTCCATTTTCAGAGTAAAAATCAGTACTTAAACTGTCTTCACTCGTACTCCAACTTAATTCAATCTCATTGGTCGTGAACGCCCATGTCGTCAACTGTATGTCACACCTACATAATGAGATACATTCAAAACATAGCATAATTCCCTTTCTTTTCGTTAAAATTGTCAAGTTTTCGAAAAAAAAAGGAACCTTACCCCCCCCCCCCCCCCCCCCCCCCCAAAAAAAAGGAAGAGATAAATAAACAAAAAATGAACACTAGATAAATAAATAAATGAATGAAATAAATAAAACGAATAAATGAATAAATCATTTATATCAGTTTTTTGTCCATGCTGCAAATTTATCCGTTTATAAATTATGCTATTGAATTTGAAGACGTCTAACATTCTACATGTGTTGGTCGTTTTCATCACAAGACGAAAATGTGTTGAAATTCTAGGTATTTAGTAATCGCAAAAGAAAGTATAGATTTGTCATGTTACAATGATGCGATGGATTCTCATGTCATCAGTTTGCTTGTTCCCATTTTCCTGCGTATGTGTTCCGCTGTGATTACTGGAACATCGTCATATTGGAGATTTCTTCCTTGTCTTTCATTACATGACTGCTGTAACAATTACATATACCAAACCCCAATGGATGTTTATAAAGAATTGTATCTTTAAAACCGGTTCAAAATAATCCTCTTCTCAAACACTTACGATTGGCTATCGAATGGATAGTACGTCACATCCGACTCACAGGCTGTGACAAAAGTACCCACGTGGTTCCATACGACTTGACCAGACTGAACAACTCTTAAAGGCATGTCATCAGGGTCCCACACTGAAAGACCGTTTACTCTAAAATTAAAAAAGAAATAGTTTGTTAAATGAAATTATCTTAATGTAAACAGTGATTTATTTCTGTCTTAACTAACTTCAATATTTTGCCCGTCTCATATGTTGTTAATATTCGGTTATTTTTGTGTGTGAGAGAGAGCTTCAATTCCTTTCAATAGACTGCTGTGGGGCACGCCGATTGTGTATCACAATTTCATGTTAACTTTTGCATGATGGCAATGTAAACAGTGCATATTATAATGTAAACCGCGATGAACAATTAACTCATGTGCCAATATCTACCAAGTAACAAATATTTCTGCAATTAGAATGGTAAAATGTCTTATCTAATCCACTTTGTACAATTATGATGAAAACATGCGTCCGGTCAGGTTTTACACACGATTCAGATATTTAATGTCGAGCAACGGGATCTAGAGAATTTTATCGTTATGAAAGCAGAAATATCCATTAAGTTATAATGTAAATTTAAGTTATATATAATGTACTATCACCTTGTTACCATGGGTGACACACAGACTGTGGGAAGGAGAATACATGTACATAAATAACGTATGGGACGGGAAAAATAATGAAGGTATGTCTTCACATATAAGCCGTATTTCTAATAGAGTAAAATTATATGTCAAACGTAAAATTGTACATTTGTATTGTGGAAATCTAATTTCGCTGAAGAAAAATAGTTTCTTTTGAAAATTTAGATTTATATCGTTCTGTTTATAGGTAACTTTACAAACGTTAGAAGGTGAAATGCACTTTAATGATATCTTTGTTCATGATAATTAAATAACACTTAATTGATTACGAGTTCATTATGATTATCCCCGGAATCCAAGTTTCAGAATCCTTTGAGAAAAAGCTGGTTACATCAGTGCTGTATGTTGGATTTGCACTCCAGTCCAAACGTGGATCTGACCATTTCTGAGATAGAATAAAGATTTAGTTAGAAATTGTCAATTGATATATATGTTCTGTAAAAACTTTTTTGCACCATATGCGCATTTCAAACAAGTAATGCATCAGTAGAAGAAATCTATAGTGAAAGCCTAAATTTGACCTAAAATTTCTGCCAAAATCCGCTAAGGACAACGGTATGCCACCAGGTATATACTTGATATCACCGAATAGGTCTCTGGCTTAGTCGTAAATTTTGGTGTATGTTAAATGGTCGTTGGTTTATGCAACCATATCATATAATACAAAATACTTTTAAGATGGGGCGTTCTCAATGTTGATATCAAATTTGCACCGCCAACTTAAACATTGACATCTATGGACATTGTCAAGATCCCATGGGAAAAATTAGCATAGGAATAATAGAATCTATCTGAGGCTTGCCGAGTCGTGGACGTTGCAAATCTTTGATACGAGAGTGGGATTTCCCTGTCCCTGTACATAGGGGTAATTTATTATTTTCTCTCACTCATATATTTTTACATAATTCAAAAATGCACATTACTTGTTTTACGTTACATGTTCCTCTATCTGACGTCAAAGAACGGAGGGGATCTCCAACAAGACCCTGTTGCAGCACCAACAGCAAAACACCAAAACACCTTATGCAAGAACACAAAAGACGAGAATAGTATGAGACGAAATAGAGACATACGACATGTAAACATAAAACACAAAAGACTACACATAAACCGACGAGACCAATGGGCAGCCGGTGCCGAATATGGACGGCCATTTGCCACGCAAGTAGGAAATGGTGTAGTTATCCTTGATAACGTGCGCACAACCCTCTCACTTCTCCAATTACCCAGAGGTCTCGAAGAACGTACAATTGTGGTGTAAAACAACCTCCTCACTGTAAGATGACATCACACAAACAAGACTGCAAAACGTAGAGGCCCCAGCAACACAGATGGATATGCAAATGGATATAAAAAGAGCGTAATACAGTCCGCGCTCTGCCGGCTGTAGCGAGCTCATGTATGTAATCACCCAAGGAGTCCGACTGACATTCAGAGAGGACAGGTGGTCGGGGCCCTGTCTTCTCTAAAGAGGTTCGGACAGGACCCGCCACAGTCAGTCAGAGTGCAAGTCTCAAGGATGCGCTGGTACAAGACTGTAGATTGGTCAGTACCAAGCCTAGTGTCCGTCTGGTGACATTAGGATCATATCCACGGTATAAATGGCGTTTGATGACTCTGACGCATTTTCAATGCAAACACTGCTAGACCGACGTAAACATCTATAACGTCACAAAAGGGGGTTCGAGATAAACATCCGGGGGTGCGAGACAGAGTTTTCTCAGAACGCTTAAATCTGTAGATATCTCTGTCCGGGTGAGAGAAATAGCCAATTCAAAACTCCTTTTGTCTATAAAATTTGATTGCGTATAACTTATACTGTAAACGACTTTTTTTATTAGCGAGGACTTTATTTTCGCGTTATTTCGCGAGCTTGATCATACGCGAAAATAAAGTCCTCGCTAATGAAAAGTCCGCCCAAAGGATAAAAAGTAGATCATATTTAACAAAAGCGTAAAAGCGTCTTATTTTCCCTCTCCATTAGATTTAATTACCCTAATTAGACAACGGACGATCATACGCGTCAATGTTAGGGATATTTGAATGACAAACATGGCAATTAATCAATTAGCCTTAATTATCCAGACAAACAATTTACTAAAGAATTGTAAAATCATGGTTTCTTCATATTTTTAATCATATCGTTTTCAATAATTAATAAGGGACGAAAAAGTGAACAAATAACGTGTTTATAAGATTAGTACGCAAAGATATGACAACACGAAACGTCTAATTTCAGCTTATTTGAAGTAAGCATTTCATCAATTAAAGGTAATAAGAAAATGATATACCTATAAAGGAAAAGGAACTAATTTTAAAAATAGATGATGAGCTCGCGAAATTAAAGTCACGCGAATTAATCTGTGATCGAGTTGTCGCGAAAATAAGGTCACGCGAATATAAAGTCGTTTACAGTACCCAAATTTACGACAAAGCGAGTTAATGGTGTCACTTTTATTTCGCACTTTTCCTAGATAAAGTATGTCAAATCATTGTTTATCCAGTTTCCGAAATGAGCCGTGTGAACAGTAGTTGCAACTCTGTATTCTTCCAATCAGGTCCTAGGGTTTTGCAATAATTTGAATTCACAATATTGAAATATATGTTTCATTGTAAAATTTTATTGCACCATATGTACACTCGATAAAGACCATCAAAGAAGTACATATTAGTTATTCAGTCTCAAAGTTTAGAATGTAAGGCAACCTGATTAAATTTCCATCGGAACAGTTGCAAACCCTATAATAAACAATGTTCTGAAATGTGTATTTACACATTTTAGTAAAGTCAAATGTCAAAACACTGTCAAGCTAGGCAAATCCAAACAATAAAGATGAACACACCTAAACATGTCTGCAAGTATATCTACCGTTAGAATAAGCCATTCAAAACACCAAATAGGAATAGACTAAACCCGTATCATTTTAGTCTATTTCTGTTAAATGTGTTTTAATTCAAAGCAATACCATGATTAACGTGGAACTAAAACTGGTCACTAAACTTTCAAATACATGTATATCTTTGTTTGAATAGTACTGCAAGAAAACGCCCCAAAACCATTTTTTCTGGCAAAGACATAATATTATAAATCGGTTCCTATAATATCATATGTACCTAATCTCTCTGCGAAAGAAAGGAGGGGATCTCCAACAACGCTCGGCTGCAGCACCTATAGCAAATCACCAACACACCCATGCAAAATCACAGACTCTGAGTAGACAAGCACAGAAAGAGACGCAAAAGGGACAGGGAATATCAACACATAACATAGATACATCAAACATAAAAGACTACACATAAACCAACGAGACCAATAAACATACCGGATGTTCGTTCGTTGGGCTCACTTAATTGGCTAACGCATCTACTTATAAAACCTTATAACCATATCAAGGTTATACTTATCTACTTATCTCGTTTGTCTGATACATTTTCTTAGAATTTCGGAGTTATCTCTCTTCTCTTGATATACATTAGAGAGGTTGAGCAAACCCAACTTGTACGTGTACGAGAACTTGTACGTGTATTTACACGTTATCTTTTTACACGTTGACGTTGTGCTGTTGAGCAGATTTCACAACGCGTACTAGTACGTGTAAATCGTACATCAGTTTTTGTGACGTAATTTATCTTTTGATACAACTGCGTATTCGTCAAGAACTTGGCGTCTAGATTCTAAAGGTAAGGGGCATTCAGCAAAGACGGCGAATTAATTTTTCTATTCCAAGTAATCGGATGTATATAACATAAAAATAAAACTTCAAGAATAAAATTTTTGGACAGATTTGAGGGTTCTTCATTAAATTATGATACATTTTATTCGCAATTCCTTCTAATATTCAGAAAGTACAAACGTTCCCGAATAAATTGAATTTAGGTTTTCATAGGTTATCTGCATTCGGTTGCTTATAGAATCTACAAGTTATCATTAACGTGTACTTACCGCTTTACACGTTTTACCGAACGTGTAACGTGTAACACAGGTGCGTGGAACGCAAAATGTGATGACGTCATAAACAATGTACACGTACAAGTTCGGTTTGCTCAACCTCTCTATTAATTAGTGTTACGTTGCAAGGTTTAATCTCTAATGAGTTAAAGAAGATCCTGACGATAATCTCAACAGCACTCACAATAGAGCACATTATTAAGCATCGACGGACCCCTAGCAAACATGAGGTGGGATCAGGTGTCCGGGAGGAGTAAGCATCCCCTGCTGGCTAGCCGCACCCGCCGTCGATGTTGAAGCACGAAAATGTAAACAATATCTAAAAGTCATGCACTGTCTAAAGCACGAAGAGATTTTTTTTGCAATCCGGCAGTGTTCTTATAGGCAGCTAATTCATTCTCTAATTCCTGCATGATACGGCATGTTACAGATTATGTCCATGAAATAGAGGTATACATGACAAATGTATATGGTATAACAAGAGGTATCTCGATTAATTATCATATTGTTCTGACCTTATAATCTAGTGCACCATATGCGCATTTAACAAACAATGTATCATCAGTGATACTCGAGGCCGAAACAAGTGAGTCTATGAAGAGCAAATTCTCAATATTTTGTTATCAATTGAACAAAAGAGTTAAGCAGATTATGTAAATTTCTGATTTTTTAAATATCTTTTTATACATATCTATAAGAGATCAATTCATATTATTTAGACTTAAATCTCAATGTTATTGAATGATACTTACTAATTGGAAGTATCCAGCTACAGACATGGATTGTGAGACGATATTCTGTAAATCAAAATTGTATTGAGATGAAGCAATGCAAAAAAGGTACAAACAAATGATACTAAACAAGCTAGACATAAAAATAAGTTTAGGCAAGTTATGTTGGTGATTCGGTCAACCACAGAAGTGTCTTTATATATCATGTATATAGCGGATTGTCTTCCAAATTTCGCACTTATGTTTTCAGTCATTTTTCAAAGTATTCGCACTTAGAAGTTGTCTGTTCGTTTCTTCATTCCATGTTTGTGTTGTTTGATGTTTCATTGCTTGTTGAACTTGACAATCGACATCAGACTAATGGAAATTAAACTAGAGGGCGACACTGATATAGATTTGGCTCTGTCTAAAAATCAAAAGAATTATTAGAAATAAATGAGGGGATATGGATATGTGGTATTAAGTACCATTGATGAGGATTTACTATCCGAAACACGTCTCTGATGCTGTGAAATTGGTTAACAATTGATCTTCGAGAAGGTTAGGAGTATAGGTTACGTGTTAGACATTTCCATCTTGTGGATGAATTCAACTATGGTCAACACAGAGTGTCCTTGTTGGAGGTCTTCTTCCTGTTCCAATAATCTGGCTACCGAATAAATTGTTACATCCGACTATAATAGAATCTATCACCACTTTGTTTCCGGATAGACAATGATCAGTCAAGGGTGGGATTGATCAGGGAGTCTAACCGAGGTGTTAACCAGCGTTAACTAAACTCTGGACGTTGATTCAGTCTACACGATACTGATATTTTGTATCAGGAACTCAAATATGGTGCTTAATTTTGTTCTCATAGATTGTAAACTTTAAGGTAGAGTATCCCTCAGGTCAGAATAGCTGGTATTTTTGTCTGGATACCCTAATTTATTCCGAATATTGTTCAGATTATCAAACTACTATCATGGATCTTGCTTTTCCCATAGGGTCCAATTCACACAGCTAAGTCCTCGGTACGATCATGAAACAGCGAATTATATTTTGTTTGTGTATCAGCTTTTACATAATCTTTGAATATATTGAAATGAAAATATTGTCAAAGTGGTTTTTGAGGAAAGATGAGCATCTGAGACCCGAGGGATACTCTACCTTAAATCCCTCTTGTTTACGCATCAAAATGACTGAATGACATGCTAAATGTATGTGTACATGAAATAACATACGTCAGATTCTTGTTAACGTCAGAAAACGACAATCAACAGTGCTAAATCATTGCTGCCAGATTTTTTCCAAAATTGCTGAAAAGGGGGAATCAGAATACCCCATGTGCGAGAAAAATCAAATGGGACCTTGTCGATATGTCAGAACGTGCGTGGATGTGTTGTAACAAAATTTGATATTCTGTTTAAAAACATAAAACGTATTATTGATATCAATCAATAACTTATAAATGTAAAACATGCAGCTAAAAAAGTCAAAGGTTTTTTTTCATAATGTACCGATCTCGGATCATTAATGAATGAAATAGTGTATTTTGAGGAAAGAATAGTGTATTCATAGACGTATTACTAAATATTATTAACTAAAGGATGTCCTATTAATAATGGCGAAAAAAAAAAGATAAACAAAATGTGTTTTAGTTGAGGGTATTTGATTTTATTCCATATCAGTTTATAGATTAAAGAATCCAAATACGATGAATTCATTGAGTAACAGAAAGTAAAAATCCTGGAGTGTTCATAGTCACAATCTGAAAATTGTGCGTAATTTCCGAGACAAACTTACCAATTCATTCAAAGAAAAAATGCCGAATGTTATGGTGATTCTTGTTTTTTTCTCCGGTCGAATACCGACATCGTAGGAGTTAGTGGTGTATAACTCAGTTTTCAAAGCACTCTCTAATGTATATGACCACACGGACCATGCACTGGATATACCTACAAAAGCAGATAATAACGATATTCATTCAAAATAGTTCCTATTTATTTTTCATTTTTCGTACCTTTCCTTCAAAAAGATAGAAAATAATGATAATAAGATTAGATGTCTTAATCGATCCAGTGGCAAGACAAGGTTCAAATTCAACGTAAAAACTAACAAACCCTGCGGATCAACGAGCAAATGAAATCTATTTCCGTGTTAAACGGAGTAAAAGTCAACTAACAGAACAACTTAAACATTCTGCAAAGGACCAAAAGTGATTCCCAAATGGGAATGAGAACAGGTGACCGGAATAGGTAAGCCTCTCCTGCTTGTTAGCAACATAATTATAATATCTGCATGTTATATAAGCATGTAATCATGTATCGGAATAGTGGGAGGGTTGTGCGCACGTAATCCAGGATAACCACACCGTCTGCTATTTACGTGGCAGATGGCCGTCCTAAGTCGGCACCGGTTGCCCATTGGTCTCGTTGGTTTATGTGTAGTCTTTTATGTTTCATGTTTCTATGTTGTGAGTTGGTGTTCCTTGTCCCTTTTGCGTCTCTTTCTGTGGGTATCTGTTCTGTGTTTTTTGCATGGGTGTTGCAAACTAGTGTTGTTGGAGATCCCCTCCTTTCTTTCAAAGTTGTCAAAATTGATTGTCAAAGTGTGTGTATGAATTATTCACTGCTTTTTGTCAAATCTATCTCCTCTGTGCCTTTATATCAACTCGTGTTCTCCAGTGTTGTCAAGAATCATATTCGTTGCTGATAGACCATTTACCTAAATTCTTAATGGCCATTGAAATGATGAAAAATGTCCCAGATAGACAATTTTTGCGCGCTATTCCATTGTTTCGTTACAATGGAATTACGTCTCTTAACAGTTACGACATTATAAGAAATAACGCAAAGCTGTTCATTCGAATATTTTCAGTTTTTATCAAGATCAGAAAATAGTCTAGTGAATTTTGCCATTTTGTTGCACATGTGTCTACTTTCTGGTCCGGCTCTATTTGCAAATCCTTTTTCTTCTCTTTTTTGAATTGTCTCCCTTGATGAAAATAAATGAGTTAAATAAGTTCATGATAATAATCTCAACAGCATTCATAATAGAGCACACAATTGAGCATCGACGGACCCCTAGCAAGCTAATGATGGGACCAGGTGCCCGGGAGGAGTAAGGATCCCTTTTTGGCTAGCCGCACCCGCCGTCGATGTCCATGCACGGCGCACGTACATGTATTATTCATACTCGTACGTTTAAAGGATGAAATGAATGAAGATTCTGAATAAATTTAATATGACAACACATGTGATACCTCATATTGAACTTTTTTACTTACATTCAAACAGAAGTAGAGCTTTCAGTAGTTTCATTTCCCGCAAAATATCGCAATGATGGCTTAAAGAATATTTTTATGTCCAATCAGTGCTGTGCAAACTTTAAAATGTCGAGCATTATTAAAGAAATTTAAGGTCATAATCTTATTAGGATTTACGCAAGTATATATGCATCGAGGATTAAACACTAGGCATACTTTATGATCATAACATCAACTTGACCTTCTAAGTTCAGCTGATCTTTAATAATTCGAAAGGGCTTAATGCAGGTCATAAAGAAAGAGGTTTATAATATTGATAATCTTTAAGACACGAACAGAGCATGCGGCCAATCAATGACCATAAGATTAGAAAAAGTACTTTTGTTTTGCACCGATGACAAACGCCTCGTTAGGATGGTATCTCTGCTTATGGACTGCTAGTCCACGGGGAATATTTTGGCCTAGATTTACTCTGCTTCTTCATGGTTGAAATATATTTGTTGATTTTCTTATACTAGATCTAATAAATTATTCTGAAAATATATTTATAGATATATAGATATTGATATTCTTCCTCGTGGCATAGCTCTGTGCTTAGCTGATAAACATTTAAGGTCATATTTATAATTTCTCTCTTTATACATATATTCAATATATGGATTTCCTCTCTTGGTAGCACCCTATGTCGTCCCCTTGTCAAGAGTCATAAATGATATATTGACGTAGATCTTGTGTGCCATGACATGCCAATTTATACTTCTTTGTGGGAGTTACCGAATGTGACCTTTCTAACGAATTGTGAGATTTACCAATTTTGACCTTTCTACCGAACTGAAGTGGCGGGTGTTGCATGCATGTGTTCCTGGGCACCTGATATCGATCCTTTACAGGGAGTTCACTTCTCTTCATATGGCAGATTTGTTTTATTTCTGTTTCTTTGCCTTAGGTCTCGTTTTATCCTCGTTTTTGTACGCTCTCAGTTTGATGATTTTTCGATAAAGGATTTTATACTTCTTTATAGGGATATGGTTTTTCCATATTTGTCATTTCGACCTCGAGTATCACTGCTCAAAACACATTGTTTTAGCAGGGTGACCAAGTGTCAAAAAGAGCTCTAGTTTTCGACTTTAATTGACACTCAAGGTACATGGCTATAGATCATCTAAAATTAAAGCTTGAAGATTCCTCTTTAAAATGCAATGTGTCGTAAGAAAAAACTCGGGTGCGAAAGTTGTGTTTTAAGGCAAAAACCGTCCAATCAAGTAGAAAAACACTGAAAATAGGAAAAAGCCTACACTTCTGTTGGGAATAAATTTAAAAATTGGGAAATTTTTTTGAAGTGTCGTGATAGGAATTATCTTTCAATTTTAGTAACACTCAATTTCAATTCAAGTAAAGAAGCACGTATTTTGGGACAAAAAAGGTCATTTTTGGGCAAATTTAAAGAAAAAGTCAGAAAAATTTTCTTGTATATTTCGCTCCGTTGTCCGACATGTAGCAAATTATGTATCATGCATGATTTAAAAAAATATTCTCCATGCCTGCTCTTCCAACAGACATTAACACTTCTCTAATTAACTTTTTGATAATTAACAAAATGATGGATTAACTATCGACACCTCCGATCAAAACGAGTGTGGCCAAGTGCCAAAGTGAATGTGTTCTAGTTAGAGAGTTTGATTTACATTCAAGGTACATAGACATTTGATATATGAAATCAAAGCCTAATGATTCCTCTCCAATATGTAATATGTCTAAAGAAAATTGACAGGTGCAAAAGTGGTGTTTTGGGGCAAAATTCCCTATATTGGCAAGAAATACTCTGAAAAACGGGAAAAACGTCTACAATTTTGGGGAAAAAAATACAATGAAAATAAAATCATGTAAATGTGATGTGATTGGAAGTACAAAAATGTATTTTTCTTTTGTATTAACATTCAAAGTCAAAGTCGATACAGAATGCTTATTTTAAGGTCCAAAAGTTGACTCTTCTGCAATATGCGAGGGAAAAAAGTTGGATGGTACTCATTAGGTTCAGCTCCTTCCTTATGCATAGCAACTTAATATAATTGAAATAATTACAATGCCCACTTTTCAACAGACATGGGTGTTTTTTCATATTCTTTAAAAAGATTTCAAAATTGGGATTTCTTTTTATTAAAATTGAAACGTTGTCGAGAATTATTATAATTTTCCATCTAGAACTACTTCCGGGTTGAATCCCTGCGAGGAACAACCCTAGACCTCAGGGGTACATTTGCATACCAAGATTTCTGGTCTCCGGTAAATAACGGATTAGATAAATGGACAATATTGGAAAAAGTTTTATGAAAATAATAATTGCTGAAATATAAAGAGTTACCACCAAAACAACGGCAGATACCATCTGTAACTTTCATCATAACGCCGAGCTCTTTGCGCCTCGCGAGATGTCATCCTGATCTGTCTTTGTTATTTGGCTTGGGTGTTTGCTATGCAAATTTCGAGTCTAACTTCGTTATTTGCAAGCTATTTCTTTATTAATATATCACAATTGTTATTTTAGAAAATAAGATTTAAATCTGAACTCAATACGATCTTCAATTTGCGTTTAAAATAATGCTCTAGCATTGCTGTTCAAATCTTGTTACCAAGGAAGACGTTGTTTTTGCGGGAAAACTCGCTGAATATTTCGAAACGTAAACAGTGTCATTATGACGTCGGAATGTTTCCATTATCTTGACGTAAAAGTAACAACAATGAAATTTCCCTCTAAAATTTTGCGTAGGAAAAATTGACAGCTGAATGCAAGGATATATTGATACGGCTTATATCCTTGAGTGCTAGTTGATAATTTTCTTTAAGTTAAAATGTTAACCTTTAATTTGGTATAAATAAGGGGAGAAATTTTCCTCTAAGTAAAAATTAATTATAATACCATGTTTATTGATTGAAATTATTAAATTGTGTGTTTTCATGGAAAAATCTATTTTTTCATAAAACATCAAAAAGCAGTAAGATCAATCAAATAAACTATTGAAATCAAATAGATTTTGCATTTCAGTCGAAGAAAAACACTTTTCGTGTATAATAAGTGGAAATCTAATTCCGAATATCCATTTTTTTCTGTAATGAAAAATGCTAGCTATTTCAGTCCATAATATTTACAATTTTGTTCCGTTGGAACAATATCAGAATATCAATATCATTAAAAAGGCTTAGGTGTAGGATAAGTTATACAAGGATAGGACAATTTCTAGTATTTGAGAAAAATATCATTCAATTTGGATAGAGTGTGTAACTTTACTCTCTGTAAGGTAAATGCACAAATTTAAATTCGAAAAGATATAACCAGAAGGCGCTACTGAAATGGATTTTGGCGGCTTATGAAAAGCACTTTGGCTGGAAGCATCACTGATGAGGATTTAATATCCGAAACGCATGTCTGGTGCATAATAGATAAGTTTGAAAAAAATTTCATGAAGATATAGAGTTGAAACACTTCCGTATTATTAATTCAATAAATAGCTATTTACTCATGAATAAGACAGAAACTAACAGTAAATCCAATGCAATCAGTCAACCAGCAACTGAACATTTATAAATCCACTCTCGATAAGCACCTCAAAATTTATCATAACGATATATTAGTTGTATGACATCGTTTGCTAGAAATTATCTGTTCTTTTAGCTTGTTTTCTCAGAAAACCTATATTCCCTCTCTCCTCAACGTATAAAAGATATCAGATATAAGAGTGAAATATGTCAATAGAGTGATACAAGATGCATAGGAAGAGTAAGCATGTCATGCTTGTTACTTGTTATATCAAATTGTAAGCAATTCACAACTAGGTACAATCTGAAAACACGACAGAACTAAAGAACGTAGTTACTCCAACGGTCCTAGCGAAAGTAGGTATTCAAAATCCTCAAAATGTACGACTGATTAATGCAAAACTTTAAAAAATGAAATAATGACATCGAAGCATCTTACTTTTCAATACATAAGGAATTACAAATCAAAAATCGGTTCTATCGAGTAAGTAGGAATAAACCTCTCCAGATTTGCGAATGTTGTATTTCTTCATCAATGCAAAACTTTCTTAGAAATCCAAACTATTGCTGTGAAAAAAAGCAAATTTTAGGCAATATCAAAATCAATCGAATATTTCGTTTTTTAAAGAATGTTCATCTGACGACAACCACAACCGCAAATGATAACACTCTTACTATTGATACTATTACTAGTCGATTGTATAAGACACTTCTTTGGCCAAAATTTGAGGTAATGTCAATCTTTTTTGTAATAGAGGGCGCCTATTTCATCACAAATATGTGGAATTATTTTGAAAAAAATAATTTCGATAACCAGCTGAAAGATTTTTGAATGTTTTACAAAAATACCTAGAATTTTGTTATTTTTGTATGAAAAAGTGTTTTCCTCAAAATTGAAATGTACAAAAATAAATGTATTTATGATATATATCGACAAAATACTCAAATCAAAGACATTGTTAGCACTGGAACATATATTCAAACACAACTCACAATTGAAGCTCTTGCTATGTATAAAAGAATGACCGATTTCAAAGGCTGGTTTGAATAAAAAAAAATCAAATTTGGCATATTTCGCAAAGAAATCTAAAACAAAAAAATGTATCAACAGAAAGTGTATACCTTATATCTATTTTGTATATCATAAAATAATCATTTAGGAGCTGCATAATAGTATGACGAGACAACTACATCTGAAACTTACTTTAAATTTTATCAAATTTTCGTAAAAAATCAAATTTATTGGCCCAAAACACACATATCTACTTCGAGATACATATTGGTTTATACAAAATTAGAAAAAGCATTTCAAACACTACATTTTCATATATCCTAATCTTCCAAATTTGAAGACATAAAAGAATTGTAGATATTTTCCCGTTTTCAGTGATTTTCCTTCACAAAAATCCTGTTTTCCCCCAAAATACCACTTTCGCACCTGATTCAATTCTTACGACACCTTGTATATGAAAGACAAGGCTTTAAACTTTTATTACCTGTATCTATTAGCCATGTACCTTGAATGTCAATTAAAATTAATTTTTTATACCCTTGGTCACCGTACTATTTGTTAAAACGGGCATATGGTGCACTAGATGAGTACGATCGAGCATATTTTTCAATATGGTAATCGACTACTGGTGTTTTTTTTTGGTCGCCTTTTATGAAAGAAAAGAGGGGATCCCCAACAACACCTAGTTGCAGCATCAACAGCAAAACCCCAAAACAGCCACTGCAAAAACACAAAGCAGACACGCACCGAAAGAGACTCAAATGGTACAAGGAACACAAAATCACAGAGAAACATCAAACACAAATGAACAAATGACTACATATGAACCAAGCAAATAGACCAATGGGCAATCGGTGCTGACTAGCATAGCAGATGGCCGTCCTTAGTCGGCACCGATTGCCCATTGGTCTCGTTGGTTTATGTGTAGTCTTTTGTGTTTATTGTTTCTATGTCGTATGTCTCTTTTTCTTCTCTTGCTGTACTCGTCTTCTGTGTTTGCGCTCGGGTGTTTTGGATTGTTGTTGTTGGTACTGCAACCAGGTCTGGTTGGAGATCACCTCCCTTCTTAAGGAAGTTCATCTGCCATGTAAGTAGCAGACGGTGTGGTTATCCTGGATTACGTGTGTACAAACCTCCCGCTTTTCCAATTACTCAAAGGTCTCGCAGAACGCACTATTGTGGTGTAAAATATTCCCCTCACTGTAAAATGAACATACAAACAGACAGCATGATGCAGGGGCCCAAGAAACACACAGATGGATATGTAAATGGATATAGAAAATACAGAAGGCATGCGAAATACAGTCCGTTCTCTACCGGCTGTAGTTAGATCATGCATGTGAACACACGAAGAGTCCGACTGACATTCAGAGATGACAGGTGGTCGGGACCATTTCATCTCTAAGGAGGTTTGGACAGGGCTCGTCATGGAATCCTGTCGTCACAGTCAGTCACTGTGTAATTCTTAAGAATGCATTGGTACAAGGCTGTAGATTGGTCCATTACCAAGCCAAGCGTCAGTACATGCTCTAGCATGAGTTATGAGTTATCTTTCTTATTTCAATGTAAAGTCTTTGTATTGCTTCCTAGTTTGTAATGTGGGAGCATTGTCTCTACATGTTTGTTGGTGTATTAGTTGTATGTCCATAATTTGTTATTATGTTTATGAACTTACAGTCACAATCGTCAGAATTTACTATATCTAGCTGTTTTCAATTAAGGCACGTCATGCAAAATTCGGAGTTTGTTTATATCGAGAGGCACAGCTGCTGTTCATCTACCGATTGTCACCTTTAAATTGGTTCAACGCAGCAAGAATATATTTTGGACGTCCTGTCATCCTAGATTGGATTCGATTACCGTACTGCGATAGCATTTATCTGTATTTAGCTGAACAATTTTGAATCTATGCATCGACGCAATTATACATATGAGTGTATCCACCTGTAATGAAATTGGATTTTTCGCAATGATCAGCGTGCAGCATGAAAATTTTTAGACTTACACAGTACAGATACTTGGTTTCTCTTAGGACTCCAGGTCACTAGTTAAAGAGAGATCATTTACCATCCCTTTTCTTTAACATTTTTTGTTCTGAAAGCAGAATCGAATAAAGCTCATTTTACACAGTTAAGTCGCGATAAACACGATTCGTGGTATCATGGGAGAGTCAAAATCAATTACCAAATGAGATGCTCAGTCTTGCCAGTCATCTGCACTCTCTTTGGATCTGCTTACTTAGATACTACTGTAACAGTATTAGATATGTAACATAATTCATGTGATATCTGAATATGCTTTACATTGCATTCCGAACTTGCACTGGAGATTGTTTATTAGATAAGCTGTCCTTCCCGTTTCTATGGAGCCGTGTCATTGTTTCTTGCGTGACAGATGGCCGTCCAAAGTCGGCGCCGGTTACCCATTGGTCTCGTCGGTTTATGTGTAGTCTTTTGTGTTTGATGTTTGCATGTCGTGTGTCTCTTTTCCGTCTCGTGCTGTACTCGTCTTTTGTGTTTTTGCATCGGGTGTTTTGGTGTTTTACTGTTGATGCTGCAACGGGGTCTTGTTGGAGATCTCCTCCCTTATTTTTGCATAATAAGGAAGATTTCACCCAGAAAACAAATCTTTAAGTGACATTCTGTCCGCACAGCAAAGTCGGAAAAGGATAAAAGCAAAATTGACTACATTACCTAGAATATAATTTAGTAAATCTTGATGGATCATTATTTTTATGTATGTTAAATCTTGAATGATGCACGTTATAAAATTGTTGAAAGATAATTAATTTTAAGTTGCGCAATTGTAATTTCCAATAGTAATTTTGACTGGACATCGCCTAGCTGTGAGTAACAAATATGGACAATGGCCATATCAGAAAATCAAAAAACGAAGTCTTACAAAATCAGGACAAAACAGGAACCAAAGTCAACCCCCCCCCCCCAACTCAACCTCTACCACTTGAAAACATGCACTCCTAATTTAGGAGTAAGACCAGGTGCACCAGGAAGAGATAGCATCGCCTCTTTGCATGCAAATGTGAATGCGAAACGTTTGGGATGTCATTCTACGTTAACATTGAAAATGCCCCTTCTGAAAAGAATAATTAGATTTGGTGATCATATGACTTTAAAATAATACCAAAAGTTACGGCTTAACGTGATATCTATAAAATTGTTTCACAATATAACAAACCGAATCGACAGTTATATTGAAATTATACTCAATTTGGATATTATAAAAAATGTCTCTATTTTTTGCAGTCAAAAACAATAATCTTACTTTTGACCAGCAAGTTCAAGGTCATAATGTTATTAGTTTACATAAGTTTGTTTCATAAAAGATTAATTCATATGCAATGACTATTGCTAAGTCATACCCTTTTGCTATTGAATTGAGTACAGCTGTTCTCTGATAATTCCACAACGGATCAATATAGGTTACAACGACATGGCTTTCAAATATCGATAATCTCAAAGCCACGAAAAGAGCATAGATCCAGTTAATGACCTTAGATAATCTCAAAACCACGAAAAGAGCATAGATCCAATTAATGACCTTAAGATGAATAGTTCATTCATTCCTTTCAAAATGTTTTTATGGAAGTACAAATGGTCAACTAATGCCAATGGTAATGTCAATGTCAACACACAAACTGCTATTGAATTGAGTGCAACTGTTCTTCCATAATTCCACAAGGATTTTAATGCTGGTAACAACGACATGACTTTCAAATGTCGTTAATCTGATGGGCACGAAAAGAGCATAACGTCCATAAAATATGAGGGATTAACTCATTATTTCAAAATGACTTATCTTGCATATAAAGATGTCATGGAGGTTGAAGCAGTTCAATAATATTTTAACAAACTTTTTAAAGCTTAAAATATTCCTTTGTATTTAAAAGATTTCAATATACGGATAAAACAGTCACATTATAAATCAAGTTGTCAGGGGCTCGCTTAATCAATGTTTTTCTTGGCTTGTTTGTGGATTACGTATAACTTAACCGAGTGTTGTTGGGGATCAACTGACACCTGAATACGTGGGTAGGGTTGTGTGCACATAACCCACATGACCATATCATTAATTCATACATGTTTCCCTAAATTTCTGTTTTGTTATTAATGTTTCATAATGCCTTTGCTTGGGTACAATTATTCGACCTCTCCCCCCTCCCCCTTACACACAAATTTACACACCTACTTTGAGTAGAAAGTATGACAGGAGCAAACCCTTCAACGAATTTAACATGCGGAGGATCTTTTTGTAATTTTTGAATTTTTAAAACTTTAGTTACCTATTTTCACGACCGCCTTACAGCGACGTCATTGGCTGAAATTAGCACGAGGTCTTACTTAGTTCTTTGTGTATGTGTGATCTCTTTCATCTGGTTGCCTGCATATGCGTTAATGCTTATGAAATGACCATTATTTGTTGCTATCATCTATTGTGTTGTCGATATTGAAATATGTGTTGGGTTGCATGTCTGGTCCACGTTGCCAATTTATCTGTTCTTAAATGATGCTATTCAATTTGAAGACGTTTACATTCTTTAATAAAATTCCAGTTCACCATATGCGCATTTCAACAATTTATGGCTCATCATTGTTGCTCGTGGCAAAAAGAGGGAATCAAAATGAAATGAAAATTCATGTATGAACAGCAAAACTCCAAACTGTAACTTAAATCTCTGCCAAAGAACAAACTAAGGACAGAGATACGTGTTTACCATCAGGGTACACCATAAGTTTAAGTAAATTTTCATTAGACTTGGTGACTAATAATTTGCAAATATATTTCGAGTCAAGTGCAGAAACACAGTAAAACAAGGTGAGCGAATTCCCGGGGACTAAACAATCCAACAGCAGAGTTACCAACCTAGTGGTTGAAACTGTCAATATTGAAAAATATGTTCATTGAAAAATGTCAGTTTACTCTATGCGCATTTCAAGTAATGTCTCAACATTGATGCACGATGCGAAGTGAAACAATAAAAACAATATGAAATAATGAAAAGCAAAAGACTAAACTTTACCTAAAATTTCTGTGACAGAACCAAAAAATACAAGGATATGCCATCACTGTGTGTTTCGCTGCTTTCGCTACAGTGTATTGGTTGACGATCTTATCATCTTATCTTAATTTGCTGGTTTTTTTAATTGAAATAAATATTCTATAAATCAAGTGTAAATCAAGCACACCATTTGCTTATAGCAGATGGCCGTCCAACGTCGGAGCCGGGTGCACATTGGTCGCCTTCCTTTTATGTGTTGTCATTAATGTTTGATGTTTCTGTGCGTCTGTTTCTATTGTTTTGTATGATGTTCTAGTGATTGTTGTCGTGTATTTTTGTGGTTTGTAGTTTTTGTCTGATGTCATTTACGTATCACTTTCTTGTGGGTTTGTTTCGCTGAGTGGGTGCTGGGTGGTCATGCTGGAGATCCTTCCCTTTTCTTGAACTGTAGAACTATTAGTTTATACTATATTTATGTCGAGACAATGTCTTATTGGTAAAACGATTTGTGAGATTTGATTTTGAACTATAGTTCATTCAGCCAAACTTAAATAAAACCCATCTTGAGTTAATCTTAAATGCGTTGGTTTTGTTTGATTTATAAACGTTTACCTTCTTTTGCAGTACCCACGTGATACATATTTCCTTGGTGTTTTAAACTTTTGATAATGATCAAGGAAAATAAAACTTAGAGAAATTGTTTCAGCTAATTTGACCTAATTTCCCACGAAAACGTCTGGAAAGAAAATGACAGAGGAATACTTGTAAAAGTTGGAGTAAATGCAATTAAACACATATTTATATAACTACATTTTGATATAACTCACCGATTTCTCTTGTAATGATAATCAAACAATTCCAATAAAATGCTTTGATCAAAGCAAATCAAACACGCATAAGAATAATATCATGGGACAGCAAATCAAAGAAAGGAGAGGATCTCCAACAAGACCCGGTTGCAGCACCAACAGCAAAACTTCAAAATATCCCAAGTGAAATCACGTACAAGACACACAAAGCAAGAGACACAAAAGGGACAAGGAGCAGCAAATATGACATCACAAAACACAAAAGACCATACATAAAACAACGAGACCAATGGGCAATCGGTGCCGACAGAAGACGTCAGTAGCAAATGGTGTAATAATCCTGATTACGTGTGCACAACCCTCCTACTTTGCCGGTTACCCGAAAGTCTCGAAGAACGCAAAATTGTAGTGTAAAATATATGTAACCTCCTCACTGTATGATGACCACACAAACATGACAGCAAAACCCTGGGACTTACGCAACACACAGATGAATATGTAAATGGAAATAAAAACAAAGGGCGTATGAAATACAGTTCGTGCTCTGCTCAAACTACAACGTTGATAAAGAGTCGGAGATAATGAAAACAATCAATGATTCCCATAAAAATGAAAACAAAATTTAAACATATAAAGGCATGCACCATTAAAACAAGAAGGAGAAGCAAAAAGGTTATAATGCGCTTGTACTTGAAAAATGATGATTGTAGATGGCGACCTACAAAACAAGCAATCAAATACATGTATATATTAATGTTCAGATAGACAGATTAAAACAAACGCTTTTAGATTATGGCTCCGACTGAAAACTTGATATCTTTACAAAACGTTTTGACGATGTTCACAAAACCTTTATTATTATGCTGTCGAGAAGATATGACTGTGCATCTAGCTACTGTAAAAGTGGAAATTTTAGCATAGTGGTAATTTTCGCGTTTTCCACGAATCGAGAAAATTCTCATAAATGCCTCCAATGCAAAAATAACCCCACAGCATTCTTACAAATGACAAATATGGATAATGACCATATCCCTGTCTACAGTACAGAATCGATAATTCAGAAAATCAGAAACCGAAGGCATACAAAATCAGGATAAAACAGGAACCAAAGCAAACAAAAACAAAAACCTCCACCATATGAAAAGAAGCGAACTCCCGATATGAGAGTGAGACCAGGTACCAAGAAGAGTAAGCATCTCCTGCTTGCATGCAACACCAGGTAGACATCACGAAATTTTACCCCCAGCGAAAATAATCACATTTACGATAAACAAAACACAACTTATGATTGTAGTATTGCATTGCAAAATTTTGATGCTAGAAGAAGTTAATACTATGAACTTTAACGATCAATTTTCATATGATATCCGAATAAAAAAGCCCAAAACGAAGTACAAGAATTCCTAAAGGGACAGTAAAGATTAAATACCAGAGACGACATATAAGCACTTAACATGAACACAACGCATAAACCAGAGAGACCAATGAGCAACCGTAAATGACCGAGGATGGAACATCTGCTTTAGAGGCAAAAAGTATACTCATTGGATAACGTAAGCATAATCATCCGACCTGTCTGTTTACCCAACCCAGTGGTCCGAAAAACAAGTATAATGACAAATATGGATAAGGACCATATCCCTGTTTACAGCACAAAATCGATAATTTAGAAAATCAGAAACCAAAGGCATACAAAATCAGGATAAAACAGAAACCAAAGCAAACAAACAAAAACCTCCACCACATGAAAAGGAGAATAATTTCATCACCCTTACCTAAACAGGATAATAGTAAAAGTGGGAGGGTTGTGTGCACGTAATCCGGATCACTATTTCACTTGCAAATAATGTGGTAGATGGTGACGAATGTGCATCCATTGCCTACTGCGACCGGTTATCAACTTATAATTCATAATAGATAGGTTTCTACTCCAATAGGAGAAACAAGAAAATACTAATTACAGAAAAGAACATTTATTTCATTGAATAATTTTATTTACATACAACCATTTCATCATGAACACATTCACATTTATCATTTTGTTTAAATTATAATACTTATTCTATAGGTGATAATTTGGTTTATCGCCAAGCAAAAGGCAGAAAAAACCCCGATTACTGGTACTTTCTAAACACTCAAAGGAGGGATGCATTATGTTAAAATGTAAGAGCTAATTCGTTTGAAATTAGATTTCACCTCATGTTTATTTCGTAATCCGTTTTCTCTGAAGAATGTTTACCTTTTCCGATTTGAGATACAATGCATACCACCAATCCGACGTTTGATTTATTACATAAAGTATGGTGGCACATTTCTGCCTCGAATTAATAATTGGGGAAACGGAGTATGTTTCCCTTTTCCAAATCATTCGCTCCTCTGAAGTGTTACTTTATGTTAATAAATTCAATGTACAAGAAACAGAATAGTTCACTTGTATGCTTCGATGCTCACAAATATGTACCAACTGTTTACAACTGTACATGTATACAAAGAGGCGCATTCTTCGTCTCCTGATAATCTGAATTCTCATATTCCTTCATGACCATACAAAGTCATTTATTGTTCTCTCATGAAGAAAGAAAAAATAGCTGACTTTCACTTAAGATAATACGATTCACATCCTTGAAACAAGACATTGTTCTAGTGCCATTTCATCCAGTAAATTTGAGTAAATCCCATCGTAATTTAGCTGCCACATTAGTGATAAAAAGATCCATCTTTGTTTTCCATCAATTCAACGTTTCCTCCGTTTGTAGGAGAAACCCCATGTATCAATTTTTCTTCATTTTTCTGTTTATCATGGTAAGGATCCAAGACCATTTTCCCTGAGATGATGACGCGCACCTTTATGGCAATTCTAGCGCTGCCTGGCAGTAGATTTAGTACAGTACTGTACAAGCATATCGCTATCCTCTACAAAGGCCCCGACATCGTCTTCTTAACCTATGACACTGACGTAAACATAATTCCGTCATATCGTCCAAAATTCGTCTTCCTCTGCAGCTGCTGCAAACTCTCTCAGATACCTTCATACAGTGGTGACATCGGGCAAATGTTACCGCAGCACACATTATAATCAAAACGGCAATTACTAGAACTCTGCTCCGCTGAAAGGAGAAATTTGACAGAATTCTTTTAATGATCTCAAAAAAGGAAGAAGAAGATAAGGTAATGATGATAGCAATGACTGACGACGTCACCGACTGCAATGTTTATGTTTGAAACTTGATGAACCAATCGAAAAATATGTTCCGTTGTAATATTTCAGTGCACCATATGCGCATTGCAGCAAATTATGCCTCATCAGTGATGCTCGAGAATGATATGAGGAAATCCAATTAATATGAAATTATGAAGAGCAAATGTCTCATAAGATTTATGATATCTCATGCGGATTTTCATTTATTCAGTTTACAGCGTGTTATTATTCAGTGTTGTTAGATTTGTAATTGATGAAAAAGTATCTGATGTTATCAATTATTTTAATTGAGTTTCGATTATTTTTCTTTCATTTGATAGCTTTCCATGGTTAAACACCATTTGTGCACAATACATGTTTTTATGCATTGTCTTAACTTGTACAATATATTCACATAAATTTGTAATAAGCTAAATCAAGAAGATACATGTGACAAATATGGATAATGACCATATCCCCATACACAGTACAGATCGATAATTCAGAAAATCATAAACCGAATGCATACAAAATCAACGTAAAACAGGAACAAAGAAACCCCTACCCTATCACCTGAAAAAGAAGCGATCTCCCAATTTGGTAGTGATACCAGGCGTCCCGGAAAAGACAGCATCCCCTGCCTCAAAATACGTTTTACGTTGAAAAACAACATTTGATCTATTCTTTGGGCGTATTCAACCTATGCCTTCTAAACTCAAGTATTTAATAATTCGAAAATGTTTACCATGTTTACGTCACATGAATAAAAGCAAACAAAGTGTTTACATCATGGAAATTGCAGCATTATGAAACCAATTCTACTCACCATTTTAGCATCCAAGGATGATAAGCGTTTACATATTCAAAATCCCGAGTATTGCAATCCACGTGAAATTTACTATGTAGTAACATTCCTATTGTGGGCTAAACTTCTTAAAACGAGAAATCCGTACCACTTACCCCGTTCCTTCCTTTTGCATATGTGAGACATTGATATCAAAACAATGAATCCATTAGTAATGCGTGTATATATTGACAGTGACACGAGCATCATTCAGTTCAATTATTTTCTTTGAGCATACATTTTAATCACATTGCCAAAAGTAAAAATTAATAAAATGAATTCTAAATATTCAGAACATGATATTCATATGTTGTCTAATAACTCCTTTCTTTAACAGGTGGAACTCATTTTAGTGAAAAATAGAAATATATATATAATGTATTCTAAGGCTTCATCAAAAGGAAGAAAACAATGAAAGCAGAGTCGAGCAAAAAATCATAGGTTTTGTGTTAAGCGAGTTTTTTTCTATAGTTTTTAAATAAGTGTTCAAATGATAGTATTGCAGGTATGGTAGCATCTTGCCTTTCGCTCTTAGCGTGATTCATAATTAATCTAATCAAAATAAACAATAGTAATGTTGAAATGAGTTGCTACAATTTTTGTAAGTCAGACCAACAAATAGAAAATAAAAAATACAAAGTTCGATACCGGCAAAAAAACCATCAAATAAATTACAGACGACAGCATTCAGATACGAAATCAAATTTATATGTTTCACATACATAATGTTCAAGTATCACTGCTTTCCTGGAACACATTCATTTCATCGTCCTTTTGATAATCCATTGAAGATGTTTCCTGTCAACTATTAACTCTTATCTCTTAAGGGGTCCAGAACAGTATCCGAAAGAACCCCATCGGAAAGCTCTAGATCAACTATGACGTCATAATACAAACGGCGACATTGGCGCGTTTTTCGCAAGAACGTTAGCATTAGGTAACGTAAAAATAAGGGGGAGGGTTAACAAAATCGTTATAACTAAAAAAACTGACGGTCAAATTTCAATAGGAACTTACCGATGATTAACTGTACATATGAAGAAAATAACTATCAAGTTTTTACGGAAAATAAATGATAGAGTTTCAGATACAGTAGATTTGTGACTGTTTTTCGTTCCCTAAAGTGTGTTCATTCTAACGTCACATTTACGGTCCATTTGGAAGCTTTCAAGGGGCATATATGTATGGTCGCAGCTTCATAAATAACGGTAAGAAATTGATGAAACTTTGCACATAGAAAAAGTATGTTTCAATTATTAACATTTGTAATTTTTAGGAAAATTAAATTATCGGATCTTTTTTTAGTGTGACTGTCCTTGACCTCATTAAGCCCAATCTGAGAATTTATCAAATGAACGAAGAGTCCCCAAAAGGAAACTTTTTCCCATGTGGTGTACTTGAATAAAATATGATTTGTGAAAAGACGCAATTTTTCCTACGATAGCATCGAATATACTTCATTTGATGATACTTCATAAAGTACACATGCATGTTCTTTCTTTTACATTCTTACTTTATTTGTGTTACTTTCTAATTAAAATCTGTAAACACTTATGTGATGGAGGTTATAATTTTCATTTAAAAATCAATTGATATGTTATGTTTGTTGTGTTTTAAAACATCAATACGGAATTAGAACATTGCTAGGCATACAGCAATACTCATACTTAATGGTCTTACAAACAATCGAAGCAGTTTTCTTTTTCTTCCATAATTAGGCCTGTAATCGCTAATATCTCATCAGTTTCTTCAACGTTTGAAGGAAAATACCTAAAACTTTCGAAACAGAATATAAGGACAAAACAATCTTTAAGGAATTTTTCTGTTTTAGAAGAAAATTATATTGTTCCAATTTGTGACTTGCGTGACAGATGGCAGTCCAAAGTCGGCACCGGTTACCCATTGATCTCGTCGGTTTATATGTAGTCTTTTGTGTTTGATGTTTACATGTCGTGTGTATCTTTTCCGTCTCGTGCTGTACTCGTCTTTTGTGTTTTTGCATCGGGTGTTTTGGTGTTTTACTGTTGATGCTGCAACGGGGTCTTGTTGGAGATCTCCTCCCTTCTTTTTATGAACATTTCAAACCGTTTTTAATGCACCAGACACGTGTTTCGGATAGTCAATCCTCATCAGTGGTACTTCATGCCAAAATCATTCTCAGACATAGCCAAATTTATTTATGTTGCGCCTTCTAGTTTAATTTTTTTGAATTTTGTATACTAGTAACTATTTTGTAAAGACTGCACACCTCCAAATTTCCTGTAGTGTCGATTTTGTAGCATGTTTAAATGAATTCTATGATCAAAGAGCATTGAACGGATGGTGTTAGGACGTCAACCTGCTTAATAATAATTCAATTATGTGTGTTGATGACATGACAAGTTTTCAAACTAGCAAAGTAATATGTGATAAAGGTAGAAATTGTAAAAAGCCTAAATTCTGCAAATTGATTCATTCTTTGTTTTTCTTTTTTGTGGTTTCATATGGGGTTTTTTTGTGTTTTGCTGGGTTGTTACAATAACATTTCGTCGGAGACCATTCTCCTCTTACCGTTTCGAATTTCTTTTGAAATAATTTCTATGTTTCTTCTTTAGAGAAGACAGGGTCCATACCACCTGTCCTCTCTGAATGTCAGTCAGACTCTTCGAGTGATCACATGCATGAAACGCTGTAGCCGACAGAGCACGAATTGTATTTCGTATGCCTTCTGTTTTGTATATCCATTTACATAATTATCCAGCTGTGTATTTTCTTGGGCCCCTGCATCATTTTGTCTGTTATTTTTTTTTATCTTACAGTGAGGAGGTTATTTTACACAATAATTGTGCGTTCTTCGAGACCTCTGGTTAACCAGAAAAGTGGGAGGGTTGTGCACACGTAATCCAGATAACCAATCCGTCTGCTTCTTGCGTGGCAGATGGCCGTCCAAAGTTGGCAACGGTTGCTTATTGGTCATGTTGGTCAATGTGTACGCATATTGTCTTTCATGTTTCTATGGTGTGAGTTGGTAATCCTTGTTACTTTTACGTCTCTGTCCGTGAGTTTCTGCTCTGTGTGTTGTTTTTTTTTGCATTGGGTGTTTTGGTATTTTGCTGTGTTTGCTGCAACCCATTGTTGTTGGATATCCCCTTCATTCTTGGAAACGTTACTTTGATACACATCTTCTCTACGAGATAAAGTTAGAAAGCAAATATATTATACATCAAGACAATTAACTAATTAGACCAGTTTTCATGGAGCTATTTCAACGGATGCTGCATGCAAACAGGAGACGCCGACTTTTCCTGGGCACCTGGTCTAACTTCAGAATGTTGTTCATTACGAGGTTCGTAACTGTTCCATAGAAATTTTTAATCGACTATTTGAATGAATAACCGATATAGGTACTTCTATTATGTTTATACTTACAAAGATCATTATGACCACATATTTCTTTAATAATTTAAAAGATTATCTGAATATATTACATTGTAATTGTATATTATTTACAATTCAAGCGTGGCCCTTTTATTATTTTTTCCCTCTTAGGATAGGAAAGTATGAAATCCTAAGTTTTGAGGTTTCTGGGAAAAGGATGCATTTCCCCCAGTACTTTCCTTGTGGTTTTAGTAAGTATTTGATCATTTTACGAACATTTGTATAATGTCACAGAGTACAAGCACATGACTTTTTTCTTTCATTAATGAACTCAAATTAAAATTCATTTATTGCATTTACTTGTAGATATCAACGTCAAGTTAACACTTATAGCTAAATATACAAAAATATTCTACAAAAGAAGCAAAAGTAAATCCCAAATAGTGATGATATCAGGTATCCGGGGAGAGGAATCTTTTACTGCTTGAGAGGAGTATGTGTATCCTTGGTCGTGCTGAAAATAGACCCTGTTGTTTTATCTTTTTTATTGTAAAGTTAAAAAATGTTCGTACAGTGACAACTGTGACACTTGTTGCTCACAAATATACCCCTATTTGAGTTGTTTCTCAGCAAATCTTGCTGATTTTCCAGTAGTACACCAGCCATCACACAATTTGGCGATATTTTCATTGTGACGTCAAAACAAAAGGTATTATAATAACACATCAAGGTGCTTCCAGACGGTGCGATCAAATGTGACGTCACAATGGAAAATTTTGCCAAATGATGTGATGTCTGGTGTCTGTGTGTATAAAATCAAGGTTGGAAACGGTAATGTCTTTTATCTGGAAAATGGACTATTGCTACATGAATATGCCATAGGCAACGTGTGAAGGTCTGTGAAAAGCGAACGAGATTAAAAAATATTGAATAAATGAAAAATATTTCTAAAATGAATAAATGCCAGAAAATAAAAGAAACTGAATAGACGAACATAAAACTGACAAAAATGGAGACATCCCTACCAGAGGTTTAGAAATATTTCCTTTACTTTTCTTTGATATTAGTAAGTGCAACGAGATAATTGTAATTTAGAGCAATAAAAGAAAACATTCGACATTTCCAGATAAGAAAAGCGCTTATATAAAGACTTAAAATTGCAGGCGGGAAAGAGTGAGAGGCGCGAAAAGCCATACAATCATAACATAGTCGTAAGTCGTATTGAATTACGGAAATACTAAGTGTATAAATCGAAAAGTCACATTAATAGTTATCTTCCATATGGCTTACACATTGTTTCCTGTAGTAAAACTGGTTTCCGCTCGTATTGGTCAGTCACAAGTGCAGTTAATACGACAACATTGGCGAATCTAGAATTTTTTCAGAGGTTCAACTCTTCAAGGGGGTTCGGTTTTTGAATTTGAAAAAAATATATTTGCGTTGAAAACGAGAACATCGAAAGTTTCTATTACGAATGGGGGGGGGGGGGGGTCCTTAACATTCCATCTCTGGATCCGCCCTTTGTTTAGTGGTGGTATTGGGTGACTTACACTTTAGCAATGGAAATTTTTATGACATAGATACTTATGTAAAGAAGGAGTAAGTCATTTTAATTTATGATATAAAGAATACAAGTATAGACTATGAAACAACCCCCCCCCCAGTATCAATAGTAAAGATTTTGATATTTTTGTGAAAGGTATGAGTATATGAAATTATTATAAGCACCATTCATAATTAGTAGAGACAAATAATCTGACACGAAGTAAGAGACAACTTCCACAGCTTACGGTAAAACAATTTTTGTTATTCATAAAAGAGTTTCCATAATGTTTTATTTTTCTTCTTGTTGTCTCTGTCTGTTTATTCCTATTTTCTCGTCACACGTGTGAATGTGTGTGTTCCGCTGTGAACACTATGCGTCCTTACGGGATCTCCTTCTAATCTTCTTACTGTAAATGTGGGAATTTTCGCGTGGGGGTAATTTTCGCGTTTTTCGCGAATCTATAGACATCGCGCGAAAAAATCCCCGCTGCTAAAATGGGAAATGCATTTTTATCGCGAAAATTTCCCCACGCGTAACGTCTTGATGTTAAACGTCTTTCAATTCAATAGCATCATTTAAAACCTGATAAATTTACAGCATTGACCAGACATGCACGTTTCGGGTACTAAACCCTCGTCAGTGATCCTCAGTCTAAACAATGTAATATGGCCAAAAAGTGATGTTATAATCGTAAAATTCCTCCCCCAGCAAAAAATAACCACGTTTACAGTATTTGCATATTCATCCCGCACCTGCACCGGACCCTGGAAATAGTTCATTCGATGAGCTGTCCTTCGTGTTTCTATGGGTATGTGTTAATTTCCCCGTCTGTCCGAATTTTCAATTCCCGTAATAAAGTTCTGTTTAACGTTTTTTGAGAAATTTTAAGCCTTTCAAGTGTGATATTTCGAATTTGATTTTGGCTTTTGTGTTTGACATTCATTCACTGATGAAAAAATAGAATTGTTAGATATCACCTCGCCATTTTCGTTCAAGCACCGCATGAAGTTTTATTAGATATTTGAAACGAGATAAGGACTCGTCTTGGTCACTAATGAAACTTTCAGTCAGTGAACGAAATGCAAACACAAAAGCCGAAACCATATATCAAAAACCACAATCAAAAGGTTTTCCGCTTTTGGAAAAAAATACAAATCAGAACTTCGCCCATCCTGCTTCGTCTTTCTGTATATTTTTGGACACACCTTTCCGTCGCAGCAGAGAAGAGTTCTGGATAAAAAATCTTAACACTGCAGCGCCCTATGGGTGCAACGATAACATCAGCACTATAGGAAACTTAACAAGTCCCGGTTGTCAATCGGTAAATGTGACTAGCTTATTCAACAGACCACAAAGAAGACCTCGAAGTCTTGGCATTCGAAAATATAATAGGCCTGAGATACATAGTTTCTCCTTCGATGACTTGGTTCCATTTTTGAATGAGCCTCTAGGCCTGCATTATATTCGTACCAAATTATACTCTGTTCCTTTAAGGAAGTTACACGAAATCTACGATTATACGAAGGACTTAGCATATACCGATACACGTTCCCAGAATACAGACTACAAGGAGTCATCTTGGACATTTCTACTTTTCGTTTATTTCAAGCAGTTAGATCAAATAAATCAGAGGAGAAAACAAACCGCCCTTTCATTAAAGTAAGATTTGCAAACAAAGGTATTGATAACTTGAATCTTGGTCAAATTTTGAATCAAAAAGCTGTCACAGAAAAAATCCCACCATATTTCAAAAGAAAAGAAACTCCTTGTATTTCCTATAGCTACACACCAACAGTTGCATCTAAAATTTACAATTACAAGCGATTCCTGCAGTGTATTGATTTAAGTAACCCCTCACTACATCCACTTCCCTGCGAATGTTCTTCATCGGATTTCAACTACTCTCCTTGTGAACACGTTATTACTGGTGACCTTAGTATAGTCAAGAACGACAAGTTGAGAGCATTGTTAATAAAGGGTCCCAAATACAGAGAAAGTATTTCCTTTACATGGAACCAAAATGTCAAAATTATCATGGACTCTTGTGAGGAATATGCAAGACGTTGGGCAAAGAAAGAGGATGTACAGCTCGACACCCTTTCCAAATGGATAAAATCAATCAGAGGGTTACTTTTATCTAGAATTAACCGATTAAAATCAACTGTGAACACCATATTCGTGTCTATATTTAAGGAGGTATTGAACACTTGGACGCCAAATTCAATTTTTCTAAAAATTTCTGAAATTATACATTTCTTGTCTGTCCTTGACTAGACAAACTTGCAGTTGATTCTATCCACAGAAAAAATTCTACGAGACTTTGAAATATGCATTTATCGACGTTTTCGTAAATTTCTTGATGACGTCATAATATTGAAAGTGTCATTCCAGTTCTCGTAAAGCTATTGGAAATTAATTTTTATTTAACTTCCAAAATATCCATAAATATATTGCACTTACATATGGAAAAGATAAAATGAATTGTGTTTTAAACACAGGCAGGATACTTGGATAAAAGATGACACTGTCGCTAAAAAATTGCAATTTCGAGCCAATTTACTGTAGTCGCTTGTTAATCATTAGAAATCCTGTGGATGAATCTTTGTCAAAAACTATCAAAATTATTAAGAATGTTCAGAGATGATTTCATAATTAAATGGGGAAAATTGAATTTAGGATTAAAATATTACAAGGCTTTATATTTTCCAATTTTTTCTTCCAAAATCGTCCATTTTCAATGAAGTGACATCCGCTTTCCTATAACGTAAATTTGTTAACGAATACACTGTGATGAAGATTTAATTTTCTTTTTTATACATGCTAAGGTTCAATGCAATACGTTTAGTAATAATGTTTTTATTGCATTTTGAATGCGAAGGTTTGTGACGCCATTTTTCTCGATAACGTCGAAATGACGTCGTTGTTTGCTCATGGATAAAACTCCCAAAGTCCTAAATTTAGAAAATCGCCATAATTTCTTCAAATGACGCCGGAAATTATTCAAACTTCATCAGGATACTCAAATGCGTATATCAATCAGAGTATCAAATGTTTTAAGGGAGTTAAGACTGTACTTTTCCTATGAAGCGAGAAAACAAATAAAGCCGCCGCCATCTTGGTGTTCAAACCCTCCTTAAAGACCATGATGTTATCAAAGAGCTTACCTACCTCCAAGAACATTATGTCATCACACCAGCGGACAAAGCCTCAAATAATTACACATATACTTGCAAAAAGTACTATTTCGACAGTCTAGTTAAAGAGTTGGGTTTAAATTCGACACCTGGAAATCCCACTTACACCCCAACAAACCTTTCTGCCTCTGAAATAATAGATAACCACAAATCAGCTCTTGCTTCCTTTGGCTTCGACACTACCAATTTAGATTTACCATACTTATACTGCATACCTAAAATGCATAAGAATCCGTAAAAAACAAAGGAGGGGATCTCCAACAACACCCGGTTGTAGCACCCACAGCAAAACCCCAAAACACCCAATGCAAAAACACAAAGCAGACAAGCACAGAAAGAGACGTGTAAGGAACGTCAACGCACAACACAGAAACATCAAACACAAAGGACTACACATAAACCAACGAGACCAATGGGCAACCGGTGCCGACTTAGGACGGCCATCTGCCATGGAAATAGCAGAAGGTGTGGTTATCCTGGATTACGTGCGCACAACCCTCCCACTTTTCCGATTACCCAGAGGTCTCGAAGAACGTACAATTGTGGTGTAAAACAACCTCCTCACTGTCAGGTGACCACACACAAACAAGACCGCAATACGCAGGGGCCCAAGCAACACAGATGAATATGTAAATGGATATAAAAAGAGGGCGTACGTAATACAATCCGTGCTCTGCCGCCGCGAGCTCATGTTTGTTATCACCCGAGGAGTCCGACTGACATTCAAAGAGGACAGGTGTTCGGGGCCCTGTCTTCTCTAAAGAGGTTTGGACAGGGCCCGTCATGGAGTCCCGTCGTCACAGTCAGTCACAGTGCAAGTTTTAAGAATGCGCTTGTACAAGACTGTAAATTGGTCAAGTACCAAGCCTAGTGTCCGTCTGGTGACATTAGGATCATATCCACGGTATAAAGGCGTTTGATGATTCTGACGCATTTTCGATAGTGATGTTGTCTATCTTTGATCCTTCTTATCTTGTTAATAATGTCACCATAAAATGCAGGTTGTGAATAATCCAAAATTCGCGGATTATTTGAGCAGTATCTATCCTTCGGAGCTTGAAGTCAAAGAAACTACAGAGACAAATAATTCAGCATCCTATTTGGACATAATGTTGTCCTACGACACTGATGGTCACATGAACACCTCACTCTATGACAAACGTGACGACTTCAATTTCAGCATTACAAACTTTCCTTTTCTGAGTAGCAATATCCCTTCATCGCCTGCTTATGGTGTGTTCATATCTCAGCTGATACGCTATGCCAGAGGAAGTACCAAATATACGGATTTTGTTCTGAGAGCTAGGCGTCTTTCAGATAAGCTTCTCAGTCAGGGATATGTTTGTGACCGACTAACATCGTCACTGAGGAAGTTCTACGGTCGATATGGGGAAGTCGTCATACACTATGATGTCCCACTTTCCAGAATGGTGGATGATATTCTGTCATAGACCATTTGAACCATCCAACCAAAGATTGTACTCTATATCTTCCAAAATGGAAGTAACCGGATGTGACAGTTCTACCGAATTGAAGCGACGGGTGTTGCATGCAAGCAGGAGATACTTATTCTTCCTGGACACTTGGTCTTACTCTCATATCGGGAGTTCGCTTCTTTTCATATGGTGGAGGTTTTTGTTTGTTTGCTTTGGTTCCTGTTTTATCCTGATTTTGTATGCCTTCGGTTTCTGATTTTCTGGGTTATCGATTTTGTGCTTTAAACAGGGATATGGTCATTATCCATATTTGTCATTTCACACTTTTTGGCAAAACTACATTTTTAGATTTAGGATCACTGACGAGGGTTAAGTACCCGAAACGTGCATGTCTGGTCCATGCTGAAAATTTCTCTGTTCTTTAATGATGCTATTGAAGAAGTTCAACACACGGATACAGCTATACAAGCCCAAAAGAAATAAGAAGGACAACTTATCTAATAAACCATCTGCTGTGCAAGTGCTGGAGGCATTGTAGAATGCACTGTATGTGGCGCTGTTAAAACCCGTTATGCTAAGTATTTCCATATATGAAACATATCTAATGCAAGTAGAGTATCCAAGCAGGAAGGACCGAAAAGGAAGCCCAAAGCCCATCCCAATTTCTGTCGAAATGCTGTTCATGTTCGTGCAGTTTTGAAACTTTTTATACATGTATTCTAATTATTTCAGTGAAAAACCCCTACCTCATACGTAAAAATGCGGCTTAGGCTAGAATTATGGCAATATTAGCTTATAAGGTAGTTTTCACACAGGATATCCATATGCTTTGTAGTTTTTATTATAATAAATATGCTCTATCATCTTGTTATCAAATGGTAATGTACAACTGTGATACATTATCAACTTGTGCCACAGCAAACTATGGAAAGGAATTGAGCCGCACCTCACAAACAAATTCAATGTACGTATGAGATGGCAAAATATTGAAGCTTTACGACCTACATAGAAATCAACATTGTACCATATGATTTACATCTTTAGAGAGCAGAATTTTCGACACAATTTCTAAAAATTATGCTAGTATCAGACTTGCATGTTTCTCCTTATGATTGGCACTTTAAGTCAAAATGAATAAAAGTTGCAAAGATAATTTAGTGTTGCTTTTCTACATCTTTACAAGTAAAGTGAGCAGGCAAAAATTTCCTCTAGGGTCTTGCAAGGATGTTAAACGTCTTAATCAATATCATCATTTTTAGACAATGGATAAATTTGCAGCATGGACCAGACATGCACGTTTCGGGTACTTAAGCCCTCGTCGGTGATCCTTAATCTAAGCAACGTAGTTTGTGGCCAAATGGTGAGAGTTATTATGTCACAAAGTATACCCACCCGTAACAGAATGGTTGGGATATGATGCTACATGACCCACTTTTTAGAAATTGCACGAAAGTTTGGTAACAGAAGTTTTTGAATACGTTTAGGATACTATCGACCGAAGATGATCGAACCTAGCTACATGTGCGCTCGGGGACCTGGTCCACCAACAGTGACACTCACCAAGTGGTACAAATGTTAAATGTCTTCATATTCATAGCATCATTTAAGAATAGATAAATTTGCAGCATGGACCAAGAAGTTATACTAGTACTAAATTAAACATGTGGTCAAAAGCCATTAGTTACTCCATGTTGTTGGAGATCCCCTCCTTTCTTTTACATGGCCTAAGAGTGATTATTGGCGGAGAGCAATATATATCTAAACGAATTAGATTTCACACTTGTTGAGTAGAAAAGCAATTAATTGAAGTTGTTGAAATAGATAAACATCTACGCAAGTGCAGAATGGTCAAGCAATAGTCCACTTCATTTTCAAGTGGGCATCTTGAGTTTGTGGAACATGTCGCTGACCGGATATTAACTAAGGACAACTCGACTGAAAAATGACGCACGTCTCATATTTTGTTTCCTTCAACCTAAAGTTATGCCTCTCTCTATATAGAATGATCTACTTTAATTATACTCGCTAAGCTTTAATCAAAAAATGTTATTAACGAATTGGACTTACTTTATCAGGGAATAATCAATATCTTCTTCTTCTTCAAAGTATTGTAATTGTTGAAATAAGATTTTTGTGCTGCATGCAAGCAGGAGATGCTTACTCATCCTGGGCACCTGGTCTCACTCCCATATCGGGAGTTCGCTTCTTTTCATATGGTGGGGGTTTTTGTTTGTTTGCTTTGGTTCCTGTTTTGTCCTGATTTTGTATGCCTTCGGTTTCTGATTTTTGAATTATCGATTTTGTGCTGTATACAGGGATATGGTCATTATCCATATATGTCATTACAAACTCCTTTTGAAAGTGTTAAACGTCTTCAAATTCAGTAGCATCATTTAAGAACAGATACATTCTCAACATGGACCAGACATGCCGGGTACTGAACCCTCGTCAGTGATCCTCAATCTAAACAATGTAATATGGTCAAAGAGTGTGAAAAATATTATGTCCAAAAATGTTCCGAAAGACGTAGCAGGATGGGTGGGATATGATGCTACAGGAGCCATGGTTTCAAGTAACTGAAAAAGGATGGGAATTCCAACAAAACTAGGTTACAGCACCCACAGCAAAACCCCAAAACACCCATGCAAAGATAAGCACAGGAAGAGACGCAAAAGGGACCAAGAACACCAACGTACATCACAGAAATATTAAACACAAAGGACTACACATAAACCAACGAGACCAATGGGCAACCGGAGCCGACTTAGGACTGCCATCTGCCAAGAAAATAGCAGAAGATGTGGTTATCCTGGATTACGTGCACAAAAACCTAACACTTGAAGAACCGATCAACAATAAGCCTTGAAGAAGTGTATCTTAGGAGCGAGGAAGATATAAGGGAAACCAAATATTACGGCGTCGCAGAGATCAAAGCGTAACTTATTGTGCTTGGCACCAATTTCACTGAACTTTGTGGAGATTGCTCATTGAGTAGAAAGTTTTGTCTTTCGACTTTCTATGATCACGGTGGGTAATCTCGCAACGACGAACATTTGGGTTTTCAATAATTACGTGTAAAATAGATTATTTATCACAAAAGGGGAATGAGATGCATTGTAAGGATGCCTTAGCTATGGGTTTTATGTATAGGTTAGAAGGTATTTTGGAGTTTCTACATGAATAAGAAGTGGGCGGAGCGTCAGCGACATAGATGACAACTACCCTGGTGGCGTAGTGGATAGCGCACCCGGTTAGCATGCTGAAGGTATCGAGTTCTCGCGTTCCACTCATGTATATTTGTCAATTATACGCTGCTCAGCTTTTGTAGGATGCAGGATCCATGACGACCATGTAGACGGTTTCTTCACAGATTCTTCCCAAATAAGACGAGCAATTTGAGAGCCTGTGATTGGAGAAATGATGTTTTAATAAAGCGAAAAAACGATCGTCGTGATTCATATATAGATGAAAGTGAAAGTAGAATGCAGATCGTGTTTGTGCGTTATGAAAAATTTAATATTCACCTTGTTTTGGATACAACTCACAGCTAAGGCATTCTCATACTACATCACATTCCCCTTTTTGCTTATAATTGATCTATATTGCACATAAATATAGAAATAAAGATTGTTCTGCGTTTCTGTATTACCCACAGTAATGATGCGATGTTATTTTCTTCCATTTGCCCCCATGTGGGATACGGTTTGCCCATAGCGACGCGTCATGTAGGGTCACTGTATCCCACATGTACCTCGCGTGACTTTTGACGTCGGCCGTATATTTCGTGTTCATATTGTGACGTCGTTATGATCCATTGTGACGTCATGATTTTTACACCTAAAGCGGAGACCTCTCAACAAAAACGTCGTTTTAAAACTATTTTCTTTGAAGATTCTAATTCCTCTTAAACCAATTAAGGCTAAACTACGGTTTATACTTTTAGAATAAACCATTTTTGAGGGCGCTGAAAACGAATATTCCTTTATTTTTCGAATTCGATAAAGTTGACGATTTCATGATTTCATGAAATTTCAAAAAAGGCTCCAGAAATGGGAGAAAAACGATCGGGGGCAAGCCTCGGCAAGCTTCGTTCCCTTACCAGAAACCAGACCCCTCGGGTGGGCTTTTCTCATCCCACATTACAGCATATGGTTGATAGTTATAGTGTCCTTCATTCCTCTTCTCTTGTTAATACGTTCCGTTGTTTTCACCGACTGTTAGATAACTTTTTGTTTTTCTCGGTTTTGTTTTTTGTTTTGTTTTTGTTTTTTATAGATTTTGTATGTATAATGATTGTGATTTTTTGGATTCTGGTTCAGGGTTTTGTGTTTGACTTTCACTCATAAACACTTAAGAATAATTTAAGGTAGAGTATCCCTCAGGTCAGAATTTTGAAAATTTTATGGCTGGGTACCCTATTTTTTCTCTTCAGAATATTGTTCAGAGTATCAAACTAACATAGTTTTGGGAAAAGAAAATTCTATAGTTACATTTTATCACCTCTAAAATTGGTATTTTCATACTTTTCACATAGGGTCCAATGTTAAAGTTCAGACTCCTTACGTTCTCATGATAATCATGAAACCACAAATTTTATTTGGTTTGTATATCAGGTGTAGCACAAACTTCGAATGTATGAAAAAGAAAATATTGTAAAACTTGAAATTTTGGAAATATTACCATCTGAGACCTGAGGGATGCTCTACCTTAAGATCTTGAGATAAATTACTCCAACCCAAAATAGTTGTTTGATACCTATATCTTTGATATTATTTTACATATTTGTCTTCTTAATAACAAATAAACATACATATATAGATTCAGAAATAGACATGAAAAAAAGTTTACAAACTGGATGAACATAATCTTAGACAATTTCAAGCTTTTGACAGCATCTTGTCCTTGCTGCCTGTGACAACAGTAAACATTAAAGTCAAATTTGAAGGCAAGATGAGAACGTCACAAAATAAGTTACTCTAATGCTAAGAATGACACAGTTTTTCACAGATTGACCTCTTTTTAGCCGCGTCAATCAGGCAATCTTCTGTTAACGCATCTAGAACATTGACTCTGTGGCAGGTGTCATAGATCTTATCCAGTTGTAACAAGCAGTCCTTGCAGGAAAGTGTTACTCCTTCCATGACGATGTTATCGAATAACAACAAAGCAATCAAAATTGGTATTATCTAAAACAATAAAAAAACATAGACATCAAATCAGGGAGCAAGCTTAGTAATTCATAATCAAACATGAAAAATGAAAGTAAAAAATATATACATGTATTGGATAAGAAAGTAAACATTTAGTTAATGAGAAAAAAATAATATATTGCATATGTTAAGGGGTATCATAGTTTTCAATATCTCAATCTGACAGTATTTGGACTCAAAACTGATTCAGTTCAGTCGTACCATCTGCTTGTATATTCATATTTATACATGATACATCCCTCGACAGCGTACAGCAACTAAGTTGATTACATACAGCCAGAGTCAATTTTTATTTTGAAAGCTCTATCATCGATAGCCATAGTGCAGCAGTAACTGTTTGTTTATTTTATCTATTTGAACAATTTTGAATTTATACGAGGCCGCGATAATAGTTTTTAGTGTCGCCACCTACAATGAAATTCATTTTTACACATGGGACTCTGCGGAAATGTTTCAATTATGTGTTATGCGATTGTTCTCTTTATAAGCATCCGTATCTTCAATTAACCACCTTATCGTGGGTGTGTGTTCCGCTGTGATTACTGTAACATCGTCATGTTGGAGATCTCCTCCTTATCTTGCCTATGTGTGTTCCGCTGTGATCACTGTAACATCATGTTGGGGATCTCCTCCTTATGTTGTTAACATACGTGTGTGTTCCGCTGTGATCACTGTAATGTCGTCATGTTGGGGATCCCCTCCTTATCTTGTAATCATACGTGTGTGTTTCGCTGTGATCACTGTAATGTCGTCATGTTGGATATCTCCTCCTTATCTTGTAATCATACGTGTGTGTTCCGCTGTGATCACTGTAACGTCTTCATGTTGGGGATCTCCTTCGTATCATACCACTATACAACATAAACATAAAATAAAAAGAAATGTAAGCAAGAGGGTGTTATAGTTATTAGTAATGTTGTCAAACTTTTGCCTCAATCCCATTTCGCTTATAAAATATGTCTAAACTAAACACGAAGCAGATATAAATTCATCAAAATGTATTGTTGGTACATAGCTTAAAAGTGGATAATCATATGAATCTTCCAGTGTTCAAAACAATAAAACAAAATAATTGTCCTACCATTGTATTATGTTGGGCCAGGCTTTCTAACGAAGTTAATATAACTTAACAAAATTTGTTATATATATTACAATGGTACTCGGCATTTTTCTTTTGCATGTTCATAAACTTGCGGAAATCAACAATGGATTACTACACTTCAAACAAGTGTAAAGTGGGCCGACTTGTAAAGGAGGGACGTCATTTTGTCAACTGCGATGGTAAATTTCCTTTGTGATAAAAAGACGATTTTACAGACGTCCTGTCAACAGGAAAAAGGAAACAAAATCTCGTTGAAAAGCTAAAAATATGCACAATCGGTTTATTTTCCCTTTAGGCGTTTTAAGTTCTTTCCTGTTGTACGCTTGTCGGCTTCTGACCTAGAAAATAAAATTGTGAAAGCGTGTCAAGATGTATGTTTGCAAGAAATAAACAAGTGAAATGTTTAATAATAAAGACTGAGAATAATGCTAGAAGAAATGTCTTCCCAAGTGAAAAAAGCCTATGGGAATTCAACTGGAGTATTCAGTGAAGGCTCAACTAATACTCAGTTGAGCCTTAATTGAGTGCTAGTTGAATTTTTACTATGCAAATGAGGGAGCGCTCAACTTTCCTAAAAAGGAAATTCAGTTGAGGCTCAACTTTTTTGTTCTTCACAACTGCCTCATTTGCATACTCTCATCTAAGGCTCAACTTTTGGATCGCTCAACCAATACTCAGTTGAGCCTTAATTGAGTGCTAGTTGAATTTTTATCATGCAAATGAGGGAGCGCTCAACTTTCTAAATAAGGAAATTTAGGTGAGAGGCTCAACTAAGGCTCAACTTTTATGTTCTCAACTACTGCCACATTTGCATACTCAACTAAGGCTCAACTTTGTGATATTCAACTTTGCATTATTTGCTCAACTAAGGCTCAACTTCTTTGTCCTCAACTTTCTTTCGAATACTCAACTAAGGCTCAACTATTTCACACTCAACTCTTTGAATTATATTTAGATTAATATTTTTAGAGCACGACTTTTTTTTTCAGGGCCCATCGGCCCAGAATTTTTTTTTAATTCATCAATCAACAGCAACTGCATTACCCGGATATATACACATATTCTTATTATAAATATATAATTATTTTCTTTTTGCTGTCTACTTGCCCGGAAATGCATGTTTTTGTCAATCAAAATCTCGAGACAGATTTTTGCAAATTGAGTCTTCAAGCCCTGACCCCAACAAATTTAACATTTTAATTCTAATAATGTTGAGAACTTGATCAATATGAAATAGAAATTGGAGTGAAATAAGTCTTTGTGCAAAAGATCTTCGGATTGAAACGTCGTTTAGCTCAGATATCCTCTGTTAATTGACATTTATTTTGGAAGACTGCACGACTAAAGAATTTTAGGTCTAAATCTTCAACACAAAAAGTATAAAAGTCTTACCTTCTTTATTCATGCATAATTAGATACTAATTTGTCAGTCTAAACTTCAAACACAACTTTCCAGATCGTCTGCTGCCAACGTTTACCCGCGTATGTTTGAAACATGTGTACGGTGTGTAACATCCCATAATAGCCCAAATACTCAACTAGCACTCAACTTATTCATTTCTAAAGTCCAAGCACTCAACAAGCACTCAACTCCTGTATTTCCCTAAGTTTCTAAGTCCCAGCACTCAACTAGCACTCAACACCTGAATTTCTCTGAAGTTCAAACACTCAACTAGCTCTCAACTTTAATATTTATTAAGTTCTTATATTAAACTAGGTCTCAACTTTTTACCTTTCTGAAATTTTCAAAGACCAAACACTCAACCAGCTCTCAACTTTCCTTTTCAGTTGAGTATCAACTCAACTTTTTACACTCAACTTTTTGCTAAAAAAAGTTGAGCCTTAGTTGAGACTCAGCTGAGGTTTAGTTGAGCCTTGGTTAAGTATTAGTAGAGCCTCAACTTTTCATTTTCACTTGGGTTTCTATCAATAATACTTTCTGAGAATTAGTACTCACAAGATTAGATAGTTATAAAGGAGAAAATGATTACACCAATTTTCCAAGACCCTGGGGTCAGGGGCTCAAACAAAATATCAGGTGCACAATAAGACCATACTGAGAATAATGCTAAAACAATTATCCGCATTTTCTGTTACAAAACTCCTTGAAATTTCTAAAACGTGGGTCCTATAGCATCATATCCCACCAATTCTGCTACGTCTTTTTGGTACATTTTTGGACATAATCATTTCATACTTTTTGGCCATTTTACATTGTTTAGACTGAGGATCACTGACGAGGGTTTAGTACCCGAAACGTGCATGTCTGGTCCATGCTGTTAATTGATCAGATCTTAAATGATGCTATTGAATTTAAAGACGTTTAACATCTTTCTATCAATTATACTTTATGAGTATTGGTGCTCACAAGATAACATGGAGTTTTAAATATGAGAAAAAATCACACCATGCATTCTTCAAGACTCTGGGGGTCAGGGGCTCTTTGTAATGCCTTGTCCTTCCTCTTGGTCAACATTTATGTACCATTTAACTAGAATCTCTACAAGCAGGTTGTAGGGATACCCATGAGTACTAATTGTGTGCCTCTTGTTGTAGATTCATTTTTATACACGTATGAAAAAGAATTTTTCCAAAATCTTCAAAAGCAAAGAAAACACGATTTGAAATGTTTCAATGGTACTTCTAGGTAACTGACTGATATTCTTACTATCGATAATCCTGTTTTTTGAAAAGTATAAAAAAGTTATTTATCCACAAGAACTGGCTCTAAACAAGGCAAACTTTACAAACACAGACACACCATTTTTGGACCTAAATATCAAAATTGTTAATGGAGAGATCCATACAAGTGTTTATGACAAAAGAGATGATTTTGGTATCAACAAAGTAAATTTTCCCTGGCTTGACGGTGATGGTCCTAGATTACCGTCATATCGTATCTACATTTCGCAGCTCATACGGTAGGCTAGAGCATGTACTGATGTTTTGAATTTTCATAGTAGAAATTTACAAATTACCAAGAATTTTTAGGTCAAGGTTTTCGCTTTCACAGACTAGTATAGACTTTCTGGAAATTTTACAAAAAAAATATTGTCAACTTTTTTTGAAATTCGGACCCAAACAAGCAACAGAGTATATTAATTTGGGTATTTCGCAATCTGCATTTTATGAAAATAAGAAGGATCAAAGGTAGACAGAATTACCATCGAAATTGTGTTAGAATCATCAAACGCCTTTTATACCGTGGGTATAATCTTTCTGTCACCAGACGGACACTTGGCTTGGTACAGGACCAATCTACAGACTTGTACAAGTGCATTCTCAAGAGCTGAATGTGACGACGGGACTCTATGACGGGCCCTGTCCAAACCTCTTCATAGAAGTCAGGGCCTCGACCACCTGTCCGCTCTGAATGTCAGTCGGACTCCTCGGATGATCATATGCATGAGCTTACTACAGCCGGTAGAGGACGGACTGTATTTCGTATGCCTTCAGTTTATCCATTTACATATCTATCTGTGTTTCTTGGGCCCCTGCGTCATGCTGGCTGTTTGTATATTCATCTTACAGCAAGGAGGTTATTTTACACCAAAATTGTGCGTTCTTCGGGACCCCTGGGTAATCGGAGAAGTGCAAGGGTTGCGTGCACGTTATCCAGGATAACCACTGTGCATGTCTTCTTTGTGTTTTTACAGTGGGTGTTTTGGGGGTTTACTGTTGATGCTGAAACTAGGCGTTGTTGAAGATCCCTTCCTTTCTTTTACATAGGAGAAAATGATCACACCCATTTTCCAAGACCCTGGTTCAGGGGCTCAACTGAAATAGCAGGTTCATAACAAGACCAGTGACTGATTATATTGCAAAAAGAATTAACTCTCTGTCAGTTACACTTTCTGATAACTAGTCTTCACAACATTACATCGAGTTGAATAGGAGAAAATGACGACACCAATTTTTAAGGACCCTGGAAGTTAGAGATCATATTTAAAAAAAAAACCTCTTTGAATTATACTTTCTGAGAATGTGTGTTCACAAGATTACAGTTATATAAGTGAAAATGACCACACCCATTTTTGAAGACCCTGGGGGTCAGAGGCTCAAATAAAATATCAGGTGCAAAACTAGACCGTGGATCAAACTAAATGCGAAAAGAAGTAGGTTTCTATCAATTATGATTTCTGAAGAGTTGCGATCACAAAAAATTGTTAACAGACAGACAGATACCGGACAACATGGTATTGCATAAGCTTGACTGGTCTTTGAAAAAATAATTTGATACCCACCATTATTGGAGGGGCATATGTTTTACATTCATTCCTTCATCATTTTACCTTTGGAGGTTTAATGGATCCAAATAATATTTGGTAAAAAGATATATCATGGTTAGATACAGGCCAATTCAAAATATGGGTGTGATTTAATAATCTTTGGAGTTATTGCCCCCGGACTTGAAATACGTTCAACGATGGCTGTTGTATGTGCATTCCTGTGGCATTAACACATCACGTCGTCATTTCTATCCTCAAAAGTAATATACAAACCATGTGTCAGCTATAATTATTGTAGGTCTAGGGATATTGGAAATGCAGATATGGGTAATAAGGTATTCCCCATTCAATTTGGAGTATAAATTTCCTTCCTTCCTACTGTTGTACAATTTTCTTTTAGGTCTCTTAGGTTCTCTCTTTACTTATCAATGTTTAATGTTTCTGCATGTCTGTTACGATCGTTTTGTATGATGTTCTAGTGAATATTGTAGTGTCTTTTTGCGATTTGGAGTTTGTATGACGTCATTTATGTATCACTTTCTTGTGGGTTTATTTCGCTGGGTGAATGCAGGGTGGTCATGCTGGAGATCATTCCATTTTCTTTGCTGATGTAATGCTTTTCATGCATCAATTCATTATTCTAAATCAGCCATAGACCCTTTTACATACAAAACACAAATCTGAGCTAGACGCCCTAGAACAATCAAATGATGTCACTGCTGCATGCGCAATCTATTACTTGTCCCCGGGAACTGACCTTCAAATTCAGTACTGCATATAAATGGGTCTATACAGAATCAAACATCAAAACTTAAATACATATGATTCAATATATTGATGATTTATTACTTTTCTTCGTATTATTTTGTTTTTTATATCATAATGAGAAGAATGTGATCCTGTACAAATATTCTACATCACCCGTCACCCGTATAGGGGATAGCAGAAAGATTTCATGTACTTCTGACGTATAAAAAAGTCGAAAAAAAAATTCTTATTTACAAAACTAGTGCAAACAATCAACTTATAAACCTAATATATATCTCATACAGCTTTGTCGGGTAATGTGATATAAAATAATTATAACAAACACGGACAAAGCCTGCTTAATAACTAGAATATACAACGACATACTAATAATAGCTCAGTAATATTGAGTTATCGATATAAAAGATACTAATATTTTACAAAGGAAGGATATTCGGTCTTTTTGAAACAGAGAGTTTCTTCCCCTTTTCCGACAGTATCTGACATACATTAATTGTGGCGTCATAAATTCTATGGAAACATTGGAAACCACCAAAAATCAAGGAACGCAGCCTTCAAACACGAGATTTCTATAGATATTTCAAAACGTCATAATATATTTCTGTAAGATACCGTCTAATTAGAAAGAATTCTAAAAGACAGAACACTCTAATCTATAACAAAATATGTGACTTTCAGGTAAACAAATTCATATGCTTCATAAATCATGTAAAGAATTAATAATGAGACAAGATTAGAGGAATCTGTAAGGAGAGGTAGGGAGAGGAAGGAAAAGTGAAGGATTTTGATGAAAATGTTGACTGGGGATGTCCTTGACCTTTCATGACCTTGAACTTTAATATAAATCAGTTAATCATATTTAAACAAATTATACATGTATAAAGAATCATTAGGAATATTTCTCAATATTAATAAGCCATTCCACTAGATAAAGTGTGATCTAAGTCGGGTAGATAGAGGAAGGGTCTCTTATAGCTTGAATGCAATGAAAAGAAAATCATGAAGTTAGATTTACCATGAAAATGCTAAATGCAATGCTAGTGATGACTAGTTATGTGTACATATCAAGGAATTACAAGCTTGACTTGGGTTTTATTTCTTTCATCAAAGTAGTAATTACTTTTTTTTTTAATTAATCAGTTAATTAAATTGTGTTGGCCCTATTCATAACTGACAGTAATTTTCATAAATGTACTCGGAGTCAAAAGTCTCTACGAATAACAGGCATAAAATTCATATCTTGTAGACATCTCCACATACATATAGCTAAGTAATCAAACTTTGAATCAAGACAATCAAACTAACTTACAGTATAAAACTCTGTATAATTTTAGATCAAACTCGGTTGTAACCTCGAAACTATCAAATCAATAACTACAACTCGAGTTGTAGTACTAAATATAAAACAAAACATTTGATCAAGATGAAAGCAAAGAGTTGTACAAAAAAATGTATCATCCTAGACTAAATCTATGTTGTTACATGAAGTTTAAACGTCAACTTTTGAAAATATGTCGTGTAACTCGGTTATCTCACCACAATTTGAGATTTAATTTATAACATTTCACATGGCAGTTTTATAGATTGGATCATGGTGTGATAAAGAGATGGAGGAGTTATCTTTCTTAACATCACAGGCTTAAAAATACCACACACGAATGAAATAGCTGTTTCATGGTATTTTAATATCTTCCCTCAATGAAAAAGAGGAAACTGAAATTTAAAGCTAAACGAAGCAAACATTCTTTTTTTTTGGTTCTACAAATTTTGAAATGTATTGGAACAATTTTTGAACAGGAAATTTGACTAATCCTTGCATGTCACATGAAAACTCCAAATCATTAAAGTACCATGAAATAGATAAAACAACTGAAGTTACAACAGAAAATAAGGATATTTCAATCAAATATGAAACGACTAAATCACGAAAAATAGTAGTATTTTGTAACCTCAGAAATCTGCATAAGTCAAGAAAAGAAGCATCACAAATTTGTATCACATTTCACAAAACAATCACACGGACTACGTATCGTAATATTTCTAATATTCCCTCCCATTTCTCTATTGGTTATGATGTCATGATCTCAATCACCCGGCAAAAATGGCCGAAGAGTAAACGGAGAAAAAATATTGTCATTAAAGTTCAAATTATAACAGGAGGACATGACAAAGGGACAAATGTATTTCTAATGAGACAAAGGTATAAATGTGTTTCTAATATACGGTTTTCACATTACCGCGGTATACTTGAAGTTTATACATTCCAAGACCCCACATGACGACATTTGATGTAACGTTTAACTGTGACGTCAAAACAGATCTACGGCGTCATAATTTTTTAAAATAAAATGACGTCAAAAGTTTCGATGTAGGGTCTTGACGTGTCTAAAGAAGCAAGTCTAGTGGTATTATGAAGAAGGTCTATTAAAAGCGAAAGTGTACGTAATTCTATACTAAACAGAATTCGGTATCTGTTCATAGAGAACTCTACACTTAAAAAGCAAGCATAGCTGATAAAGCAGCAAAGAAGGATAACTCTTACAGATTAGTAAAACAAGAAAATTTGCCCTATTTATCTTCCCTTCCTATATAATTCTCTCTTCATTTCACTCTTGTTGCGAAAAATACAAACATATCAAAAGACACAGCACATTTATGCATAAATGAAGACAGCAGAAAATTTTATAAAAATACAAAAAAGGAAGGAAAGAATCAGGCAACGATAAATTATAGGCATGTTAAACATAATCCAATTTCATTCGGCCTAATTAAAATTTCATTTTTTTATAAAACAATGCTCTCTACAAAGAACAGGCATAAAATATTTCCAATATCTAAGACTATCATAACAGGCAACAAAGACTTCTCTAACATCTGAATATTCTAACTCCAAAACTGCATGAAAAAGCAAACATAAAGCTAGATTTCTATGTATAAAAATTACTTTCAAGGTTGTACAATGGGTAACAACTGCATTGCTAAATTAAGATCATAATTTGTAAAATTCTGGAAAAGTAACGATGTAAAAGCCAATTAAAACACTTCAAAAAGATTTTTTTTTCATCTTTTTAGGAAAACTTGGAACTTAGTGGATATGCCAAATCAACTTGATGGGGTTGGGGAGAGGGGAAGGGGGATTGGTCAAAAGTAAAAACTTTCAAACTAATGACTTTTCATATAAATTTCAAAAGCAAGAAAATGACTTTTTAATTTTTTTTTCTTCTTGATCAAAGACTTAACAATTGTAAATTTAAAAAAAAAAAAATCTGATTTTATTTCCCAAAGACTACTGTCATAGACATTCCTGAAATTCTTAAGAAAACTGAATGATAACAGTAGATACACTATTTTGATATATCTTGTTCATTGCCCATAGTATACCTTTAAAAGCAATTATACATAGTCACAGCAACAATTTGTGAAGACTTAAAATAAGCTCATTTTCTTTCTTAGATACACACTGCAACATTCTGTAAGGTAGCAATAAACAGCACTAAGGATTGGATATCACTGAACATCTAGCTGCCAATGAGGAGAGTTGTTACATATAAAATAGGTGAAATCAACTCCAGGTCAACATCCAATGAGGAAGAGTGTAACATTTAACATAGGCAAAATCAACTCCAGGTTAACTTCCATTTAAAAGAAGCGTAACATTTACCAAAAGCAAAATCAACTCTATGTTACTTTCCAACGAAAAGAGGGGTAACATCAAACTAAGGGGAAAAACTCCAAGCAATCATTCAATAAGGACTCAGGAGAAATGTACCATAGGTGAAATGGACTTAAGGATTAATCCAAAGAATACCAAAATTTTTTTCATGGTGCAAAAATTGAAAAGTTTGTTCTGTGATATTTTTCTGCCATATATACTTAAAAATCTATTAACGCATGTGTCTATCGAGTCTATGAAGTCGTAAATAAACTTAGTTAGATGATAAAATGCTTTCTTGAAAGATAAGAAATGAATTTCAACATATCACTCAAAATCCTATGCAAAAGAGTGGTAAAACTGACTTGTAGCAATTATTTGTAATGCAGGTTTGTGCTTTGATATGTTCATTCTATCTTTTTGATCTGCAGAGTTACTCCCCCTTTATGATAGTTTCCGACATAAAAATATTTTAATTTCATCAAATTTCAAGATAAACTGTGATAAATTTATAGGAAATTAGATATAACAAATAAAGTGTGTCCATACAAATTTTAACATATTGACTCAAGATAGTCTTGAAACGGAAAGTACTCTGCATTACAAAAAACACTCGAATTTAAGCCTTTCTTAAACTCATAATCTCTTCAGTGTACCTGTATTCAAATTTAATGCCAGTTTCGAAATGGAGAAAATATCCCTCACATTTATTGTTCTAACGTTATTAGTCTTTTTATTTCAGAAATAACTTGTCTTGATTCAGTAATAAGATTTATCATTTCCGATTAAGAAATTCCGCTTAAATTTTAGAATTCTGAGCACCATCAATAATAATAATTCTACTAGTACTTAGGTCACAACCATAGCTGACTGTAAATCTACATTGAGCAATAATCATATATTTTTCACCTTATCTCCCTTTAATTCAGAATTTCTACCATTATCGGCTATGCAAGCGTTCTGTTGCTTGTAATTATTTCCCTTGGGTCACAATGTCTGATTTTGGCTTTAACGCATTACAAAAATCTAATGTGAGTACCTGTCATAATATAACCATCAACATGATCAATGTCCTTTAGAATTCGTATTCTTGTGAATCTCCACATATGATCTTTTCTCATACTTGGTTCAAAATCTATAGTTGGTGAATAAATAAGGAAAAGGTTCTAAATTTTGTAACGTGTCATCCAATCATTGACAAATACTCTCATTACATTTATATAATGAATTTCAGCGAAAATTCAGATGTTGTGGCCCACAGGATGAAAATGCAGCGCAACTGAATGTGGGCCTCTGACAAAGAATATCTACATGTATCTATAATATTTGTATCTTGCATGTCTACAATTTCAGGTGTGATACATCTAATTCATATATCTTTCGAAAGATTCAATGACAAATATTTTGTTTCTACTGTTAACTTCAGCAGCTTACAAATGGTTTATTTCTAATGTTCCTACTCTTATATCACGAAACTAAAATGCCAACCAACAATGCGATTGAGAATATGTAATACATTAACATGACGGGAAAATGAATTTATACATATCGTATATATTATATATAATTTCATCGTATAACATTTTATATAGTAATATTTAACACATAGTAATCCATATGTACATGTATATAATAGGTACAAATTTCTCACACAAAAATTTATATATATATAAAACTCGACGCATACTCAAACAGGTTACAGCATTGTGAGGGGGAGGTAACTCAAAAGGAAAAAATTCTGTAACATATACATTCCCTTGATAATCACATGTTGACTGCTGAACAGATGAACAACTTAACCAATAGCAATTAAATTTACCTTTCACCAAGGCTACATGACTTTTTCGAGTCTGACCTTGAAAATCAGGCTTGACCTCGACATTGTGTGTGGGTTGACTGTGAAAGTCAGGCGTTACCTTGAGGATAATAATAGATGCGATCTTCAAGACTCTTGAAACTACACGTAGGTATGTTCATTAATTTAGAAAGTCACATCATGTGACAGAAAGTAAGCATAAACATCTTGACAAATATTTCATACCATGTATGAAAAGTATGCAAGAAAAGTTAACGCAAGAGGCAAGGATATCCAAATGGGTGCACTTCGAGCAACCAAGAAGATGTTCCATGTCTTTTCTTTTGGTCAGTTATCGTTAAGTTGTGGATATGCATTATAACTTTAATGCCTCCATTAAAATAAAATTGAAATGTAATTATTCTTAAAAGCTGTAAAGTTGATCTTTATAGACTTGATTAACATTTTGTTCTTTCTATTTTAAGGATTAAACATCTTTCAAATTTAACTGACAACACCGTTACTGAAATATAAATAGACATGTCAATATTTAGAATTTGTCTGTAAATCATAATTCCTATTAGTAATTCTCTATTGAGCTTGATGAAAAATAATATATGTACGACCTCTGACATTAGATTTGTCGTGAGAACTTCTAGGCCTGAGGAGGTGGGACGAGTCTGAGGGTGCGAGTTACTTGTTTATCAACATTTATCTTCGATCAGCACATGTAAAGCAGTAACCTTACTAGCAAAGAAATGGACGAGACTTTGAAAAAAATTTGCGATGCCCTTAAAAATTAAGTACATGTACCTCCTTAAAACCACGATGAGCTTTGAGTATTTTATCAATCCTTTCTTTAGAAATCATCAGATGCCAAAATCAAATGCAGCAGAGAAAAGTGAATTCAAACGAAAAGAAAAAAGAATTCCCCTTTTTCATCCTGAAAATAAAATTTCAAAATTCAAACATGTTCAATATTTCATGTACACATATTTGGCACACACTATATATGTAACAATTACATGTAACAATTGCAAAACACAGGCTGGGAACCATGCTAATTCTCTTAGACAAAGATTAAATTTTGGTTACTGGTAATTTACTTTTTCTGTGGTTTTTTTCACTGAAAAAGAAAATAATTTTTCTTAAATTTCCTTCAAATTCTTGAAATAGAAGAAAATAAACTGTTGAAATTGAAGTGGAAAAGTTTAGCTTTCTTTGAAAGAAATACTCTGATATTTACATGAATATTTCATCTAGGAACTGAACTAAAGTAAAAAAAAAAAAAATCTATGGAACATGGTGCAAACGCCTGGTCGGATATTAGAATATTTCCTAGAATTATTTTTCATTTTGACGTCTTTTGTACCATTACTTATTTCAATGAAATTCACATATACACATCGTCAAAACAACCCCTTTCATAATCATAGGACTTATATGTGTAAATCAAAACTTATCACTTAATAATCATGAGAAGGCAAAAACTTTTGAATTATTGTTATGTCTATATGTTAATTTGCAACTCCCCCCCCCCCCCTTAAAAAAAATTGTTGTCCATTTCTGCTTATATTTTATCTTAATAATAAAAAATAATAAAGTATTCTAAAAGGTAGAACTGAACTGTTTGTGCAGTTTAAATATGCTTAGTACAATGTACATATAGCAGTATACCTTGGCAACAGAAAGCAGTCAACGTACCTAACTTTAAAGTAAACTGCATGACGATATATAAAAAGAGGCTGTGTCCTGTACGTTAAATACTGTACATGCATTTTCAAAGGAAAACATTTCAGCTGAAGTCAAATCATATCAGCAATTAATTTATGAAAAACGGCTTAAATATGAGAATTATTTTCAGATACACTATCACAATTGATACACTGTAATTGTATGTTATCAACCACTGTTCTAAGACCATTAATTTTATGGACGCTTGAAAAAATAAATTCTCTATAACAAAGTAATAAAAATCTACAGTTAACATTGCATATATATTAATGGTTGAAGTTCTATTAAAAACGGGGGCAAAATAAAGAATATCCCACTTTTTGCAGCTCTTACAATTGTGCGCCATCAAACTTTTATCCCACATCTTTACAAATCAACGATTCATTTACGACAACGGAACGTGGGGAGGAAACATAGGGAAGAAGACTGTCACAGCGTAAAAATGCATCCAGGTTTCGGGGGTAACAAAATGCCATTAAAAACGTTGCACACAATCGTAAAATCATAGATAGACGTAGATGTGCTCTTCCATCCCTTTCGTGTGTCATAAATCACGTAACACTGTCTTTATCAGTGACATAATGAGATGGTGATATAATCTATACTAGGATAATTCTATCTGCCTTTGACCTGATTGTAGCACTGTGTACACATTGTCTACTGTCGACAGCACTTCGAAAAACGGTATTAAATCCATCAACTCCCGGTCTGTCATGTCATCAAACCACGACTGAACACCTACCTAAGAAAACAAATATAAAATGTATTATTAACCAGAATTATTAAACACCTACCAAGTAAAGCAAAAATTAAATGTGATAGTCTCATACATAGAATGCACAATGAAATCCTTTCCATATGGAATTCAAGATAAAAATCTTTTTAACATTGAGTAATCAAGATTTCAGTCATGTACTAGTATGGCAACCTTTAGAGGTTTTTTTCCCCATTTTTATAGCTTTATAGCCTTATGTTTCATTTCTGATAATATATGACATAAAAGTGCAACGACAATGAATGAATGAAATAAAACTAGAACTGCCCTAAAGTGACAAATTATACCCCCCGCAGGACGTTTTTCTCTACACGGATTCATGTATGACATAGGAATCTATATATATATATACAAAGTCAAAGTTCAAGTTCAAGGTCACTAGGTCAAATGTCTTGGTATCAAAATGTAGTACTTATTATGGTGAATGCATGTATGAAATATGAAAGCCCTATCACTTATACTTAAAGAGTTATCTACTTTAAGAACTTCTTAACTGGACGAATGGACAGACGACGGACAGAGTATTTCCTATATACCCCCCCCAAACTTCGTTTGCAGGGGGTATAAAAATAATTTTCCTAAATTGAAGCAGCTTCCTTAAAATTTGACGAAATACATCATGAGTAGTTTTATTTGTAATTAACTCTGAACATGTTTCGTAGGCATAAACAAAAGATGTAAAGATTACTTACTGCATTATCTGGATGGAAGATGTAAGATGCAGGGGAATTGTCAACTATCACAACTTTGGTAAGATCACGACCTAAGCGACTCAAGTCCTGAAATATATCAATTATATCATCTAATGTCGGAAAATTTATTGAAATATCATACAATTATGGAAATTTTGCACGATGAGATATTGACCAGGGCAATAGCCGAGGTCAATCTTTTTTTAACTTAGAAAATATCACACCATATTCACCTAATAAGAAGTCCACAATGGTTTTATTACATAGTGAACTTAATCAGTATTTTTAAAGAATTATATCTTTTCAAAATGACTGACATCGACTTTTTTAAAACAACATTTCAAAACTTAATATACAGTGTATGTATAAGCAAACTCTAATGCTGAATTATTTTTAACGTAACAGAAATCATTTATTGTTCCAAATAAAGGCCCAAGACTCTATGTATGATAAAACTTTCATTTTCTTGCCACGGTTAAAGAATTCGTTCAAAATGTAAAGGGACAATTAAGCCATTGCCAGAAGAAAATCTGCTGTTTAAACTCTATTAATTGTGAAAATGGACCCATAGTATAATTTCATTTTTTGTTATAACTGCCATCATGTTTCTTTAAGAACATAGATTGTGTGAAGTTTTTCTATTTATTTATTAAACAAGTTAAAATTTGTTGTTTTCATAATTTCAAACTGAAACATGAGCTCCCTAGGAATTCACTGTAAGCGTGTTTTACTGTACAAGTCACTGACCTTGACATAATTCCCCCTATGAAAGACACATGATTCCCTGAAAAGCCTCGCCCTAAAAACGCCCCACTTGTCTAGGAGATCCGCCACTGGATCAGCATACTGAAAAATCAAACACAAAATTAATGAGAAATAACATACAAGGCTGGAGTTATCTTTGTCAGTCTTTCCTTTGGAAAAATTTTTGGAATTTTTTAAAATGATATTTTTCAAATCTATAATAAATGGGATTCTTTAAAATGATACTTTGGGGGATTTTCTTTATCCTCCATATTATTTTTGTAAAATGCAAGGTGCTGCCATTAACTTGATTAAGCATAGAATCATGTTTACATTTATCTTAACATAAGTTCCAAAGTGATGTAGATGTAACTCTTCATGAAAATCTGCAAGCTTATGATGCTGATTGAAGAATTAAGATATTAACTATAACGTGTTTTGTCCCCTATGATCTAATTGTGAATTACACTTTAGCCAGATTACTTTACAAGTGAAAGCACTTTTTCAGGCGGGGTATTTGGGAGCCACCTTACGGTCCAAATTAGGTAAAGAGGGAAGCATGGGAAGCCCCGACGAGGACTAAGGCAGTGTTCAAAGCCTCAGGAAGCCAATTCCAAGGCAGTTTTCTACAATTTTTGTACACCTTTTGTCTATAACATTTATTTGGGGGCATTAGGATGTGGAAGCAACTGTGTACTTTCGAACGCCTAGCTACTTGTATGCGCCTGCTTTGTAATTGTCATTTCATAGAGTCACACTTACACTTGACTTTTACACTTACCTTCGCTAAGCTAGCAGTAAAAAGCACACACTCAAATAATTCTCCCATTTTCTTTAAAAATTCATCTACATAAGGCCTCTTTAAAACATAGACCTGGAAATAATCATATAAAAAACAATGTAATCAAAAAGCACAAGCAATAAGAATGCATGTTACAAATGGAATGTATTAGAATTTCTATTTGATGGATACCAGAAAGGAGTACAATCTGTATTCGTTATTTACAACACAATTTCAGGGTTTCGAAATTCTCTTTGAGCAAATGAGAGTAAAATTTGTTGCATAACAAAGATCTGGTTTGACCAAAAAATTAAGTTTTATGGAAAATGAAATAATAGTGGTCTTGATTACCCATGGCAAAATAAAGATTAACATTAAATAAAGATTTTAACTTCGAATCTTTAAACTGTAACATCTACATTTCAAAAGAAAATGAAATTTAATGGAAAATCTAAAAACTTAAAAGTCTTACTTGATGGACAGTGCCTTCAATTTCAACAGGAACTATGAAATCTGCATTACTGATAGGCTGCAAAACAACGGAAAATTACAAGTATGAATCATTATAATAAATTGTCCGTTTTTTCTTTTATAAATTTTGCAAAGCTTACAAAGTTGAGAAAAATAATTGAATACATTCAAACATTTCTTTACACAAATAAGTTCAAAAACAAAGAATTAGATTAGGAAATATGCATTGTATGTACTTGACAATGTACACATTTAAAAAAAATACAGCCATCATGGCCAAACCTTACATTGATACATGTATGTGCATTTCTTCAAAACATAGATATGCTCATCAACAAAATATTTATGCAGTGCATACTTTGCAGATTATGCAATTTGGCAAGCGCAAATCTAGAGCAGGGGGAGGGAGGGGGGGGGGGGGTTAAGGGTATCTTGATCCCAACTGAAATTTGCCAAAAAAAAAATGCTCATTTTCACATTTTCTTTTCAAAATCATATGCTGGACCCCCCCCCCCCCCCCCGACAGTCTGGATCCCCCCCCTGAACTATTTTCTAGATCTGCCCATGCATGCGTGTACTCACCTTAAACAAACGGTAAACTTACCTTAAATGAACTATGAACTAAAGTTTCATCTAAATCGATGACTACACATTTTTTATTTACATCATGTTGTAACACTGGGGGTAGAAGGTATTTCTCCGCTGGCGTCTGAAAATAATGTATAAAATGTTTTAAAAATAGACCATTTTAATATTACCGTTAGACCTGCAATATAGACATACAAAGACCCGACATTAATAACTATTGACATAATTTCTTACTGTGACCTCATATACCTACCGGTATTACAACTTCAAAAGTTCATTGTAAGCAAGTACAGTAAACCTGGTTGTTGCATTATAGCAATTATACATTGTTCATTTTTCACTTTATACATGGTTTACTAGCTTAACGAGTTACTGTTCATAGGTTTCAAACATGACAGGAAAAAATCGTTGTACTAACATCAAACTCGGAAATGTTTTATGTATGTATTATAAACATATTAAACAAGAAAATATTGTATTCTGAGCCTTTAAAGAGACAGACATATAGACAGACAGACAAATTGTTCTATTGTTTTTTCCTTGCAGGCAACATAAAAGGATGCACAATGTCTCTTACAAATCACAACATCTGTTACATTACAGCCATTTGCAGAGAACGAGCACCATATGAGCGATTCAATCAACAATTATCTTGCCGGTTCAAGCGGAAAATGATCTCACCTGTCCGTTCTCTAATCTGAGTATAACGGGTCTATATTGTGTCACCTGATCAACCGCTAAAGTAACGAACAGAAAGTGCTGTTAGGATTTGAATGATATTTATTTTTTTCTTGCTCTTTCAGTGTTATATACAATTTAATGAAATGATTGAATTGCTTCAGAATAGCAAATATATGTGCATTAGAAAGGATGTAACAGGTGACCGAACAAATATAAATGCATATGCCATTTCTTTGTTATTTTCTGTTTTGCGTCCTCGTGCTGGTACTGCCTGGTAGGTTTTAAGCCCAGTCATAAAACAAAACAAAATTAAAATAATGAAACTGTGAAAATTAAATGTGTTTTCTACAAAAATCGAAGATAAATTGTTAGATTTATCTTTTTCCATGTAGTAACCAAAAAGCACTGTTATAATTCAAGACATTGCATTATATCTATCATTCTTTTGTGAACTAAAATATGTTAATACAAATCAAATGAATAAGTTTCTGTCGGATTTCATAGTCACATTATATGAAATTGGAACCTTGTTTTATATGCTTGTTTGTTTTTCTACCTTGCTGGCTGGTAGCTTTCTCAATTTCAAAAGGACGCAAAACAGAATAAAAACAAGAAGTGGCCTTAGCAATATTCACAACAAAATAATTCACAATTACATACTCAGATATCCGAGATTCGTGTAGTAACTTTTACAATCAACTGGAGAAATTTGTGACACGCTTTTGAAAATTGCATATTCTAGATTAGTTTCAATCAATTGTTTAAATTCATTTCGTTGCATGATTTGTCTAATTTTGCTGAAAACATTTTCCACGGGATTAAGATCTGGCGAGTAAGTAGGTGTAAATACATATTCGATCCCAAATTGATCTAAAAACACAGAGAGCGCATTTCCGCCACTGTAACGATGAACTGGCGCATTATCAACGACTACTATATCCCCGGGAACCAAGGCGTGGTATCCCTCATCCGTATAGGAGTCTATAGCTTGGTCAAAAAAGTTTAAATACTGGATAGTATCAGTAGCACCATCAACAATATTACAATGAACCACGCCGTTTACCCCGATCATGAGGTTAAGTGTTAAATTGGTAGATTTGGCTTTTGAACTAACTTCTACGGCTCTTTCACCCCGTAGTGCATGTCCATATATAGGACTTCAGTCGCGAGAATTAAATCCAGCTTCGTCGAAATATTTGATACGATGAACATCTTTCTGTGATAAATAGTACATGAGAGCCTCGGTATATTTCAGATTATCACTTGTGAAACGTTCTCTAGCTGGTTTGCACAATCGTTTTCGTGTAAATTCACCTGCTGGTAGATTTTGTTTTAAAGCACGAGATATCGTTGATTCATGAATAATTTTATTGCAATTTTCCAAAAGTTTATTATGTATTTCTCTCAAAGAAATAGATGGTCTTTCCCTTTTTAAGAATTCAATGTAATGTAAATCATTTTGATCCAGCGACATTGTAGACCCTTTGGTTGGTCCTTTAGGTTTTGATTCAACGTTTTTGTCATTTATCCAAGACAACCATGCTCTTGTTACACAATTTTTATCAATCAATAATTCTTTTGATACCTTAGCTTTAATTCCCCGCGGTATACTCCCTGTATCATCATTTGCACCATAGTCTTTTAATTTTGAAATAATATTTAATCGAAAATCAGCACTAAGGCTTGTTCCAAATTTGTATAATCTTCCCTTTTTGGATTTTGACATTTCCATTTCTTGTTGAGCGGACATGTGTACCTTAACAGTAACAGTGTACGTAAACTATCAATATATATATATAGATGTACATGTACCATACATGTATGATAAAGATCTACATGACCTCATGCTGTGATAAATTGACCATAATAATTACATGACAGGAAGTTTGACCGATGTATCGATATTTAAATTCCGCTGTGGTGTTGTTTCGTTTTGTGTAAAATTTTATTGCCGCGTCTATTAAGGGATTATCTTTCAGTGGCAAATAAAGGGGAAATATGAACAGGGGCCCATGTATATTTACATTGATAAAAATCTTCTTCCCACGAACTTACATCCGCACCTGAATTTGAGAACTTCATTTGCTGGGCGTACATGATGTATTCCTGCAGATCGTTTAACTTTTAAGGAATAAAGCTTAAAATTTACGTTATGGCGAACATAGTAGATGCTACTAGGCTGGACGTTAAGGTTCATTTTCAGTCGCATGGCAGAGAACGTTGCATGTATGTGGAATTTGAAATGATGGAACTTCAGAATTTTGGATTTTGGGGATTTTGCAGTAAACTTCGGAACGAAGTTCCTGCCCTTCAGAACATGCATGCAGAAATGATGAAGATTACATTTCGCGATGATCAGGGTGATTGGGTCGATGCTGGCGAGAAAACTTTTTCGAAATTTTTGGGTGCAGCAGTTTATGACTCTAAGTTCGGGCCTAATCCGCGGATCAGTGTAAAAGTCTTTGAAGGCTCGCCAATGGTCAGCAACAAGTCTTCCGACATACGTGTATCACACAATTTAACCACGCCTGCGAGGAAAGGCCTTAACTTTAATAATGCACAAGCTTATTTAAGTCCGATACAATTAGACATAAAGATCAAAGATGACGAATATAAGAATCAGAAGTTTGAATATGAGGAGCTATGCGCTAAAGTGCAATCTATGCAAGATCAGTACAGTGTAAGGGTTGCAGAAGATAAAACCATTCCTCTTTGCGGAAACTGTCATTTGCGCATTTCAAAATCGCACAATAAGCGTAATTGCAAAGCTACACAGTGTGACGATGTACGAATTTGTGGAAATCTCGCTTCTCACGAGAACGCAAAGCTCGAACTTAAGGAGCTGACTTCTGCTAGGGATAAAGCTGAAGGTCTGATGAAAAAGCTCAAAGCTGAATTAGACGCTAAAATCAAAATGGAAGAAATTGTAAATCAAAGTTTTGAGGCAAAGATAAAACCATTTTTGATCAATTCCAATCAAGGAAAATATCTTTTTGATGGATATAAGGAGAGGTCCCGTCTAATTCTGGCCGACACAGCTATCCTTAGAAAGCATTATAAGGGTTTTATCCCCACTAACATTGAAAATGAATCAAATAAATGGCAGGAAATAATCAAAATTTTCGAAGAACGACACGTTCCCAAGCAGAAAGTATCGAATCCAGTTCGCCAATTATTAGAGGCAAACCCTGTTCATAATGTACAGTTTCCTCAAATTCCCAATATACCGATGACCTCATTTCCTATGTCTGGACTATCCCCATATCAGTACATTTGGGCCTATCCTCCCATGGCTCAACCATCTACTATCGCGCGCGGAGCAGCCACCGCAGCTTTAGGCTGTCCAAACAGCGCTCCATACGAGCCTGTAGCTGGACTTGGGACAAACAGCCCGTCTGTTCAGCAGCTCACAACTGCAGGCGAAAGCGATACATTTCCTGATGATTCCCGTCAGCTTAATACAACTATACCACTTGAGCCAAATTTCGATACAATGTCAAGTAACCCCTGGAATGACATATAACTTTTATCATTTCTGATCTGGACTTAACACTTTTAAGAGGATTCTAAAATTTGACTTAAAGTTTTGTTTTCATCAAATAGGGTACAATGTAGTCCACAAGATAAATGGACGGAGTTTCAATTTGAGATTGAATTTGATTAGTAGTTTGATACCAGAACTAACATGACTGTCTGTCGTTGATTTGTCTCTCTCTTTTTTTTGGGGGGGGGGTTCTTTTTATTAATTAATGGATATTTTTGTTTTTTGTTTTTTTTTTTTTCATCGGAAATGGAAAGATTCAATTTATATCCGATATGATTAAATAAATTTCCACATATAATGTCTTATCAAACTTCTTTCTTTTGGGATAAAGGAATATCAAACGCATAAACAAACAAGTCTGTCCTATGTCTCGACTAGATGGACATGTCAGAATTTATTCTAACACACAGGCGCTCGATATCCGCCTTTTTGTTGTAAGAGAAATGTAAGGGGCGGATGTCATTGAGGGTATTTGGCATCGAGCGCCTTTTTCTTTTTAGGAATATGGTATAATTGCGCAAGTCTCCATTAACAAGGCAATCGCGAACTCCCGAATGGAGGCAGAACCAGGCGCCCGGGAGGAGTGAGCATCCATCAATATTTACAATATCAATATTTACCAAAAACTGATTTTAAAGCAAAGATTTAGCATTATTTCGCATATTGTGCTATTCAACAAATCTCTCCGTTAAATGTCACGCGCGATTGCTTGGATGCCCAGTCCTTGTCATTACCAGGTATGATTACCGTTAGAATACTTTGACAGCGCTGTTCTGAAAAGCGTTCACTCAAACGCTAACTTGGTGCTCCTTCTTTGCAATGGGCTGTATTTCATTTCAAATTCAAAATTTATATAAATTTTGCGTAAAACAGAGCAAAATTCCTAAATCAAAGGAAAATTACTATGAATAATAATGATATTTGAAACTTGTTTGTTAAACGTTGTAATTGTTAAACGTTGTAAAATAAATAAAGTTCATTCATTTTTTTAAATATAATATTTGGTTGCCATGGTAACTTACCCTAGGATTGCCATTTTCTTCTACCACAGGCACTTGACAGTTTGTTGTTTGGGTACTATTATTATTATTAGTATTACCAAAACAACATAAAATAGAACTTAGAATATTTCGGTTTCTGGGCTTCTTTGGTGACGTCACCGTCGTCGTGCCTGAAAAGAAAGAAAAAAAAGATTGTGAATTTTTTTCCAATAGTTTTTTTTTACCATTGTTTTACACGAATTCAAATGCTAGCTTCTTCTCTGTTCTCATCAATGGGCATACGACTAATAACCTTTTGAAAATGCACTTAAAATATGTCCATAAATTTTTTACTACACTTTGAATACTGAAATCTTAAAATGTATGTGGGCATAAATCATGATAATGTGGCATCGCAGTGGTCACACAGACATTATTTATTGGGCTATTGCAATCAAATTCAACAATGCCTCTTCCATTTGAAATCAGTCCCGTTATTCCCCATCGCTTTCCATACCCTCTCTAAGGTCACAGGTCCCTTTAAGTTTTTGCTATTTATTCTTGTTATAATGTAAGTTCAAGGTCACATTCTCCTATTCATTCTTATTATAACATAAGTTCAAGGTCAAAACACATCATTAGGTAATGGATTTACATAATAATGAAATGTCATTCAATTTCTTACAGCTATTCGCCAAATACAACTGACGGACAGACGTACAGGTGGGACAGATAGGCAATACAGATCTTTCTTTGTTGGGGGGAGGGGGGGGGGGGTATTATAAAAGTCCTTAGTTACAGCCCTGTTATTTTTAGAATTTGAACCAAATCTTAAAGTAACTGTGCAACTATTATTTTAAAAACTGTAACAACACATCTAAAGAAATGTTTAAACGTGAATAAGAATCAATGCAAAATACACTTACAAATAGACAGACGAATTGAATTAGATAGGAAATGAACCCAGCAAAATGCACTTGTACGACCGATACGTTTAAATCTGAATAAAATACTGGGATGTGCACAAAATTACATAAAGCAAGTGAGTAATAGAATATTTACACAAAAAGGAGTTCAAGGCAAAATTGGTAAAAAATATCGAAAAAAACCGATTCATGGTTTAAAAGCTAGACTAAAATTAAAATAGTTATACAATCGTTACATAAACAAAAGTAAAAAACGTATGTTTTGAATTTTAAAGATTGAATTTTCATTTGAATTTTAAAGATTGAATTTTCATTTGAATTTTAAAACCTACATGTCCGTCGCCGTGTTCTAATCCATCGCCAGATAACCTTAATTTGTAACACCAGACCAGACAAACAACCCACGTGACCTGTATGCATCTTATAATAGACAGACCTATGTCAGTTTTGTGTCCGAGCTACTTGAGCTAGATGAAAAATTAGCAAAATGAAACCGCACGTCTGTGCGCCATGTTACTTTGGATCCATTCCAGAACATGAAAAAACAAATGCGAGTTTATGCATTTCTCCTCAAGCTTTGTGAACGCGTTTACAAGTAGATGATTTTGCGCGAAGAAAATATTCGAAAACAGAGCATCACATTCCGCGCCATAAAAATGTCTATTTTGCGCGGGAAATCACGTGAAATCCACCAAACTCCCTCAGAAAAACAATGGATAATTAAGATCCTAGTGTCACATATGCTGAGCGCTGACAATTTAATTACTATTCCCTGATTGGTATCATGGTTAATGAAAATGTCTTCTTCCAAGATCCAGATCCTGTAGCAGTCGATGCTAAATGTAAACTAAACACGCTAACTTCTTTTATTAAGTTCTCATCAAATTCACTATAAACTTCTCTCAAAAAAATCAACTTCACATCTCTTTGTCGTCCATATTCAGCTACACATTTCATTAAGCAGAGCTCGCGCCGCTAAGTTCATTTTCATAACAAAATCAATATATTATCAATGGGGCGGGAGCATAGTTTGAGCGTCAGATCATCTTGGTAAAAAAAAGACGCACATATGCTCTTCTAATCAACAATTCAGTCAATGATTCAGGCATGCTACATCTATATCTAAATGTGTTGCTTAAAATCGATTTATTTCACGACATGATGTAACGTCTATCAACAGGTGGCTACGGCTACAAGACATTTCAAGAATTGTATGACCTTGACCTTGAAGGTGACCTTGACGGTGACCTTGACACCCCCATGATGTGTTGTGTTTCATCATACTTTACCAACCCTGTAAGTTTGATAGAAAAGCGATGTATCGGCATACGGTATTTGTCAAGAGGAACTATCAGACGGACGAAGGGACGGACAGACGCATACAAAAATATCCCTATTCAACATTCTTACGTTGCAGTCGTATTTTTCTTAACTTTTAGTTTAAGATTTCTGCGAGAAAATGATGCAGAGCGAGATATTACTTGTTAGGGGTGTCACGGGGTTCGGTCCGATTGATACAGAACATGAACATAATATGCACTGACTACAATGTACTTCTAGACCAGATGCCGGAAATGTTTCGCGCTTCCTTATATAAGAATTTTATTTTGTGGTATTTTTTTCATTCATTAGTTGTTTTTTTTTCAATGGGAGAGAGAGTTCTCCCCCTCCCCCCTTCTCTAAAAAAAACTCTACTGAAGGGTAAAAAATAATGTAGGCCATCTCAACGTGCGCAAACAATAAGACATCTTACATGTAGAATCAAAACAAACCTTAACCACCTGAATCCTTATAATATAAAGATATACGTGTAGATGTAAAGTGAAACCCGGGATCTTAATGTGTCTGCAGAATGATGTAATACACTCTACATCGTTTACTTTAGGGTTCATTAATAATACATCAATAGTAGACGGTATTATAAACGTTCTATTGTCTTATACCAAGTTACCAAAGCGCGGTTCTATAGGGAGGGAGGGGGTCAGGACCCCCCTGGAATTTGCCAAAATTATTGGCTTTTTTTCAGGTTTTTACTTGTATTTTTTCTCAAAACCAAAGGTTGGACCCCTGAATGTTGGATCCTCTGACGACTCGGACCACCCTGGAAAATGTTCCTGGATTCGCCAATGAACGAGCTAATTTCAAACGGGAATATGGATCCATTATTTACGGGAATAGCGGCATGTTTTTATGTTTATTCTGTAAATGTAAGGAAGTATGCATCATTTCAGCTATAAACCATTTTCTCCAGGTACTAGTATATTATTAGACGGAGAATCACACAGTATTGGGGCCTGGGATGGAGAGGGGTGTTTGGAGCTAAGAGCACGCCCTGGAATTTGACAGAACGTCTCATGGAAACTTAAAATCAACTTATACTTTCTCCATCAAGGGCAACAATATTTTTCTCTATACTGAAAAATGTGGCCTTGATAGTCACTGATCGGTTTTTAATTTGTATACTAGTATTCAAATCACAGCACAAATCAACCAATGAAATATTCAAGATTTGCCAGCACCTTACTTACTCACGTTACTCAATTCGATCTTCACCTTTGACCTTCGAACCTTATTAAAAAAAAAACAACCAAGCGTCCCCTTCGGCGTTGCCGGTAGGGGACTAATAAGAAAACAAGTTGGTGCAATTTCACAACTGTTTTTTAAAGATTCCCGATTCAAATTTCAAAAGTATTTCGAGCCCAAGAAATTGCAAACTGCATGACCATGCAACTTGGTGCCTGATGATGTGTCTTAATTACTTCAAGAACTAATATTGATGAACTTCGTTACTATGACAACACTTCTGTCTTTGTAAAGTGGATGTTATCTTGGACCTATGACCAGGTCATCCACACACCCAAGTGGCAACCCAATACAAATGAAGGTAACTCAAGAATATTGAAAAACTACATAGTCAGTAAAGGAGATTTTAGTTAAGGGGTAATGAATCTTCTAATGACCTTGACCTTTGAACTTCAATATACACTTTCATGCAATATTTTGAGCTTTTTCAAATTTCATGGTCAATAAATTCTTACTGCTTTGACTTTAGACCTGTCATAGCGGCTTATTTCAAGGTCAATAATGTCCATTAATGCAGGGTAAGGGTGCACATTCGTTGGCCCAGCAATTTTAGTCAAGGACAAGTGTCTTTATTCATTATCACATTTCTTTAAGTCTGCTGAAGCTTCAGGGCTGTTCTGTCGCATGGTATTTAAGGGATGGGGCCTGGCCCTTTCAAATTGGGTGAAAAAAAGCGTCATTTTGAGCAAAATTGGAATTTTCTATAACTGAACGACTGAATTTAGAAATGAAATATCTATATTTCATTCATGTTTATTAAATAAGGCAAGATTCTCTGTTCATAGACATGATAGATAGTTGAATATATACATTATCAACAGAGACCACAGAGCATTGTTCTGTCTTTGCAAATGTTTTTTTTTTTGGGGGGGGGGGAGGGGGCACTCCGTGTGACAAGAGTTCCTAATCTGCCCATATTGTTGATACTTCTGACGAGTATTCTCCTCAAAACTTCAAATCTATCATATTCACAACTTGTAAGTTGTACAAATATTGACCATGACCTCTAACTTTGGATATCAAAAGGGTTCATTTTCCTCAAATCATGCAAATGACAAACATTTTTTGAAAGTTTGGTTATTCGACACTAAATAGTTCTTCTATTGTGTCCCAAGATTTCATGTATTTTCCATCAAGACTTTGACCCCTATTTTGAACATGAATAGAATTTCATCCTTTCCAAAAAACCAATCATTGTACCGTAGAAAGATTTGTGATATTGAATTGCTTAATTCATCTGCTTGTGAGTCCCAATGTTTTCAATCTCAGTCTGGATACTAACATCATTACCAACTTGTCATTTTCTGTTCACAAAACTCAAGGTTTTTCTTCAGGTTTTCCCTTTTATTATTCGGGTAAAGGTATCAGTAAACAGCAGCATAATAAAACGGCCCGTGCCCGAATTGCAACAGGGAGTAAAGTTTTTTCATAAATTAACATGAATATTCAAAGTATACATCTTACATGTAGATATACCATCAGGACCACAGACATCGGAAAGTTTTTACAACTTACCAGACATTTCTGAATTTTTGTAGAAATTCAAACATGTTTATTGAGAAAATGTTGAAATGTAGTACCAGACCGAAGCAAATTCTATCAGGTTTGTCTGGTAAGTCTGGTGACTTTCGTATTATCTGGTACCATACAAACCAATACTAAATGATTCTATGATCATGATGATAGGGCTGCAATGATACTCTTTGCTCACGATATGATACGTATGACGAAATGTTCTTTCGGTACGATGCATACATGTATCATGTCAATATCTCATATCGATGCCCAGGGCTACTTGAAAGTTTGCTGGGCTTGTAGAATTGTTTAACAAACTATACAAATGGCCAGTAGAATTTGGTTTTTCAGTGTTTAATGCCCTGTTCACACGAGTGCGCATTAAATCTAATTCGCATTAGATTTGATGCGCTTTATTCTAATGCGAATTAGATTCGCATTGCGTTCACACGACACATTCTAATGCGCATTAGATTTTGGTACATTTGCACTGAGAGCCGTATACTTTAGACAGTAAAAGGGTCAAATGCATTCCTGAATATTGTTTTGCTCATAAAAATTTACCTCTTCGTAAGTTGGGCTTGTGCATGCATTGCATGACGTCATTGTGAGATAAAATGACGTCATAATATAATGTTACTCTACGTAAGTTAAGAGACGCAGTACAGTTACTTAGAGGGTCCATTGTGAATGAAATCAAGTATTTTTACCTCTTATTCTATGTTTCGAGGTCCAAGGGTGATTAAAAGTGCCCAGTTATGATGGAAATGTACTGTAGAATTCTAGTAAATCATATACGCATGCGCCAGATTTAATGCGAATTAGATTCGCTTTGCGTTCACACGGTAAAATCTAATGCGCATTAAATCTAATGCGAATTAAACTAATGCGCATAAGATTCCTCATGTGAACGCAGCTAAAATCTAATGCGCATTAAATTCGATTTAATGCGCATTAAACCCGTCGTGTAAACAGGGCATAAGGAACAAAAGGGTTTCACATAGAGTGAAAAATCTTTTTTTATTATGAAGCATCTCCCTCAGGCCCTTTCCCACAACCATCCAAGATAGCTAAAGGGTCAGTGAGAGGTAAGATCAACTGGACTTTAGAATGTAAACTTCCTCAAAGTAATTTGGCAAAATTTGGTACAGTCACTACAGTACCTTAATTTGCAGTTCTCATCATACTTGTACTTGGTACTGTATGCATATAATATCAACATAGGCAAAGCCTAATTTATTCAACAGTTGATTTTTCAGTTAACTCGTGAGTTAGTCAAACACCAGACATCACAAAATTTTGTGATATTTTCATTGCGTAGTCATAATAAAAATAGCAATCCAAGGAATGCTTGTGTTGCCTGCGAAGAAGCTTATTTTCAAAAAGTGGATTAAATATGTAGGCCAAAGATTTTCATTACATAGTCATAATAAAAATAGCAATCCAAGGAATGCTTGTGTTGCCTGCGAAGAAGCTTATTTTCAAAAAGTGGATTAAATATGTAGGCCAAGGTCAATTAGTTCAGAATTATTTGTATCAGTAGGAAAATATTGTCAGATTTGGTCAATTTCAGCTTATTTTCAAAAAGTGGATTAAATATGTAGGCCAAGGTCAATTAGTTCAGAATTATTTGTATCAGTAGGAAAATATTGTCAGATATGATCAATTTCAGCTTATTTTCAAAAAGTGGATTAAATATGTAGGCCAAGGTCAATTAGTTCAGAATTATTTGTATCAGTAGGAAAATATTGTCAGATATGATCAATTTCAGCTTATTTTCAAAAAGTGGATTAAATATGTAGGCCAAGGTCAGTTAGTTCAGAATTATTTGTATCAGTAGGAAAATATTGTCAGATATGATCAATTTCAGCTTATTTTCAAAAAGTGGATTAAATATGTAGGCCAAGGTCAATTAGTTCAGAATTATTTGTATCAGTAGGAAAATATTGTCAGATATGGTCAATTTCCGCTTATTTTCAAAAAGTGGATTAAATATGTAGGCCAAGGTCAATTGTCAAATTTACAGAAAAGGAGGTAAATCATCTAGGTCAAGGTCACTTGGTAATTTTTTTTTTTTTTTTGTAACAAAAGAAAGACTCATCAGAAGAAATACACATGTGAAATATATAAGATGTATCCCTTATGGTAACAATCAAAAGATAAAGCCAATCTGAATTTTATTGAAAAGTAGGTCAACTATCTAGGTCAAGGTCACTTGGTAAAAAAGTATGGTATGTGTAGAGAGGTCTTATTACAAGGAATATACAAGTGAAAACTCAAAGTTCTATCATTCTCTATGTCGGTGTGATGTCACACAAAGGTTCAATTAGAGATAAGCACAGAGAAGTTCCGAAAATAGTTGGGGGATAAACTTGGTGTTTATCATAGAGCATAGTGTATGTAAGGAAATTGCTTTATATCTAGAATCTAACGTTTATATCAAGGAAAAATCTACTAGAATTCATTGAAAGAACCATTGATGAATTAGCTATTAGCTCCTCAATCCCAAATATAAAATGAGATTTGAAGAAGGAGCAAACAAAATTACGGATTTTTCATAGGGAACAGTGAAAAATCTAGAGGCACATCCCCCTGTAAACATGGCGGAAAATTTGGTCATGTGACCAGTCCAACATCAAGAAGATATAGCCAATCTAATTTTATTTAAAAGAAGGTCGAATATCTAGGTCAAGGTCACTAGGTCTAAAATTATGATATGTGGAGGAAGGTCTTGTCACAAGGAATACACATGTGAAATACCAAGGCCCTATCACTCACATTTGTACGAATGAAAAGGTACAGCCAATCTTAATTTCTTTTAAAGGTCAACTCTCTAGGTCAAGGTCACTACGTCAAAAATTATGGAATGAGTTTATAAGTCTTGTCACAAGGAATACACATGTGAAATATTAAAGCCCTATCACTTACCAATCAAAAGTTATAAAGTGTGACACCCAAAGTGTGACAGACAGATGGACAAAGTGATCCCTATGCATGCTTAGTGTCGCGATGCTTCACACTCACAGGCGACACAAAAAGCATGACAACACATCATAGTGCTTCAACACGGTGCAATCAGATGTGACATCATATAGAAAAATTTTGCAAAATGATGCGATGTCTGGTGTGTATAAAATCAAGTTTAGGAACGTTCATATCGCTTATCTGAAAAATGGACTATTGAAAAAAACTATTCATGATAATGATGGGTTAGCTCAAATTCTTATTTCTAATCTGGACTGTTCTTCTGAACCTGCATGCTCCTTCAAAACATCTATCATGTCTACCCTTAGGGCTGTCACAATTCACCGCGGTTCTTGATGACGAATCGATACACAATACGAGAAGAGGCCGTATTGTTGATTTACGATTCATTTTCGGCATTTAGTTTTATCTCTAAAAAATCAACATCTCAATGCCGAGTCTTCAAAGATAACTGCTGAGTTTTGTAATTTTTTTCTAGTTTTCTAGTCAATACAATAATTATCAATGCATTCAAGATATGAATGATCATAATTTGTTGTTTGTTAAACTTGTTTTAATAAAATATCTGACAAATTACAGAAATGCCTTTATATCTACATTAAAAATGATGTATCGTGATACGAATCGTATCGTGAAGTAAATATCATGATACGTATCGTAACGTGACAGCCCTATCTACCCTGTATATCATTTCCTTTGTACATTATTGTAAATACCCAAGACAAAATTTTGGTACCAAAGTGTACTAAAGTAATAAAGGCATGTTAAAAGAATAGATACTGTAAGGGGTTTTCGTCTATTTTTCCTTTCAGAGACATTTTCTATCTATTAGTCTACTTTGCAAACAGCCGCTTCTGCGGTCAACAATTATTTGATCATGTCAGATGATGAATAAATTGGTTTTTACCATGTAATTTCTTACACAATATCTGTCACCAAATATACGGTTATTTAAATTCAAAGTTGACAATATCAGAGGTGTGTATTTGACAAATGAAATTAGGTGACCTAGTTTTTGAATCAATGGAATCATAGAATCTCAAATCTTATTCAAAAATGTAAGCAAAGCAATAATAAGACAACATAACGGTTTACACAAAGTGGAACAGTTAAGACCGAACAGGTCTGTAGATTTGGAATTTCAGCCAAAACTTGAACAAGGTGAAACTGGTCCAGATTTGAGAGGGCAAAGACCTTCACCTTGTTTGACATACAATTACAAATGAATAAAATCGGGTTTCGTGAAGATCATATCGACATCTAAATATTAAAAGGTGTGCATGAGAAAATAATTTCTATTTGGATGATACGAACTCCATGTTTAGCACTCTCTGGAGCAATCTAGGAGCTCGTAGTGTTATTTGTTTACGCACACAAACAGGTGCGAGACGAGTTCCCCCGTAGGTACGAAAAAATGTTACCTTTTTCCGATGGAGGAAATGTGTTAAGTTGTTCATCGTCTCTGTTAACCTGAGTGATAATGGACGAACTGTCCATTTATAAAGCGCAAAAAGTCTATAAAGGACGTCGTGTTTGTTTTTACATGGACAGACTACGAGAAAAACTTCTGGACTCCCAAATCGCCATTTTCAACATGGCCGCGGTTTGTGTACGCATACTTATGAATATTAATGAGATCAACTCGTGGTTTTGTTTACATTCGAAATAAAGATATTGTACAAATGTTTTATGTTTTGGTATTGAAGCTTGCTTTTCAACACTTAAAATGTAAGGAATATATCTTTGAAATGGGGAAAAACTATATTGTTTCCTACATGATGGTTCACAAAAAGTACAGAAAGGCCCGCGAAAGTATGATACACTTCAACCCGCTCTAGATTTCGGACCAATCACAGCCTTCGTTACATGTATCGCTGTCAAGGAAGATAAATGTATTTCGTAGGGCGTGAGCGACACAAGGGTTGTCTTTCTTCTCACATGCACTCCCCCTCACCAAAAAGGGAAAAACAAACAAACAAAAAACAAAAAACAAAAAACAAAAAACAAAAATAAAAAAAAAACCCCAAAAAAATAAAAACGAAAAAACAAAAGAACAAAAAAAAAACAAAAAAAAACAACAACAAACAAACAAACAACAAACAAACAACAACAAAAACGACAGAAACAGAACAAAACAACAACCCCCCCCCCCCCCCCCCCGAAAAAAAGAAACAAACAAACAATCCAATAAAAAAAAGATAAAAGAAAAAATACAACAATTCATTAAAAGGACTTAATATAATATGAATAAAATAAATGAATAAGTCCAAGGTTGCGAAATATCAGGGACGTATATAAAAAATATCAGTAATGCTCGATTTTACTACACCATTTCGAAAAATCCCTGTCGCTATACTTCATCGCAGTTGTAGAGGAATATGATAAAGCTTTATGATTATTTTGAAACAATGCATAATTGCGAAATTAGATTACCTCAACTTTGTATCTTTTGCATTGTATTTGGATAATCTATTGCATCTTACTTGGTGAATCGTGCAAAATCTGCATGTCGCAGCCCCATAATTATACGCATATAGAAGATCTAAAAAAAAAAGTAAGTGATTTGAATCGCATCAGTGCTACTAATTTCAATCCTGAATGTCAGAGATTGTTGTACTCAATCGTTAAGCTGCAGATTGGAAAGGATATTTTTTCAGTTATCCATGATCAATTCATAATGTGTTCTCGCTAAAACAGCATTGACAGGCGTTACGTACATTCTGATGATCACAAATTTACGAGCATCTCCATTTCATTGGATTATTTGTCCGCTTTCAAGTCTTCTTTTCCCATTCTTCAAAGATGTTAAATGCAGATTATCATTGAAGCTCTCATAACTGAATTGGAAAGCGCATTTTCCATATTTCTTGTTGTCATACTTTCAGGTTTTAAGGGGTAACGAGTTGCTGGTAAGCGAGCTAACTCGCATAGTCAATTCCTTCGTTTCAATCCGTGTTTAACCGTTTTCCTGTCATTAAAGTTCAAGTAAAATTTTACAATTATCGGAACTCTTTCTATTATTGATGGAAAGATGTATCAAAATTACTGTCATACTTCAAATTTCAGTAAACTGTAAAAAAAATTCTTTTTAGATTTTTTATTTCTTCTGTCATTTACACGAGCAGACACTCGTTACCCCTTAACAAGCCTGACCGTCTGTAGGGCGCATGTCCTGGTCAGTAAACAGAGACCGTGGTATTATCCTTATGACGGCTTGGCAGTGAACTGCCTATTTATACAAATTATATTTCCTTTCCACTATTTATGTATTTCTTGTGGAAAGGTTTTTGTAGAATTTTTTAACATCCGTTACAATTAACAAGCGTGACCAAAAAGATCCGAAGTATCAAAACTTACAGGTATGATGGATGAATTGAACTATACTTATCTAAATTTGTAAAACGAGAGTATAAGAGTTATAAAAACTGCACATATGGGGGGGGCGGACAGGGGGGGTACCTCTCTCCCCCCTCCCGCCCCCTTATCTCCCCCCTCCCGCTGCCACCTCCCTCCCCCTCCTTTTCCCCCCTTCCCTTACCCCCCCCTCCCGCCCCCTTCTCTCCCTCCTCCCACCCCTTTCTCCCTCCTCCCTCCCATTTCCCCCCTTCCCTCCCTCCCCCTTTCTCCCTCCTCCCGCCCAGTTTCTCCCGCCTCCCTTTCACCCTATCCATCCCTCACATATGTGTGCTATTTTGTAAGACAAATAATCAAGAGCCGTTTTGATGCAACTACTCGTCTCAAAACCCATATACATTATTGATTTCCCAGTTACCCAGAAAACTAGTAAAACTACAATTTTCTTTCAGTTTCTGGAAGATATATTCGGTCTCTTAATCTTAAGTTGGTATTGGTTTACTTGATTACATGTTTTATACGATTTAGTCGAAGATAAAAGAAGTAACGGATGTCAAGAAAAATGAGATAAGTGATAAACTATCAATAAATTCATTTAAAAATGAATCTGATAGAGCTATTGTTGCAAATTTTAATGATAAATTAAGTAAGTAAATATAAAACCCTAGAGTGGCGTAATAATCGTCCTGACATGTAAGAAAAGTGGTCAATTCGACATATAATCTACACATGAAGATAACATTCCCATAATGATAATTGGGTGAAATTTCCTTTACAAGTACATGTAAGCGCTATAATTGAATGCCCATAAATTTTGTGGATTTCTGTATCGTGTTTAACATTCATCTCTTGATTATCAAGTACAGAAATGAAGTAACGGATATTAAAATGATTTTGGATTTTCTTGTTTTGTATCCATGCGTTTAGACGAAGATGCAATGTTTACTCTCTCTATTTTGGAAGCAGTTTCCAAATTACTTCAGAAAAGTACTAGACAATGGAGTTCTTGTTCATAACTTTGAATGTTTAATTGAGTATCAAAGCTTTTCCTTGTACTAACATCCGTGACTGACTCCGAATACGTCCTTTATACCAAGTACTCACAATTATTCGAATATGCATGAATACCTATTGAAATCTTTCTAACATTGGTGCAAAAATATGTGATTTGCGCCATGGATTTTTTTGTATTCATAACAACTTTGAAGGTTATTTCCGTCTTTTTTAACATCCGTTACCACTTGGCTGACTTTCTATTATTCTTGTTTAAGAAATATAGGCCTTGTTTTCTGCTGAAAACGATATCAATATTTTCTTCTGGTATCCTTTAATTCCTGTTAAGAAGGCCTAAAACCATTTCAACATTTATTCTTTTTGTATATTAAGATTCCAATAGCTGATATTCTTATCATAAAAGGAAGAAAAAATTGCATTCTTTAGTAAGTCTTGAAAATGAACTTAATCAGACAATGTAGACTCCTCCTTCACATACTTCACTTGATACGATTACGAACTGTATAAAAATGCAAATTGAGGAAAGAGAACCCTCTTTTAATCATTTTTTTTTCAGAGCATTTCACCCTCTGCAAGAATTAACCTCCGTTACCGTGTGTATAATGTACCGCATTTCAATGGCACTTTTAGAATTACAGGAAAATGTGGTGTTTAAAAATCAATCATTTTAGAAATTTCGATCATTATACTTTTTGAAGAAGAAGAAAAATAAATTTTGATCGGATGAACTTTATTTTTGAACATTTTATAAAGTCAAATGGAGTCATAAAATATAGAATGACTGATATACGTCCCTGGAAATATGGCGAACATTTTTTTATGCTTACTTATTTTAGTGAAGAACTTATGAAATGTTTATAACTCCTTGTTTTTGTGAAGAAGGTAGTAAGTTTAGGTATGCTTTCCGAGACGATTATTTTGAAATATATTTCAATAAAATCAGACTTATTATACAAAAGTAATAGCAGTCGAAACAGTGGAAGCACCCTGGCTCATCCCGGTTTTCTGGGATGCAGAAAGTACCCTGCAGATAGATTATCTCCAAAAAGGACAAACAATGAATAACTGCATTACTTTGAAAGGGAAAAATGAAACTTTGATTATATTATCATGATTATGCATGGTCTCAAACATAGATTCGTAAAAAGCTTTCCACCATCACTTTTTCAGTTTTTCCTCTCCGGGGCATCGTTCCCCCCACCCCCTAGCTACAGACACCCACTTTGTCAAAAGATGTGCATTAGTGATGTACACTCTCTGTAAAAGTGGCGTTCTGTTGCTAGGGGGGGGGGGGCAATGTTTTAAAATATTTTCCATTTTCCGTTGATTTCTATTGAAAAAGACATATTTTGCCCCAAAATTTGGAAAACGATGCACGATAAATCATATCCCAACTGCTGATTATAAAGAAACCAAGAACTATAGCATCGATTTTTCGAAAGAATTTTCTTGAAGAATTTCCTGCGGGGTCGATTAAATAGCACATCTACATAACATCTACGGCCATCTGCCACGTTAGTAGCAAAAAGTGTGGTTATACTCACGTATACATGCTCATAATCCTCCTTGACTTGTCCGGCTATTCAGCGGTCGCGATGGATACCTGTTTCAATACACCTGTTTTGACGGATAAAGGGAACATTAGGATAGGGTAGGTAGAGCGTAAGAACTGACTGAAATAAACTTCTTCATTTTAAATAATCACTTGTTGAAGTAGGATTCGAAAATATGTATAACTTAGAGAGACGGCATGGAGCAGATACCTTAAGGAAGGGAGTGCATTCATAAAATTGTGCTTTTTTTATTTATCATCGATACAGCGTGAGTGCTATTCCACATAGACAAACTACGTTTTGTTTGTATTTCTTTTGGGCATCATTTGCTGCATGGAAGCAAAAGATGCTGACTGTTCCTGGGTTTATGGTATCACTCCCATATTGGGAGTTCGCTTCATTCCATGTGATATAGGTTTTTATTTGTTTGCTTTGGTTCCTCTTTTAAATTGATTTTGTATGCCTTCCATTTATGATTTCTGAATTATCGATTTTGTACAATGTATTGGGATATGGTCATCATCCATGTTTGGGTTCCTTCAAAAATGAAAGAAGCTTTCGTTTTGAACTATTTTTAAACATTAGAAATTGTTTCGAAATTAGAAATTACCAGTTTTGTTTCAAACATTAAATTTGTGAATGAGCCTGAATAATTACAGTTGAATATTGAATATTCATTTCTGCTATCATTTTTAGGAATCTTATAGATTCAGTAGATATTCTCCAGAAATAAGCGATTTTTTTTAATGAAAAATACGTTTTCCTCCCCAAAATAAGTAAATTATGAATAAAATGTCAGTAAAATATTTATGATAAAAGATATATAATCTGAATGTAATAGAACAATAGCACTAAGAAATAGACATCAACCATTGATTTTGTAAGTGTTGCTAATCTTAATGTCTGAGATTTCAAATAGAAAACACGTATTTCTGTATAAAAACGACAATCTTGAGAATTTTCAAAAAAGACAAAGAAAATAACATATTTGTCATTTGAGAGAGGAGACATTAAAGATACGCGTATTTTAAAATTATCATTGAAAGATCATGTTCAACACTAGGGAACTGAGAAGCAGGAAGAAATTAAAATTTTCTCAAATTTCTGTGACATTTTGCACAACTTTGACTTTTATAACCCCAAAATACAGAGTAGAAGCAGAAAATGGAATTTAAGACTTACTTCATTAAAAAGAGCGTCAAAACCACTTTCTTTGAGAAAATAGCTAATGTTTCTTTTAACCTGTCTAAATTGACACATTCCAGCTTTGATTGGATGCTGTTTCTTACTAGAAATGGATAGGAATGTCATTTGATGTCCGAAATTCAATTTCTTTGCTATTTTGGGGATAACCCTTATGTATGTGTAAAAATCACTTATTTCTGTGAATCACTTATTTCTGTGAATCCCCTCCTTTGTTTCATATTTAAAATTAATATGTTTTAGTGAATCAAATCAAGAAAGTTTTGCTATATATAATTAACTGGCATTCAAATGATCAAGGAAGATAAGCAAGAAAAGAATGTTTTCATTATTTCTCTATTTATGGATGTGAAATCTTAATTTTTATTTTAAAAAATTACTGTCTGTTCTTAAATGATGCAATTCAATTTGAGGACGTTTAACATTATATTCAAAAGTGTTTTGGGTACATTATAACATTTTATTTCTGCATGCAAGCAGGAGATGCTTAGTCTTCTTGGGCACCTAGTCTCACTCCCATATAGGAAGTTAGCTTCTTTTCATATGGTGGAGGTTTTTGTTTGTTTGCTTTGGTTCCTGTTTTATCCTGATTTTGTATGCCATCGGTTTCTGAATTTCTGAATTATCGATTTTGTGCTGTATACAGGGATATGGTCATTATCCATAATTATTTGTCATAGTTTGTTCTTGTAAATTATATGAATTTCAGGCATCTCTTGTTAAAATGAATGGTATTTTGGGAACAAAAATATGTTTTATATGAAGAAATAGGTAAAGACAGGAAAATAATAATAGAAATTCTCATTGGTTAATTTATCACAATGACTATTTTTATTTCATTTTTAACTGTTTAGTTTTTCTTACTTTTCATCATTTCACTTTAATTTTGTGTTATATTTTTTATATTTTTGGTAAAATACATAAATATTAGGTCGTAAAGTTTAGCAAGCATTAATCTTTATAAATCTAGGAAAACATGACTTGGAAGTCAATTTCATTGCACCTGCTTTTCCATTTGGTTTTAAATTTTTACTCGAAAGATAAAAATATTTTTTCAAGATAAGAATAAAATAATGAGTAATTGAAATAAAAATAGCAAAAAAAAAAAATGTGATAGGAAATTAAGATGATAACAGTTAGAACTTGAAAAAAAATCATTTGTTCTATTGTAAAATTCTTCTTTTTAGCTATACTTTTTCGCAGAAAAGTATCATTCAAAATAACAAGAGTTACATTAATGAGTTAAAGAAGATCCTGACGATATAATCCCAACAGCACCCACAATAGAGCACAAAATTGAGCATCGACGGACTTATAGCAAACTAGAGGTGAGACCAGGTGCCCGGTAGAAGTAAGCATTACCTGTTGGCTAGCCGCACCCGCCGTCGATATTCAAGCACGAAAATGAAAACAATATATATAATATAAAACATGCACTGTCCGAGATCATGTCTATATAGAAAGTGTTATGGCGACAATGTCAGGGAAAGATATTCAAAACGCTTACCACACCGGGTAAACGGATTTTACGAACCGGGCAGGATTTTACGAATCGGGCATATTCGTTCTTGACAAATAAGGGGTGCCGTCAAAAATACTAGTATATCGCTTTTCTTATACAGCTTGTATCAATGCGAAGACTAGATTCTTCGAGTACACATATTTCTTTATAACGTGTCTTTTGCGTTTCTTTTTTTCATTTTGAAATTTTTGCGTAATGACGAGATGAAATATTTTACCTTCTACATTTTCACATAAACATGAAATCTTTCCTAGTAGGATTCTTTTGTTATTCATATTATACATGGAATTTCAAGACTGGACATCTGTAAATCTGAATCGTAAAAATATACCATGGGCAACGAAGTATTCCTGAGTTAAAAGGCATTCTAGAGGACAGGGGTATTCGAAAATGGATTTTACGAATGCGGGCAACTATGGAAAATGGATTTTACGAACGCGGGCACTGGATTTTACGAACACGCTTTTAAAACACATACTTTCCAATTATTACTGTAGCGATAGGGAAAATAGCATTCTAAACATGACTTACACGTATAACTTTATGCATAGGAAAAGAATAAATCAACAGGAAATCTTTCAAAACAGTTAAGTTAAATTTGGCTTTGAGAGTCTGATAATCATGTCTGACTTTTTTCCATGGTATTGCAGATATTGAAGTCATTTTTGGTATGTTAACATATCTCAGTGTAATACAAATCAAGCTCGTGTTTCAATTTGATTGACCAAATGTCTACAGGAGTTATGGCCCCTGAACTTAGCAAATTTCATGAACTTCCCAGATTCCGGTCTTTCATGTCTGTTGTTGTAGATATTGAGCTGATTATCGGTATGCAGATACATTAAAGTATGATAAAGAATAAGTTGAAGTTGAGTTTGATTTATTTGCTCTTACAAAAGGTATGACCTCATAGCAAATTTCATTTAATTTTCCTGTTTTCCAGACCTTTTTCTAATACACATATTGAACTTATTTTGATGTTGGATTCATTTTTTGGTGTAAGTAAAGGTCAAGGCAGAGTTGAAGGACATGGATTAATGCCCGTAGGGGACTTATATCGCTTGCGATTCATAAATTTATTCGGTACTCATTTCTTATCCCGATAACCCATTTTCCGATTTTTATTTTCGAGAATATCAAATAGATGTTATTTTATGGATATGTAATAAATACCGTGAATAGTTCATGTGAGGGCCAAGTCAGTGGAGAGGTTTGCGTAAGGGGCTTGCGCCCCTGCATCCCCCTCCTAAAATTTGTAAATCACTGGTAATATTATAATTTTCCATCTACATAAATAGTAAATGTCAGTTTTTTTATTATCTATATAATTGTTAAATGACAAATATGGATAATGACCATATCCCTGTCTACAGTACAGAATCGATAATTCAGAAAATCAGAAACCGAAGGCATACAAAATCAGGATAAAACAGGAACCAAAGCAAACAAAAACAAAAACCTCCACCATATGAAAAGAAGCGAACTCCCGATATGAGAGTGAGACCAGGTGCCCAGGAAGAGTAAGCATCTCCTGCTGGCATGCAACACCCGTCGCCTCAATTCGGTAGAACTGTCACATCCGGTTACTTCCTTTTTGGAAGATATAGAGTACAATCTTTGGTTGGATGGTTCAAATGGTCTATGACAGAATATCATCCACCATTCTGGATAGTGGTACATCATAGTGTATAACGAGTTCCTCATATCGACCGTAGAACTTCCTCAGTGACGATGCTAGTCGGTCACAAACATATCCCTGACTGAGAAGCTTATCTGAAAGACGCCTAGCTCTCAGAACAAAATTCGTATATTTGGTACTTGCTCTGGCATAGCGTATCAACTGAGATATGAACACGCCATAAGCAGGCGATGAAGGGATGTTGCTACTCAGAAAAGGAAAGTTCGTAATGCTGAAATTAAAGTCGTCACGTTTGTCATAGAGTGAGGTGTTCATGTGACCATCAGTGTCGTAGGACAACATTATGTCCAAATAGGATGCTGAATTATTTGTCTCTGTAGTTTCATTGACTTCAAGCTCCGAAGGATAGATACTGCTCAGGTAATCCGCGAATTTTGGATTATTGATGGACAACACATCGTCTATGTATCTGTAAGTGAAGTTGAAATCAGAAGCTAAGTATCTTTTCCCTTCAGAGACCAAAGATTGAATGAATTCAGCTTCGTACGAGTAAAGGAAAATGTCGACAAGGAGTGGGGCACAATTGGTTCCCATTGGAATTCCGACAATTTGCTGGAAGACCTTTCCTCCAAACACCACAAAAATGTTTCGATCAGAAAGTTTAACATCTGAATAATGTCTGTTTCAGTGTACTTATTTTCAGAATCTGACTTTTCTTTTACAAAGTAGGTTTTGTCATAGTTAACAACAATAAATTTATATTGCGATTACCGTTCCTACTTGTAAACGCATTACTTATAATTTTTGCGAGTCTTTCTTTCAATTTAGAATGTGGAATTGTAGTGTAAAGTGTCGAAAAATCAAAGGCTTTGATCGAATGGACTCTACTAAAATGAGTGGATTTCAGATATTCTAAAAGTTCCTTCGAATTCTTTAAAATCCACATCTGGTTGATACCACTGCGAGAATATACTGTCGAACAATATTTTTGTTGCCCAGATTTGATTTCAGATAAAACTTTGGTGAGTAAGATCGATATAGATTTGGTAGAACATTTTGAGGAACCAGCGATGAAACGTTGTTTCATCGCTGGTTGACAGTAAGTGTTTTGAATATACCTCAAATATGAAATTTGAATATACCAACAAACGTTTGAATATACAAATATGAATATACCAACAAACGTTGACAGTAAGTGTTTTGAATATACCTCCCTGACATTGTCGCCATAGCACTTTCTATATAGACATAACGTCAGACAGTGCATGAAGTTTTTATAATTTCATTTCCTTACTTCATAAACATCGACGGCGGGTGCGGCTAGCCAACAGGTGATGCTTACTCCTCCCGGGCACCTGGTCCCACCTCTAGCTTGCTAGGGGTCCGTCGATGTTTAATTTTGCGCTCTATTGTGAGTGCTGTTGAGATTATCGTCAGGATCTTCTTTAACTCATTTGTGTCACACTTATGCCCTTTGCCGTGTGGAGCTCGTAAAAAAGTTCCCCGCGAGGGGTTTGACAGTAAGTGATTTGAATATACCTCCCTGACATTGTCGCCATAGCACTTTCTATATAGACATAACGTCAGACAGTGCATGAAGTTTTTATATTTTCATTTCCATACTTCATAAACATCGACGGCGGGTGCGACTAGCCAACAGGGGATGCTTACTCCTCCCGGGCACCTGGTCCAACCTCTAGCTTGCTAGGGGTCCGTCGATGTTTAATTTTGCGCTCTATTGTGAGTGCTGTTGAGATTATCGTCAGGATCTTCTTTAACTCATTTGTACGGATTCTTATGCATTTTAGGTATGCAGTATAAGTATGGTAAATCTAAATCTAAATTAGTAGTGTCGAAGCCAAAGGAAGCAAGAGCTGATTTGTGGTTATCTATTATTTCAGAGGCAGAAAGGTTTGTTGGGGTGTAAGTGGGATTTCCAGGTGTCGAATTTAAACCCAACTCTTTAACTAGACTGTCGAAATAGTACTTTTTGCAAGTAAATGTGTAATTATTTGAGGCTTTGTCCGCTGGTGTGATGACATAATGTTCTTGGAGGTAGGTAAGTTCTGTGATAACATCAGGGTCTTTAAATATAGACACGAATCTGGTGTTCACAGTTGATTTTAATCGGTTAATTCTAGATAAAAGTAACCCTCTGATTGATTTTATCCATTCGGAAAGGGTGTCGAGCTGTACATCCTCTTTCTTTGCCCATCGTCTTACATATTCCTCACAAGAGTCCATAATAATTTTGACATTTTGGTTCCATGTAAAGGACATACTTACTCTGTATTTGGGACCCTTTTTTAACAATTCTCTCAACTTGTCGTTCTTGACTATACTAAGGTCACCAGTAATAACGTGTCCACAAGGAGAGTAGTTGAAATTCGATGAGGAACATTCGCAGGGAAGTGGATGTAGTGAGGGATTACTTAAATCAATACACTGCAGGAATCGTTTGTAATTGTAAATTTTAGATGCAACTGTTGGTGTGTAGCTATAGGAAATACAAGGGGTTTCTTTTCTTTTGAAATATGGTGGGATTTTTTCTGTGACAGTTTTGTGATTCAAACTTTGACCAAGATTCAAGTTATCAATACCTTTGTTTGCAAATCTTACTTTAATGAAAGGGCGGTTTGTTTTCTCCTCTGATTTATCTGATCTAACTGCTTGAAATAAACGAAAAGTAGAAATGTCCAAGATGACTCCTTGTAGTCTGTATTCTGGGGAATGTATCACTTTCCATTTTTGAATCAATTATTCCAAAGACCAACTCTGAGAGTCTTAGATTGGATCCTGAAAAGGCTGGAATGCAGGAGCTTCTGGGGACTTCGCCACTCCTTCCCCTGGTCTCCATGCCATGACTTCGTATGGCCGTCCCCAGATACTTTGCCAATTTACGCCCCCACCCCTTACTCAAAATTAAGATGGACCCGAAACTTTGAACAAATGCTACATTATACATGTACGCATGCAGGGACTTTTGAAGATGACGATATACACGACGAGATGAAGACATAAAGGTCAAATAATCTTTCAAAGGCAACGACGTAGCTCTGCCTAAAAAGTGGAGGGGCACAACATCCCCAAATGTCTTACAAGCAAATAAAAAAGGGGGAATAAAGAATGGAGGTGTTCTCACAAATTTAGACATCTCTAGTGCAGTTCTAAATTTTGGCTCTTTAAGTATATTAATAATGTCTGGCCGGTAGCGAGCCAAGAAATTTTTTGGCAAAATATAGACTTATCAAAAAAATACTTTCTTACGGAAGCTAGTTCGTGCCATGTTAAATCTATTTACTATATCATAGTTACGAGAAAAATTTCACTTAGTTACGAGAAAAAATTCTCGAAGTTACGAGAAACAAATCTCGTAGTAACAAGAAAAAATTCTCGTAGTTACGAGAAAAGTGTCTCGTAGTTACGAGGAAAAAATTCTCGTAGTTACGAGAAAAAAATAATACAATATGAATGGCATGAAATTTGACAAAACAAGCCTTCCCAGATTGAAATTCTTGAATTTTCTACATTTTTAATAAAAAGGATGTAAAAAAAGAAGATTTTGCCCCCAAATTCCCTTCAACAAAATTTGCAAATTTCAAATGTGATGACTTAAAACATTTATTAACTACTTTTGATACGAATTAATGTCCAAAGTATGTAAAAACTCCAAAAAATTGAATTTCCAGTTTTCAGCAGTTTTTTTCATGAAATTTGTTATAATTTTTTAACTCGAAATTTCCACGAAATACATGAACTGGCAAAGTCTAAACCTAATTCATTTTAGAGTAGGACCTTTATGCTTTCAGAAAATACTAGTACTTTCAAATCCCACAGCATCTGAGGTATCTTGGAGAAATCGTATCCACACAGGGATACCATATTTTCATAAAAATACATATTTTTGCCCCAAAACCCAAAGATAAATGTAAATATCAAACTTTAACTTTCAAATTATTTTACAGTACCTTATTTTTCACATATTCAAAGTGTCAGATGTGTATGGTCCAAACGATGGTGAAATAATTGACTTTTTCCACTATTCAGCTATTTTTTATAAAAATAAATAGCTTTTACCCCAAAACTCTTAACTTTTTTTATCGTAACTACGAGAATATGTTCTCTTAACTACGAGAATATGTTCTCGTAACTACGAGAATATGTTCTCGTAACTACAAGAATATTTTCTCCTAAGTACGAGAAACTGTTCTCGTAATTGCGAGAAACTGTTCTCGTAATTGCGAGAAACTTTTCTCGTAACTATGAGAAATTTTTTCTCGTAAATACGAGATGGCAAAAAAATATAACATGGCATGAACTGGCTTTATGGTTGTGCCCCCCCCCCCCCCACTTCTCAAAGGGGGGGGGGTGTGACCCGGATGCCCCCTTCTCCTACGCCCTTGAAAGGTAAATGATATATCTTCTTGAATGTAGAACGTTTAATTGTATGCAGATACTGAAATTGACTTCAAGTCGATAAAATTCAACCTGCTATACAATAACAAGAGGCCCAAGGGGGGGGGGCTACATCGCTCACATGAGTTGCAAACTGAAACAAAAGAATGATAGTTGAAATTTAGTTGAGGCCCTTGAGTTCTGGCTTTCTTTAAGGTTTCGTGATATAATGAGCATCAGTTTTGGAGATGTCGAAAATGTGTCCGCAAATGTGTCCGCCAATCGGAGCCCTCGGCGGCCATATTTGTTGACTGATCGGCATGAAAAACACAAACGTAGTAGAGAACCTTGATTACTTGCTTCCTGTAAGGTTTCGTGAAATTCTGTGCAGCGGTTGCAGAGGAGAGGTCGAATTTTCGTCAACCAATCAGAGCCCTCTGCGGCCATATTTGTTAACCAATCGGCACGAAAAACACAAACTTGAATGATAGAGGACCTTGAGTTATTGCTTCCTGTAAGGTTTTGTGAAATTCTATGCAGTTGTTGCAGAGGAGGAGTCGGAAATGTTAAAAGTTTATGCCGGACGACGGACTGACGCGCTATGACAATAGCTCATATGAGCTTTGCTCTTTGAGCTTTGCATCTGTATACCAAGTAAATAGTTCGAACTGCCAAGTCTTCGTTTATTCTTTATCCTCAAGACATACATCTATCAACACGTGACTCTACAAAGGGCAAAAACATTGTACATTTCTTTTTTATATCTCTTATAAATTCTAACTATACAATAAATTGGCATAAGACAGCGCGGATCTAAAGGATTTGAGGGGACAAGCCCCCCCCCCCCCCCCCCCCCCGCCTGGAATTTGAAATGGCTTTATTTCCGATTACATGTGTGTGAGTTTTTTTTTCAAAAGCATATACTAGAACAGCCTTCCTCCCTCCCATACTTAACCCCCATTGAATTTTTTTCTGGATCCGTCCATGATAAAAGTATATTCAAGGGACTGAATGTTAAAACTTATCTATCTTTCAAAGCTTTTTTCTCATTTAAACAAAATCTTTCCCGTCCCTTTTGCTGAGATAAATGAATCTTGAAAATATACCCTGCATGATGATGATGATGATGATGACGATATTGAATGTTTTTGACAGACGGACGGATACCGACGGTGCGTTATGACAACAGCTCAGGTGAGCCAATCAAAATAAGTCATTTCACATACATGTGCAAAATCTGCAAATTAAAATGTGAAAGTATTTTGTATATTATATTTTATAACTGAACAACACTGCATAAGATATTCATATAGATTAATACTAGATTCAACTCTTCAGTATAAAGGATATTCTAACAAGGAGCAACTCCTTTGACCGTTACTATTACTACTAATGTTGTTGACTGACATAATTACATACATGTACATGTATGCAGAAATTTCTGTTGTTATACATTGTTGTTCTGTAGTAATATCTTCTGACATGTATGCCTCTCGGGGCCCAATTTTTTGGCAATAAAGTGTATTGTATTGTATTGTATTGTATTGTATTGTATTGTATTGTATTGTATTACTATACGATTGTATTCAAGTGTTCCCTTGATGCAATAAAACCGGTTATTAAGCTATGATTATACATGCAACTAACATGTATGAGATTATGTTTCAAAATAGGTTTGACATTCAAATATTACTTTTTCTGCGTACTGAAATTCGTCTGCGATGGCATGTCAGTGTTCTGTAACAAGTTGTATATTTTTATATAGGTATAACACATAATATACATACTTAACATTATATAGGTTGTCTAAATGGAAAGAAATTAAATAAAATAATTTGGTATGAGTTCATTTGAAAATTAAAACGCGTCTGAACCATTATGTATCAAATTAATTGAGTTATACAGGATGTGTTCGTAAAATCCAATGTTTGACAAGTGCCCGTGTTCGTAAAATCCAATGCCCGGTTTCGTAAAATCCTTTTCATTTCACCCCATATGATCCTGATAAACAGAGCGATCCATCAGTTCGAAATATATCTGTAAGTATTTTTTCTAGACTGTGAACCGTAGAGAGCACGAGACATTATTTTGATTATAAAAAAAAAACATTTAAGTGAGAAACGATATGCGAAAAAAATGGAAATTCTGGTTAAAAATCGAAGATGTGCGATAATATCAAGTCATGAATACCTCAAATGATAATAGAAATATGAATAGATTATTAATCTCGACAGACATTGCCTCAATTGCTTACTTTTGCCCCGTAAAACTATCTTCCCGACAGTTTCAACGTGGCATATCTCATCGCCTTTGCTACTTTATCTGCCCGATTCGTAAAATCCTTGCCCGATTCGTAAAATCCTGCCCGACTCGTAAAATCCATTTACCCGGTGTGCTTACTGCCAAACCCCTCGCATGAACTTGTTTACGAGCTCCACACGGCAAAGGGCATAAAAGTGACACAAATGAGTTAAAGGAGATCCTGACGATAATCCCAAACAGCACTCACAATAGAGCACCTAAATTACTAGGACAAACTACGATATACCCTAGAACAGTTTTGACTATAATCAGTAATGTAGCTTTTAATAGCGATACGCATTTTCCAGGAATCAGCGATTTTTAAACGAAAATTAAGATTTTCCCAAAATGTAGAATCAAAACAATCTCTGTTTGCTCATTTCCCTTGATCACTGAAATGCCATTGAATCATAGGAAACCTCACCCGATTTGATTAAATTAGATATATAAATTCTAAAAATGATTTACAGATATATATGATCTTTGTACATAGATAAGGGATTTTTCCCCTAAAATAGCATAGAAATTGAATTTTGAATGATATTCCTAATTTGTAATAAGAGAAAACATCCTATAAAAACTACAATGTGTCAATTTGGTCAGCTTTCAAGAAATATTGATTATTTTCTCAAAATAAGTGGTTTTTGCACAAAAATACATATTTTACCCCAAAATGTTGACTTAAATGAAGTATAGAATAGTAATCTTATAGATTCAATTGAAATTCTCCAGAAATAAGCGATTTCTAAAAAAAATTGCACCGAAAACATTTAAATCAGCAACTCGTATATAATATGAAAAAGTAAGAAAATTTACACTAGAAAATAGATTTCAATCTACGTTTCATTATGGATAAAGGTTGTTTAAATGTATATGTAATATAGAAATCTATGAATTCTAATTGAAAACACAGGTTTCCGTATCAAAACGGCAAATTTTGAGGATTTTGCAAAATATTCAAAATGGAAAATGCATGTCATTTGAAAAAGGATACATTTAAGATATTTTTTAATCCCCATTGGACGATAATATGTGATACTGGAGAACTGAAAAGCAGAAAAATATAAGATTTCTTCTTATTTCTGTGAAAATTTGCAAAAATTCGACTTTTTTACCCCAAAAGACAGAGAAAGAGAAAGATTTGGAACTTAAAACTTATAATTAACATATGAAAGAGAACCAAATTATTTTATATTCACATTTCCAAATTTTTGAAATCATCATCCATACAAATGTTATAAAAGTTTTTCCGATTTTCAGTGGTTTTCGACTAAAAATGTTTCCTAAAACTGTCTTTTCCTATTATTCGTTGCTATCATACATTTTCAAACTTTAGAGATGTCCGTCTATCAAAATATATGGGTCTTTATTAATCACTTCGGATGGTACCGATTACCCAAAATTTGGGGCTCTTACTCACGGACTTATTTAGGCTGCACTAAGTGTTGAATTAAATGTTTAGTTTTGTCAACGCAAGGCGAATCTTATGTCGCATGAAATCTGAAATATGCTTATGTGATATTGTTTGCTATAATTCACTGTGATAAAAAAATAATGTAATGATCGCTGAGCGATATAAGTTCCATACCGGCATAAATTTATGTCCTGTATCTCTGTTAATCAGTTCATTATCTGCAATATCAGTCAAGAAAAGACTACTAGTACGAAACTGAAAATTTCACGAAATTTGCTAAATCCAAGGGCCATAACGGTCAATCTAAATTAAACTCTAAGTTGATCTGTATCGCACTATAATGTATTCACATACTAAAAATCATTTCATTATAGGCAATAACAGCCAAGAAATGTCCGGAAACCTGAAAATTTTCTTGCTTAGTTCAAGGGTCATTACTCTTGTAAAAATAAGTCAATGGAAACCAAACTCAAACTTGGTGTGTATCACACTAAGATGTATTCATATACCAATAACGCAGTTCATTATCTGTAATAGAATATTAATAATGTCGAAGGGTTCCAACTCCACACCTTCTTGAAGAAAATTCCAAACCAATTTCCATGCACCAGACACGTGTTTCGAACACCAAACCCCCATTAGTGATGCTTCTAGCGGAGCCACCAAAAATCATTTCAGTAGCGCCCTGTTCAATTTTTATGCCCCCCTTCGAAGAAGAGAGGACATATAGGTTTGCCGCTGTCGGTCTGTCGGTCTGTCGGTCGGTCCGCGACATCAGTTTCCGTTCAATATCTCTGGAATGGATTCACATATTGAAATGAAATTTTGTATACAGACACATCAAACAAAAATCTAGGTCAAGTTTATATTTGGGTCCGATCAAAAAAAATTGACAGAGTTATGTCCCTTGCATTTCGAAAAATACCAAAATTTCAGGGTTTCCGTTCAATATCTCTTGAATGGAGTTACATATTGAAATGAAATTTTGTATACAGACACATCAAATGAAAATCCAGGTCAAGTTCGTATTAAGGTCCGATCGAAAAATTTTGACAGAGTTATGCCCCTTGCACTTCGAAAAATACCAAAATTTCAGGGTTTCTGTTCAATATCTCTTGAGTGGAGTTACATATTGAGATGAAATTTTGAATACAGACACATCCAATGAAAATCTAGGTCAAGTGTATATTTGGGTCAAATCAACAAAATTTTGACAGAGTTATGCCCCTTGCACTTCCAAAACACCCCCAAAAATTCAAGGGTTTCCGTTCAATATCTCTTGAGTGGAGTTACATATTGAAATGAAATTTTGTATACGGATACATCAAATGACAATCTAGGTCAAGTTCTCATTTGGGTCCAAGCAACAAAATTTTGACAGAGTTATGCCCCTTGCGATTCGAAAAATACAAAAATTTCAGGGTTTCCTTTCAATATCTCTTGAGTGGAGTTACATATAGAAATGAAATTTTGTATACAGACACATCAAATGAAAATCTAGGTCAAATTCATATTTAGGTCCGATCAAAAAAATTTGGACAGAGTTATGCCCCTTGCACTTTGAAAAATACCAAAACTTCAGGGTTTATGTTCAATATCTCTTGAGTGGAGTTACATATTGAAATGAAACTGTTACTTTATACCCCCATAGGTTGTATCAATGCAAGTATAAAGTTGTGACGGACTTTAATCACAGAAGGGGTAGGGGGCATTAATGTTTTACAAACATGACTTTTAACTTGTTTGAATTTAGATTTGTACATTTTCATTACAGAGAGCGCTTGGCTCCAAATCTCTAACATTAACTGTTGAAAGTCCGGAAACCTGATTTTTTAAATGATATTTGCAAAGTCTAAAGACCATAACTCTTGTGAAAATAGGTCAATCGAAATTAATTTCAAATTTGATATGTATCATACTCTGGTCCATGCTGCCAAGTTATCTGTTCTTAGATGATGCTATTCAATTTAAAGACGTTTTACATACTATTATGTATTCACATACTAAAAATCAATTCATTATCTGCAATAACAGCCAAGAAAAGTAAGGAATACTGAAAATTTGCAAAGGCCTTAACTCTTGTAAAAATAGGTCAATGGAAACCAAACTCAAACTTAGAGTGTATCACACTAAGATGTATTCATATACCAAAACCTCAGTTCATTATCTGTAATAATAGCCAAGAAATGTCCGGAAAACTGAAAATTTCATGAATCTTGCTTAGTTCAAGGGCCATTACTCTTGTATAGATAAGTCAATGGAAACAAAACTCAAACTTGGTGTGTATCACACTAAGATGTATTCATATACCAAAAACTCAGTTCATTGTCTGTTATAGAAGTGAAGAAAAGTCCGGAGAACTGAAATTTTCAGAATATTTGCTAAGTCCAAGGGCCATAACTCTTATAAAATAGGTCAATCGAAAGCGAACTCAAACTTGATTTGTATCACGTTGAGATATATCAACATACCAAAAAAAGAGCCCAATGTATGCAATAACAGCCAAAAAAAGTTCGGAGAACTGAAATTTTCGTACAATTGGCTAAGTCCAAGGGCCATAACTCTTGTAAAATTAAGTCAATCAAAACCAAACTCAAATTTGATCTGTATCACATTGAGATATATCTACATACCAAAAAAAGAGCTCAATATATGCAACAACAGAAAAAAGTCCGGAAAACTAAAATTTTCTTAAAATTTGCTAAGTCCAAGATCCATAACTCTTGCAAAAATAGGTCAATCAAAACCAAACTCCAACTTGATCTGTATCAAATGGAGATATATCCACATACTAAAAATGAGTTCAATATATGTCCCGGGTTTGTCCCGGGACGCAATATACAAGATGCAAATCGATTGTTACAAGATCTCATTGATTACGCAGATATAGAACAAATCGAAGGAATTATGATTTTTTTCGGATCAGCAAAAGATATCTGACAGGGTAGAGTGGGGATGGACTGATAAATGTTTTATGAAATTTAATTTTGGAGAGAAATTTAGGGACTGGATAAAAATGCTAACTTGCAATGCAAAAACTAGCATTCTTACAAATGGATACATGTCTAAATTTTTGGATATAAGCTGATCTGCAAGACAAGGGTGTCCAGCTTCTCCAATAATTTACATTGTTCAGGTCGAACCATTGGCATGCGCTATCAGAGCTGATAAATATATTAAAGGTATTTCATTACCGGATAAAGATAAAAATAGCAATCCAAGGAATGCTTGTGTCGCCTGCGAAGCGGCTTGATTATTATTCTAGAAAGTGGATCAAAATTATTGGTAACAGTAGAAAAGATTTGTCAAATGAAATTCATTTGAAATATCAGACCTCATAATTACAAATTAAAAGATATGGTCATTCTCAAATTTTCAGAAAATAGTGTCAATAATCTAGGCCAAAGTCGCTATGTAAAAATTTGTAACGAAAAGGTCTCATCATAAGAAATATCAAAGACCTATCACTTACCAATTAAAAAATATATACAACCTTAATTTCTTAGAAAAGAAGGTCAAACAGTTAGGTAACTTAGGTCAAGGTCAAACATTATGGTATGTGTAGAAATGCATTGTTACGAGGAAAATACATGTGAAATAGCATAGCCAATCTTAGATCTTTTGAAAAGTAGGTCAAATGTCTAGGTCAAGGTCACGAGGTCAAAAATTATGGTATGTGTAGAAAGGTCTTGTCACAAGGAATACACATGTGAAAAATCAAAGCCCTATCACTTACCAGTCAAAAGATATAGCCAATCTTAGATCTTTTGAAAAGTAGGTCAAATGTCTAGGTCAAGGTCACGAGGTCAAAAATTATGGTATGTGTAGAAAGGTCTTGTCACAAGGAATACACATGTGAAAAATCAAAGCCCTATCACTTACCAGTCAAAAGATATAGCCAATCTTAGATTTTTTGAAAAGTAGGTCAAATGTCTAGGTCAAGGTCACGAGGTCAAAAATTATGGTATGTGTAGAAAGGTCTTGTCACAAGGAATACACATGTGAAATATCAAAGCCATATCACTTACCAATCAAAAGACATAGCCAATCTTAGATTTTTTGAAAAGTAGCTCAAATATCTAGGTCAAGGTCACGAGGTCAAAAATTATGGTATGTGTAGAAAGGTCTTGTCACAAGGAATACACATGTGGAATATCAAAGCCCTATCACTTACCAATCAAAAGTTATGGGGTGTGACACCCAAGTGTGACAGACAGACGGACAGACAGACAGACAGACAGACAGACGGACGGACGGACAGACGGACAACGGACAAAGTGATCCCGAAGTGTCGCTGTGCTTCGCAGGCGACACAAAAAGACAGTTGGTTTGTATATAGGACGATGGAAGAATAAAACACAAACATTTAATAAAATTCAATGGACAAATTCATGTGTAAAAACACTAGGAATATATCACGGCTATAATATGAAAAATAATTAAATTTGGTTAGAAAAAATTAATAAAATTAAGAACTCAATTCACGTTTGGAAATCAAGACTCCTGACATTTGACGGCAAAGTACTCATTATAAAATCTCTATTATTGTCAGTAATAGGCTTCGAAATAGAAAGTAGGGGAATTCCTCAAAAATACATTAATGAAATCAACACATTAATTTGGGATTTTTTATGGAATGGGAAAACAAATCAAATAGAAAGAAATGATATCATGCTTGAAAAAAGAAGAGGTGGATTAGATATGATTAACGTTGACATTACATATAAAGTAAAACAGATAAACTCGTTATACAGAATCATTCATACTGAAAAAAATACTTGGAATATTATAGGAAAATATATGTTAGGCAGTTTAGATAATGAATTCGATGAACAAATCTTTCTTTGTAAATGTACCAGCATATATGGGTTAAACTTATCAAATATATCAGCTTTTTACAAAAATGCGTTAAATACATGGACAGAATTTATCTCTAAAATTCCATCAATATCTAGACAGGACCGCAACAGCAACATCAACTCTTTGGAAACAAAAATATAATCCACGATCGAAAACCAATTTTTTTCACGTCACTTGCAAAAAGTGGAATTAAAAGGGTAAAACATATATATAAACAAAACATGGAAACTCAATTATCTTCTGAAGAAATATTTGTTAAGTTGCGTGACAAAAGAAATTGGATTGCAGAATGTAGCATAGTAAAAAATGCATTTAAAATATTAATTATATGTAAAAAATCTGGAAATAAAAGAATGTAAATGTATAAGATTTAAAGGATTGTATTTTTATACTAATAAAGATAAGAAAATAACAAAGCTGAAAAGTAAACAAATCAAAGAAATATATCTTTTAGATAAATCTCGAAAATGTGAAATAAAGTGGAATGAGTTTTTTGATAAAGAAATTGATTGGGAAAAAGCATGGCTACTGCCTCAAAAAAAATATGTACCTAATAAAGTTAAAGATCTACATTGGAAAATCATTCATGAAATAGTATACACAGAAAATAGGTTACAAAAAATGAATAAATCTGATGGGAAGTGTCATTTGTGTAAAAATAATATAGAAGATATTGTTAATTTGTTTTATCAATGTAATGTGTCGACTGTATTTTTGTCATATGTGTTCCAGATGTTTGAATATATGGAGGCAGAATGCATTAATAACGATTTTGAATTATCTATGTTTAACATAATATTTGGATTTCAGTCAAATCAAAAATTTACAAATTTTTTTAACTTAATTTTACTGATGGCGAAATGGATAATTTGGGTAGAAAGGAATAGAGTTAAATATCAAAATATAGATGTTACATCTCTCAGTATGTTTGAAAAATTACGAAACATTGTCTTTGATCAGATAGATTTGATTTTGCTTAGAACACAATTATCGAACAAATTTCACGAAAAGATGTATTGAGTATAAGGAAAAAAATGAAACATTTCATGTAATAGTATAAGGTAAAAATTGAAATATTTCATGTACATATATGTAATTATTGTTGTTTGTCTAATATGAAAAATGAATAAAAAAATGAGTTCAATATATGCAACAACAGCGAAAAAAGTCCGGAAAACTGAATATGGGACAGACAGACGGACGGACGGACGGGCAGACAGACAGACAGACAGACAGAGAGGAAACTAAGAGTCCCCTTCGGCGTTGCCGGAAGTGGACTAAAAACCAAAAAAAAAAAACATCATTAGGTTTGATCACATTCGAATCTCGAAGAATTTAATTTGTGTTTTGTTTCGGGTATGCAACGCTCAAAAAGTGCATTTATCGCATGGACATGTACAATAAATGCACTTGCTGTGTGTTGCATTCCTGTACACAAATTAAGAGGCTTATCATCTATATTAACACCTACATACAGTGTTCATAATATCTAAATAATTCGTAAACCCAGCGTTATTTGTTATCAATATTTTCAATGCAACTGCAAATGAGGATGAATGCGGATTGGCATTTAAAACTAATTGTCCAAGAGGCCATGAACAAATACTATGCCACGAGTGGTATTTAGAATCAAACCATACTGGAATACTGTGCACAAAATACCTAGGGATAAGGCATTACGTTATCAAATTAGACAGTCCCTTGTGATAAATTCATTTCATTATTAAGGATGATAGAATCGTATAAAAGCTTTTTTTGTCAAAATAGGAAGCATTAAAGACTTAAGACTTGTATTGTTGGCTAGTTTTTCTTTACAGAGGTAAAATAATTCGACTAGAGGTAGGTGTCTTCTTATCTACAGAATAGTGCTCTTCCTTTCTTTCACTTTTTTATTTTCTACTGAACTGTATATTCTCAAATCTTAGGACGAGGGAAATATTTCCATCTATAACTTGTTCTAAGAGAAAAATGTGTAAGAATTGTATTCATCAATTATAACAGACATAAGAGTAGATTGCAACAAAATGCTTTGCTTTTAAGTGTAATTGCATCATTTTGCATATATGTTATATAACTACAGCTGTTGATAGTGACAAACTGACGGACGGCTCGTACTTTTGATGACCAATGGATTTCATAAACATGTTCAGGTGATGCTTTTGTTAAAAATTATGTGAAATTAGTTGATTCTTTTAAACCTTAATTGATGATTATTATTCTAGTCAAAATTAATTTTCTAACTTACAATTTTATTAGTTACTTGAATATCACTATTCATAGACATAAAGTATTTTTATCTACATTTATCAAAACAGCGATTTTTTTTCAAGTGTAAATGAAAAGGTGATCATCCTGTGATGTGTACCTTCAAATTCCACAGCATTATAGCAAAGAATCATCCGCTTCCGGTTTGAAAGAAAACTGTGTCTATTGACTGAAAAAGGCTGAAAGTTCTGATGGTTATCGTATGATTCGTTTGTTGAATTTTGAAATAACGGTGGTTGATAATGTTGTTTCGTCGTGATATGCTTACAAATTACCTGATACGTTACGAGTCGATAGTACAGGTATCATTGATATACCGCGTAAGGATTTTTGTGTTGAAACATTTCCTGCGAATGCGGTTTGATATTAGAGAGATTGAGATTTCCTACGTGTAACTTGTACGTGTACACTTGTACTCTGGTCGGCATTTATTGCGATTGACGTCATTTGCTTTACAAGTTACACGTCGCCAGTAAACGTGTAAAGTGCGAGATACACGTAGGTCTTTAATTCAAGATATTTCATCCCCTTTATTCTATCAAATAGTATAAAAAGTATGGCATTCAATTAATTAAGATTTAAAGTTACTATTTCAATATTGATTTAACCGAACTTAATGTCCCTCTTGAATTTATACAGTCAGCTCAAGTTCACTTAGATTTTACAAGTAGTGGTCTTTGAAAAGAAATCTCAAAAACAGTTACGTGTAATTCAACTTGTACACTAGACGTACTCGTACAAGTTACACGTAGGAAATCTCAACCTCTCTATATTCTCCTGCACTATGCCGCTATTTATGAAACGTATAAGCCTATTAAAAGATCTTAGGTCAATGGAAGCTCATTTAACGAACCACTCACAAGAATTATGCGAACACAGCCATTTAACGTCAAATTCGTTTAGTTTTATTTGCTTATTATCACTTTTGTAACAAATGTATTTCATTTCATTTATGTTTTTCCGACTTAGCATGGTACGAACAATTCTTTAAGTGGTGTTGGGTGATAATTTACCGATAAAATACGCGACATTCATGAAAAGTATTCAAAATTAAAATTTCGTCAGGGTCTGTTTCCGTTCACACAAATTTCGTTTTTCTTGATTTCAAAGTAAAGAGTGAAATGTGGTATCTCAAATCCAATCATCATTAAAATAATTTGAATTCCACAATAACAAATATCCATACCCGTAAAATGGTAAGATAGAAATTTTGACAAATGAGTTAAAGAAGATCCTGACGATAATCTTAACAGCTCTCACAATAGAGCACAAAATTGAGCATCGACGTACCCCTAGCAAGATAAAGGTGGGACCAGGTGCCCGGGAGGAGTAAGCATCTCCTGTTGGCTAGCCGCACCCGCCGTCGATGTTCACGCACGAAAATAAATTGAAAGTATACTTTAAATATACTTATAAATAAGTATATTTAAGATATATTCATATATAAAAAGTATATTAAAAGTATATTTTAATATGTTGCCATGCACCAGACATGCGAACGTACATGTCTGGTCCACGCTGTTAATTAATCTGTTTTTAAGTGATGCTAATGAATTTGAGGACGTTTAACATTTGAATTTATTGGCCATTGCTGTCGAATTATTAATAAAGGAGCGTAGTTACCAATTACACCTCTCGAATGTTTTTTTTTAATGTAACTTTTTTTCTAGCTATACAACTGAATCGATCCTACACGAAATTTGGAGCCGTGCACTCTTTGCAAAATGAACGAATTGATTTTCAGACTAGAGGGCGCTACTGAAATAAATTTCGGCTGTATGTCTGAAAATCACTTTGGCTGGATGAGGATTTAATATACGAAACGCTGAGTGTTTAATATCTGAAACATATGTCTGGTGCGTAATGAATTGATGCGATATCTTCCTAAAAAAGTGAAGATTTGAAACACTCTAGTGTTATTATTATATGATATCCTTAACTAGGAGTGAAAGCTGTAAAAGATTTTATGCCGTTTTCAACAAACGCATATTCTTTTTAATTGTGGTTACTTTTAGCTATATAGTGTTGAAAACTGATTTTTACTCTTTTAATTAACAACAAATATATATATATATAAAACAAAGGAGGGGATCTCCAACAAACCCCAAAATACCAAATGCAAAAACACAGAGCAGACAAGCACAGAAAGAGACGCAAAAGGGACAAGGAACATCAACGCACAACACAGAAACATCAAACACAAAGACTACACATAAACCAACGAGACCAATAGGCAACCTGTACCGACTAAGGACGGCCATCTGCCATGGAAAAAGCAGAAGGTGTGGTTACACTGGATTATATGCGCACAACCCTCCCACTTTTCCGATTACCCAGAGGTCTCGGAGAACGTACAATTGTGGTGTAAAACAACATTCTCACTGTCAGATGACCACACACAAACAAGACCGCAAAACGCAGGGGCCCAAGCAACACAGATTTTAAAATATGTAAATGGATATAAAATGAGGTACCTAATACAATCCGTGTTCTGCCACCTTGAGCTCATGTATGTTATCACCCGAGGAGTCCGACTGACATTCAGAGAGGACAGGTGTTCGGGGCCCTGTCTTCTCTAAAGAGGTTTGGACAGGGCCTCTCATGGAGTTCCGTCGTCACAGTCAGTCAGAGTGCAAGTTTCAGGGAATATGTGTAATAATGGTTTTCATGTAATGACAAACATGGATAATGACCATATCTCCTCACACAGTACAAAATCGATAATTCAGAAAATCATAAACTGAAGGCATACAAAATCAGGATACAACAGGAACCAAAGCAAACAAACAAAAACCGCCACCACATGAATAGAAGTGAACTGCCAATATGGGAGTCAGACCAGGTCACCAGGAAGATACAGCATCTGCGGCATCTAAGCTTTCCTGAAACCTAGGGATTTCGTATAATCCCTGTATCGATCAGTCATTACATGTAACTCCTGGAACTGGCCAGGTATTTCATGTAATTCCTGGAGCTTTCATGAATTTTTTCACTTATTTACTGACCTATATTTAATCTTATATTGAATTTTGATATGAATGTTTTTCGCTCATTTGATGCTGATAATCCTCTCTGACAAGTAAAAAGGGATATTTATGCCAAATAAGTGAAAATGTTCGAACTAGAATAGGTAATTTTTATTCAGAAATTGTTCAAAAAGAAGGGAGGAGATCTCCAACAAGACCCCGTTGCAGCATCAACAGTAAAACACCAAAACACCCGATGCAAAAACGCAAAAGACGAGTACAGCACGAGACGGAAAAGAGACACACGACATGTAAACATCAAACACAAAAGACTACAATAAACCGACGAGACCAATGGGTAATCGGTGCCGACTTTGGACGGCCATCTGTCACGCAAGTAGCAAATGGTGTGGTTATCCTGGATTACGTGCGCACAACCCTCTCACTTCTCCAATTACGCAGAGGTCTCGAAGAACGTATAATTGTGGTGTAAAACAACCTCCTCACTGTAAGATGACATCACACAAACAAGACCGCGAAACGCAGAGGCCCCAGAGACACAGATGAATATGTAAATGGATATAAAAAGAGGGCATGCGTAATACAGTCCGTGCTCTGCCGGCTGTAGCGAGCTCATGTATGTAATCACCCGAGGAGTCCGACTGACATTCAGAGAGGACAGGTGGTCGGGGCCCTGTCTTCTCTAAAGAGGTTTGGACAGGGCCCGTCATGGAGTCCCGTCGTCACAGTCAGTCAGAGTGCAAGTCTCAAGGATGCGCTTGTACAAGACTGTAGATTGGTCAAGTACAAAGCCTAGTGTCCGTCTGGTGACATTAGGATCATATCCACGGTATAAAAGGCGTTTGATGATTCTAACGTATTTTCGATGGTTATGCTGCATACCTTTGATCCTTTTTATTTTGTTTACCTTATCACCATAAAAGACAGGTTGTGTAATACCCATAGTAATGTACTCTGTTGCATGTATAGATCCGAATTTTAAAAGAAGTTGACTGTAATTTTTGTAAAATTTCCAGAAAGTCTTAACTAGTTTATGAAAGCGGAAACCTTGACCTAAAAGTTTTTTGGTAATTTGTAAATTTCTACTGTGAAAATCCAAAATATCAGTACATGCTCTAGCGTACCGGATGAGCTGTGATATGTAAATGCCGTATGACGGTAATCTTGGAACATCACCGTCAAGACAAGGGAAATTTACTATGTTGAATCCAAAATCATCCCTTTTGTCATATACACTTGTATGAATCTTTCCGTTTACAATTTTGATATTTAGGTCCAAAAAGGGTGTTTCTGTATTTGAAAGGTTTGCCTTGTTAAGGGATAATTCTTGTGGATAAATTTCATTCTTATATAATTCAAAAGCAGGATTGTCAAAGGTTAGAATATCATCCAGATACCTAGAAGTATTATTGAAACATTTCAGCTCATCAAATTTTCTTTGCTTTTGAAGATTTTGGATAAATTCTTTTTCATAAGTGTATAAAAATCAATCTGCAACAAGAGGCGCACAGTTAGTACCCATAGGAATTCCTACAATCTGCTTGTATAGATCCTCACCAAATCTAACATAAATATTTTCCAAGTTCAAAGCTCTTATATTATTACTATTAATGCAAAATGGACGTAAAACCAAAGTATAAGGGCGAACAAAAAAGAACTTATCAAACAGGATTGATGGTCAAACTACTACCTTACATGAATAAAAAGAATGAAACGAAAACATAAGTATTTAACCCCATTTACTTTTTTTAATGCACAAAATTAAATGAAAGATTGCCTTAAATGTATAGCAAATAAAAATAAACGCTCAATATCAACAAATTTAGGCCTTTATCAAGTGGAAAACACGAACATAAAAGATCTCTACGTAATATCCATAACATTGTTATTAAAAAAATGTTTTCAAGTTCCTTTTATGTAATACGTTGAAAGCATGTCATACTAATTCCTTGTAAGGACCATAAAATCAATTGACCATGGCACAAAATGTCACGTATTTTAAAGATTTTTGGTAAAGAAGATAGGTATTAATCACTCAGATGAAAATTGGCTTTGTTTTTGCAATTAAAGTGTCTGATTTTTTTTTGGGGGGGGGGATGTTGAAAATATAGTTAACAAAACATTCTCAAAAGGATGGTTTCCATGGTAACGGGTAAAGCAGTCAACTGTAAATTTCTATATTCAATAATTGTATCCTCTAATACATGAATACGTAAAAGAAATGCACTCCATCGATCTATACTCTTCATTTAAGTGGTCTAGGAGAATTAAAACAAGCTCAGAAAGGGGCACCTTTACCTATGTTTTGCATGAATTTGCTTAGTTGACAGCATGTGTAATATTAGATCAGCAAAGTTTTCTGGAGGTCAGGTGCATTTCTTCTTAAAATCATCACCCTAGGACTTTAAAAATTTTCATGTTGTGGAGGTTATGTTTGTTTGCTTTGGTTCCTGTTTTATCCTGATTTTATATGCCTTCGGTGTATGATTCTCTGAACTATCAATTTTGTACTGTATTTGTCATTAATGAAATTCAAGCTTGCAATGATGATTTTGTATTTTCAATCTTTCTCTTTAATGAATACATCATCCAAACTCCGCTAGATTTTTATAAGTGTACCTGATTTATGAAGAATGAATAATTAAGTCAACTAACAGTAGGACAATGTCAATAACTTCCAATAAATAAACTTTGCCTCCATTTTTTTGATTTCTCAATTCGGACAGTTACTTCTACTTCTTGTATGGCAAAAATCGGTTTATAGCCTTTTAGTGGATTACTTCAAAGATAAAACAAATATTTCAAAATTAAAGATATATGTATCGATTTGTGTGAATAAAATAATTAAAAACCGAGTTTTGTAACGCGGCGAATAATAAAGTAAATGACTGTTTAAACTTACATGTAGACACTCAAAAGATTAGAATTGAATTCAATGTTAAATCACATGATTTTCATTTTGGTTAATTTTAATAAATTATGATTAAAATTGATAACAAAAAGATTGGAGGCATTAAATTTAACTATTTTTGGTGATAATTCCATTTACATGTGATTGGAAAATTTCAGAGTCACAGTTCGGAAAAAAGGATACTAATTTTAATTGGGAATTGGGCCGAATAAAGGCCATATAATTAGAGCAAAAATACCTTTAAATTAATGAAGTAACTCCGAACCGAATTGAAACGTGAGATTTTGAACTGTGGCTCATTGACTCACCGGTTCATCAGTACTGCCCTAACCACAATCATGAACCAAAATGTCCATAGCACTTTCTATATAGACGTGGCCTCAGACAGTGCATGCATTTTATATATTCTTTTCATTTTCGTGCGTGAACATCGACGGCGGGTGCGGCTAGCCAACAGGGGATGCTTACTCCTCCCGGGCACCTGGTCCCACCTCTAGCTTGCTAGGGGTCCGTCGATGCTCAATTTGGTGCTCTATTGTGAGTGCTGTTGAGATTATCGTCAGGATCTTCTTTAACTCATTTGTGTCACACTTATGCCCTTTGCCGTGTGGAGCTCGTAAAAAAGTTCCCCGCGAGGGGTTTGACAGTAAGTGTTTTGAATATTTTTCCCTGACATTGTCGCCATAGCACTTTCTATATAGACGTGGCCTCAGACAGTGTATGCATTTTATATATTCTTTTCATTTTCGTGCGTGAACATCGACGGCGGGTGCGGCTAGCCAACAGGGGATGCTTACTCCTCCCGGGCACCTGGTCCCACCTCTAGCTTGCTAGGGGTCCGTCGATGCTCAATTTGGTGCTCTATTGTGAGTGCTGTTGAGATTATCGTCAGGATCTTCTTTAACTCATTTGTGTCACACTTATGCCCTTTGCCGTGTGGAGCTCGTAAAAAAGTTCCCCGCGAGGGGTTTGACAGTAAGTGTTTTGAATATTTTTCCCTGACATTGTCGCCATAGCACTTTCTATATAGACGTGGCCTCAGACAGTGCATGCATTTTATATATTCTTTTCATTTTCGTGCGTGAACATCGACGGCGGGTGCGGCTAGCCAACAGGGGATGCTTACTCCTCCCGGGCACCTGGTTCCACCTCTAGCTTGCTAGGGGTCCGTCGATGCTCAATTTGGTGCTCTATTGTGAGTGCTGTTGAGATTATCGTCAGGATCTTCTTTAACTCATTTGTGTCACACTTATGCCCTTTGCCGTGTGGAGCTCGTAAAAAAGTTCCACGCGAGGGGTTTGACAGTAAGTGTTTTGAATATTTTTCCCTGACATTGTCGCCATAGCACTTTCTATATAGACGTGGCCTCAGACAGTGCATGCATTTTATATATTCTTTTCATTTTCGTGCGTGAACATCGACGGCGGGTGCGGCTAGCCAACAGGGGATGCTTACTCCTCCCGGGCACCTGGTCCCACCTCTAGCTTGCTAGGGGTCCGTCGATGCTCAATTTGGTGCTCTATTGTGAGTGCTGTTGAGCTTATCGTCAGGATCTTCTTTAACTCACTAGTACATTTTGTACCATATATGATACTTTACTGAAACAACGTATTTTTATGTACCGAAACTTCCTTGTACTTAAACTGTTCATACATCCTGCATCAAACTCTTTGATCAATTTTTAAAGAAAAGCCTGGATCTAATGGAAGGACCGGGGATCCATCAACGTCGTCATTATTAATAGCATTGGTTCAACTCGATCTGCTTGATCCACAAGGGCCCTTTTTCAAAATCATTTTGATCAATAAAATATCTTACGTTAGTATAGAGTTTAAGGAATTAACATGGATATTTCAGGGCACACCATTTTCCAACTTTAAATGGGATGCCCCCCTCCTACTTTGAATCTGCCACTGAATATGATCGTGCAAAATTTTAAAAGGAATTCTTTATGAATTTAGGCTATACTTAATTTTATGTTTACGTGTAATTTACGTAAAGGCCTAGTTTTCCCCTCTTCTCATTTTAGACCATGGGCCAGTAGGGTAAACCCTCCCCCCATGTGGGAATTTTGGAGACATATATCATATGAAAGCTTGGTCAGAGCTCTATCAGATTCTGCTTGTTGGACAATTCTAAAGTGATTTAATAGAGGTGTTTTGGGGCAAAAACCTGTTTTTTCATGCAAAAATCAATTAAAAGAGGAAAAATCAAATACATTTCATACAAATAGTAATTCAAAAAATAAAAACATTGGAATATATAGTGTGTTGTGTGCTCTTTCCGATGATATAAGTTTGTAGTTCCAAATTTTACTTTGTATGTGAATTTTGGGGTAAAAAAGTAATTTTTTTGCTAATTTTGGGGAAATGTTCCAAGAAAAATAATTTTCATCTGCTGCACAGTTTCGCGGTATGGCATAAACTCGTGTTTTTATCATTTCGAAAATAATTCCAGATTCTCCTCTTACAAATGACATATATCTTGTATCTTTATTTTTTCACAAGCCTCCCAAATGTTGTTTTAAGACAGAAATAAGTGTTTTCAGTTAAAATTCAATGATTTATGTATATTATTTTTAAAAATCTTATTTGTTATAAAAATAATTATCAAAATCTACATTCTAGTGTAACTATGTAAGCTCTTTCGTGTAATACCTGCTTTATATTCATTGCTTTCATTATTTGGTAGTTTTGGGGAAAAACACATATTTTTCATGCAAAAATTGCTTATTTCTGGAGGAAATTTATTAAATCTGAACGGATCTATGAATTCATAGTTGACATGCATTTTCAATTGTAATCTTTCAGATTTGCTCAAAAATAACATGTTTGAAGTTCATTGAATCTATTTTCTTAACGATTTTCGGGTCAAATTCCTATTTTTCGTTAAAAAAAAATAACAGATTTCTGGTAAAAAATGAATAATTCTTAATGCTAGCTATAATTACACATTGAAAACTTATTTCGTATGTGAATTCAATTATCTTGTCAAATTACAGTAATATTGAGTGTATCCGTGATTTTTTTTTTTTGGGGGGGGGGAAAAAGGATTTTCTGTGCAAAAAATGAATACTAATTTTGAGAAATTCGTTGTAATTTCATTTCCTCTTTTCTGACTGATAACTTGAACAATTGAAAGGATGTAACTATTCTGGGAAATGAAAAGAAATGTAGATAGATATTAATTTGATTTATATGATCCAGGCATTTTCGGGCAAAATTACTAATTTTAGTACAAAATAACAGATTTCTGTCAGTAAGCTTTTAATTTTGTTTCTTTTGGTAAATGAAAATATGAGATCTGTATTTTTATGTAATAACACTCTTTTAATCAAGTGAAATGACCCAAAAGAGAAATAATTGATATTATTGATATTTGAGACAAAAGATCTGATTTCTTTCAAAAATCTCTTATTTCTGGAAAATGATTATTATGTAATGCTACATCATGTAGAAAATGAAAAATCATTTATTGCAACATTAAGAGACATATATTTTAAGATCCATTTAGTAGTTTTATAATTGTGCATTTTGGGGTCAAAATTATGTTTTACATGTATATAAAAAATAACTCAAAAGTGGAATTTGTTTTGTTATAAATCATCTTTCAGATCATCATTTTCCTCATTTGTGATGTATAAACATGATAATTGATTATAACTCTTTATGAAAAGGTTTATTTTGTCTCCTCGAATTTTGGAGTGAGAGTTATGTTTTGTTTTAAAAGAACATATTAGAAAGTTTTTAAAAGTATTTAGTGAAAATATTGCCTTAAATATGTACATTTTAGCTCTACTTTGTCAATATTCTTCCCAGAACCAACGAATAATTTGTAAAGAATTCAAACATATACCTCATTACGCCAATGGAGTAGATACTTTGAAATGACTGAATTCATGTGAAATGAACCATTTTCAACGATTTCTCATATGATATATGTAGAACATACACATACTATGTAATATGTAAAGAGGAAATTGAAGACGGAAAAGGTTTATGATATCAAAGATGATCTTTTTGGATTCATATCAGTTACTTAATTCTTTATTAATTCTTTCTTAACTCTTTATTATTAAACGTTTATTCTCATTCTGATAAAAAAGAGGAACTAATTCATCCAAACTAATTCATCCAAACTAATAACCAACTTAGCAATGAAGAATATCATCATATGATGAAAATTAAGTCCAGATTTCATGAACTGCTTGCTATTCTGTTTAATTCTAATAAAAAAGTAAAGTTGCAAAATGAACTTGATTATTACAAATAATTAATGACAAATTGCATATGAGAGTAATATTATCAACTCAAGGACAAAGACAAAATATCTCTTTTTTTCAAATTTTGATATGAATCATATTGTTGTGCCTAAATTATTATTACAATTAGAATAATATAAATTATAATTATAATATAATATGATAAACAAACGAATGTATAATATGAAGAAAATGTTGATTTGAAGGATGGTGATTTATAGTTTTAAGTGATATTTTCTATAAATATAAAAAAAATTAATCCCAAAATTCATATAAATGCAAATGTTTTAAATATGACTCAACAATTATGACTCTTGAAAGGAGAAAGAATTAGACAACCAAATAAAAGCATGAATGAATTTTATAGATGGATGTATAGCATGTTATGAAAATAGACATTTTTCAAAAATTGATGATTTTCAAATGAAAAAAAGGTCTTTTGTCAAACAATATCAATTGATTTCTCATCAAGACCATCTCAGTACTAATCTCCCTTGTTTAGATTCAACATATGATAGAAGTTCTGAAATCATCAACATTTGTTCATAAATAAGGATTTTTTCCCAAAATAAAAACGAAATTAAATTTCATAAGATCAAATGAACTGACAATTCATTATCATATGAAATTGAATTTCCCGAAAGTAATCATTTGTCAGTCGAGTAAGATGATAGAAATTATCATGATATTCTCATAATAGATACTTTTCACAAAAAATTGTTATGCCCCTGTAATCGGAAATTCTTTTGAAAACATTAACCTTGATCATAACATTTGAAGGGCAGGTGATAGGGCCTTCATATCATTGTGGCATGACCAACCTATTGGTACAAAATAATGACCTTTTGACCTTAACTTTGAAGTATAATCTATATTAAAGCTGTGTTACTGAGAAAGATGTCAAAGGGGACATTCATGTTTCACAAACACATGTTTTCATTCATCATGGACATTTAATTATGGTTTCCAATTATATTACGTTCATTTGATAAGATATTTGTTTGCCCAAGTGAGAATACCATCATCTGTAGATAATATAATGGACTTATTAGTTAATGCCCAAAAATTGTTGTTTTTCTGTGCCAAAATAGTGAAGAAAGAAAACTACTTTCACTAAAAACATATTCTCCTTGAGCAAATCTGAAATACTGACATTGAAAAATATATACAACTTATGAATTCAAAGAACGCTTCAGATTCAATAAATAACTAACGAAATTAGCATTTATAAAAGTTGTTTCCCTCAAAAAATAAAATTTAGGGACAAATTATGTATAGAACGTTTATAATGTTGAAGAGCATAAAAAGTAACACCAGAAAATAACTTTCAATAATTGACTTCATTTGGGATTAAAATTTCACATGTGAATTCAAAAAGAAGCCAATTTTGATAAAAAGCACAATTTTCTGTCGAAAAACAGCAATTTCAATGTTTTTGCAATAAAAGAACAACACAAAAATATATCTTCTTATTGAGGATACTTTGAAATTATTTTAATATAATGAAAAAACAGCCATAAACCATATTGTGCAAGTTAGAGGCAGAAAGGGTAGATTTTTTCAATTTTATTGCGAAAATTTGCTGAAAAAAACTCACTTTTTACCCAAGAAAAAGTTGAATTTGGAGCATAAAACTTACACACCCTGAAAGAACATTAAAAATACTATATATTCATGCCCTTTAATTTTTCAAATAATAATACCTTTGAATATTAATAACTTTTTCCTATTTTCCCCCAAAAAACCTGTTTTAAATTATTTTAAATTTGTCCAACAAGCGGAATCTGAAAGAGCTCGATCCAAGCTTTCAGATGATATATGTCTTGAAAATTCCCAAAGGGGGGGGGAGGGAGGTCTTTGGTGGCCCAAGGTCTATTTTAAGGTATTCAATGGGCAATGAAAGAAATGATGCCAAAACACTGACATTGAATGTATTCATCATTAAAAATCATTATAACAGTATTACTGTGCCATATGATATTCTAAAAAAATTGATACTATCCTAGTAGATATTGAAATAAGAATGTAGAAAAGTTTTTATTAGGGTCTTGTTATCTCCCCTTGATGAAAATATCGAGGAAAAAAATAACTGCAGAAAAAATTATTGTTAATTTTTTTGATTTTTTCAGCGAAATTTGATAATCTATATTTTTTTAGAATTTTTTTCAGCAATCGAAATTTTAAGCCCGATCATTCTGTTGAAAATTTTGATAAAAAATAACATTTTCCCATTGAGTTAAATGTCAACTCTTAGGACGCATAACTCTTTATGTATCCTATTTTTTCAATATCTAAATTGCTCAAAAATTTTCAATTAATTTTTATATTATATTTATGCAGTGATTTTCGTTGACAGGATTCCATAAATTAACCCAATTATTTCTCATTACCCATTGAATACCTCAAAAATATAATATTTATGTTCATTCATTGACAGCTGTGTTTAATTTTACTATTGCAGTAGTGACTAAGGCTAAATATAGTACAAAGTTCTAAGCACTTTGCAGGCGGAGATAGTAGAATCTTCTCGTGTAGCAGGCGGTAGTAGACGTATGCTGATAAAAAATAAGATAAGGTACATCTACTTTGAGGAATGTTAAATTGGAATGGCAATAAACGTCTATCCCGAGTTTACTCTGGCTAAATGAAAAAAGAAATTTTGGGTAAGTATCGCATATGTTTTCTGCTTTTTTATGACTAATAAGTAAACATAGTGTAGGAACGCTCCTGTTCACGACCAGTAACATGTACTAATCATACTTGATTGTTACCATACATATACGATAAATAGAATTACCGAAACCCTATAAGTATATTCTCCAGTATTACCATTATGTTGTTTTATACCCCTATAATGAAGTTGAGGGAGTATACATGTATAACAGCAAAGTTCGTGTTTACTATTTTTTATTATCTAATAAGCTTTATTTCTATAAATACACATTCAATCAAGTTTGTGTTCATGTAGTATTAGGTTATGTAAGCTTTCTTTAAATATGGAACTTGTCACAGTGTACATACCTAGGGACTCAAAAATCTCAATTTAACGATAGAATTTAACTGTATTAAATTGATTTTATTCTTTAAGTTGCAATTTCACGGCAATCTAATTCATTTAAATTACGAAGTACCACCTGTGTATGAAGTATCAGTCTTCAGAAAATGTTCTATGCTGAATCTATAGCATTTTATACCTTCTAGTGCTTACGCAATAGATGGATATTACATTGGCACATGTAAATCTCCAAAAAACTTATTTCGTACGAAAGCGTAAACGTTCCTACACTGTGCTTAAATATCATGATCATGTTTCAGGAACAATTATGCCTAATGAGATAATGATGATTGTATTACAGTCTTGATGATTTAAGGTAGATCTCCTAGATATAATGTCCGCGCAGCTCACCTCAGAAATAGGAAAATTTAAGTTTTCTCTACTTTGTCGGTATATTTTCCTATTAAAATTTAGATAAGGGGATAGATCTCCAACTCTCATTACAAGCAGTGTATGATATACCGTATAACCAGAAGTTTTCGCGATATACTAATTTTCGCTATATTCGCGAGTGATTTAGAATCGCGAATAATTATTCTCGCGAAAAATTGTGTTTTATATGGTTCACCATAAATTGGTATATCTGTTACATTTCTTCATATTGTACAAGTGTCATTGTTCATTTTTCCTTATTAGACGTAAAGAGAAGTGAGTGGAGTATGTTCTCACGATAGCAATAACGAAAACTTCAATAATGAAAGGTACAAAATAGTTACATCATATGTACATATTTGGTTGTAATTTAGGAATCGCGAACAATTGTTCTCGCGAAAATAAAGACACCCTATTGTACCACAAAATCGCGAAATTTGATACTCGCGAAAATTTCTGGTTATACGGTACTTCGGTTGATCGTCTCTTCAACGCATTCAAAATTTTTAATTTCTGTTATCAAAATTTCTTGACATTTCTAAAACGTGGGTCCTCTAGCATCATGTCCAACTTATCCTGCTACGTCTTTCGGTGAATGTTTGGACAATATCAATTTCACACTCTTTGGCAATATTAAATTATTTAGATTGAGGATCAGTGACGAGGGTAACATGTAAGTACCCAAAACGTGCATGTCTGGTCCATGCTGAAAAAAATATCTGTTCTTAAATGATGCTATTGAATTAGAAGACGTTTGACATATGTCTGTACGACCAATGCTATGTTCATAGAAAAAGAAAATCCTTTTAAATGGGGAGATTTCTATCTTAATTTAAGCGTGACGTCGTCGACGTTCTCCATTTATCGGTTACGTACCGCTTAGATTAACGTAGAAAACTACTCCCTATCTAAACCTATTTTCTTTCACTGTGAGCGTAGTATTTATCGTAGGTATATATATCATACTCCGTTATTTATGTGAGTTCGAGATCTATCCCCCTTTATAAAATTGAAATCCCACAATTTGCCGAAAAAGTAGAAAAAACTTCAATTTTTTCGATTTCTGAAGTAAAACAGTGCAAGACTGTAAGATGTTTTCTTGAAAAAAATGATTTTTAAACGGGCCATTGTGGACATCAAGCAGATCGAGTTGTAACAAGGATGATGATGATGATGATGATGATGATGATGATGGATCTCTGATCCGTCCACTAAATCCAGGCATTGCTTTAAAAAATGGTTAACTTGTCGTCTGCAGGATGTTTGAACAGTTTTTAAAAGTACAAGGAAGTTTTGGTACACAAAAAATACGTTGTATCAGTACGATATCATATTCTGTAGCGTGCCGTCCAATTGTAGTCCTTCCGTCGTAATCTTTACTAAATGCTGTGATCTGTATTTTTTTATTTTATGCTAGTAATGTAAGTAATTGACGCCACAATTAGTTTACAATAAAAATGTACGTCAGATACCATCCAAAAAGGGAAGTAACTCTTATGTTAGGAAATACCGAAAATTTGAACAGCGAGATATCATCATAGAGTGTCTTTTCCTAACATAAGGGTCGGTGTCTAAGACGTAACGTGGATCCGTGCTATATACATGATTGAGAAATTAAAGTCTTCTTACTTGTCACCTCCTTGGACAATATTTCAAACAAATCAATTGTTATGTACAGACATGCCTACCTATTTTAATTTAGGGACGTAAAGCGTAATATACAGGACAAAATAAGTTAGGGATAATTCTCCACATTCTCGTTCAAAACAGTGTTGTGTTATTTTCATCAAAATACTGGAGCTGCACTAGGGACACTATTATAAAAGGAAACCGGTCAAAAAAATGTCTGGTCATTGCTTTCATTTTTTTGTAATAGTTTTTAACATTCCCCATTTCCAATTTTGATTAAAATGCTTATTTCACCAAAAATCCTTTTGTTTCTCTTTTATCCCTTTTTTAATTACCCTTACTTAATAAACCTTCCAGATTCATTGAACACATGATTATCATTTAACTTTAAATGATTGTTCTGTTTAAAACCCCTCATTATAATGTGTTTTTCTCCCTCTTTTTCTTACGTTTTCAAAATTTTGTATGGGTTATGTCAGATTTTCGTTTACAACGATGAGCTAAGTTTGAAAACAATATCATTGTGTACTTTGGATCAGAAATGCAATTTCTACTACTTATTAATGAATGGTTCATTCCGTGTAGATTTTGGGTGAAAATTCTACTTTTTTGTAATTCGCATTTTTACAGAAATTTGTAGGAGACAGACACTAGGTTCCGTTGAATTTTTTGCAGCCCAGAGTTGTGTCAATACTGACAGCTTACTGAAAAATTGATGATCTCAATTATGACAATGGAACTATGCAAATAAAACGAAGTCCCTATCACAATGGTAATCCAATGCTAAATCTAAATAAATATCCTGTAGCTTTTTTGACGCAGTATATGAACAATTGACAGTAAAATTTTAACGAAATAAAAATATCGGCATTTAACTAATTAGATTTTGTTGCAAGCTTAATCATTTATAAAAATGCTTATAAGACGTATGACAAAAAAAAACCGCTCAATTTACTAAAATTTTATGTACACGAGTCTATACATCTGTTTTTCGAAAGTAATTCTTATATAAATTGATTTCATATATTTATATGAATAGGCGTTAAATAGCACAGCAAAATCGTACAGCGTAATTACAGCTCAAAGACGTAAATATTATGCCAAAATTGTAAAAGTAGGCATGTGCGTGTGTTAAACGTCTTCAAATTCGATAGCATCATTTAAAAACAGAACATGTTTGGATAGCTAATCCTCAACAGTGGTACATCTAGCCGATGTGACTTTCAGACAAGCCAATTCCTTTTGACAAGCGTGACGATTTCAGCTTCCACATAAATAACTTCCCTTTCATGAGTAGCAACATTCCGTCTTCTCCTTCTTATGGCGTTTTTGTTTCTCAGCTGATGTGGTACGCCAGGGCATGTTCCAAATATGGATATTTCATCGTTAGAGCAAGACGGCTAGCAAGTAAGCTCCTTGTTCGGGGTTATATAACATAATGGCTGAAATTATCATTGAGGAAGTTCTTCGGTCGCTACGGGGATATAATAAAAGCATATCAGATCCCCTTTTCCTAGATGATCAGTGACATTCTGCATTGTGATTGAATGACTGTCATCATCATCAAACAAAACATACTTACCTGATCGAGACATTAACCGAATTTGACAGGTATCCATGGAGCTGCTGCGACGGATGTTACATGCAATCAGGAGATGCTGACTCTCCCCGGGCTCCTGGTCTCACATAGGAATGCTGTTCATTCCGGGGTTTGCAACCGTTACGATTGGAGTTCTCGCGATTTGACCTTGCCTTCTCGACTTCTTTGATGTTTACTTATAGCTATTAATTTTGAGTATCAACTTATCAAGGAGAAAATACTCCAAAAGAGACAAACAAGTAATCCAGAATTATGAAAAATAAAATCTCAGGAAGCAATTTCTAGCTAGATGTGTTTCATTTTAATGCATATTTTCTGTTCAGTCAGTTGCGAAATTATGTCAATGTATCATGATCAAAAACTAGTAAATTATAATATTATTGAAGAAAAGAGGGGATCCCCAACAACACTCGGTTGCAGCACCCACAGCACAGTGAAGTAACGCAATAATAGTTATGCGGTTTGATCCTGTCATACTTCCTACTCGAAGTAGGTCTGTAAATTGTGGGGATGAGGCTGAAGGCCGAACACCCTACATATTTTTCGCATACTTTGAGTAGGAAAGGAATAAACCCTTTAAAGAATTTATCATGCCGAGAACCATTTCGTAACGTTTTCTGTGTAATTTTTGACGTTTGAAAATTTCGTGACCTATCTCGGCGTCAAGGAAGGACACCAAGTGACCGTAATACTGCGACATCATTGGCTGAAATTAGTAGGAAGCGTGATAAAGGCTCAAATGATAGTAAATTGTTCATTACAAAATATTTTCCTGGTCTGTTTGTTACATCACTTGTATGTAGTAGATTACTTTGCTTGGAAATGGGTTTCTAATATGTTTGTATAAATTGTTCCTAAAATCTTCATGATACATCCTTTAAAAATGTAATGTAGTTCTATTGCTCTAATTATCATATCAAATATATATGGAAAAGATCAGGTCTGGAGTATTTTTTAATTATGTTTTTGTTGTGTATGTAAAAATACAATTATAGGAATTTTACGAAACTGTGTCAGCTCAAGCTGCGAAATCATAAGGTTTGCAAACAAGACTTAATTGTGTCTCTCATGGCCCAATCCAACTGAATATACTAATGTCGGTTACATCGTTTCAACAGAATAATAAAACAAAATAAAAAAGGTTAATATAATTTAGGTGGTTTATGTAGGTGTGTAGCAATAGTAGCTGAATATACTAATGTCGGTTACATTGTTTCAATAAAATAACAATATAGAAATAAAGGTTAATCTAACTTCGGTGCTTTATGTAGGTGTGTGTGTAGCATGAGTAAACGTATGTGAACTGTATTAAAGTCGAATAAAAATTCGTTTTTGCAGGTGCATGTAGTATGAAACAAAGGAGGGGGATGAAGAATCCATAAAGGACAGACGGATGCTTCGCAATCAAATTTATATAATTGGTTGACACCGTTTAAAACAGTGATAAACATTCACCATGATATTACCAAACAGACGCGAAAAATCAACAATATATTTTCTAATAGTTTCCTGTTTTGCATACCATTCAATTACTTGTGTATACGCTGAATGTCATACAAAGGATACTTTGCTGAAGCCATATCTATCTTTCATTAAAAGGATTCTGGTTTACAACGTAGATCATCAACTACCATGTACACATATGTGTCAATTTACTGATACGTCAAACAATCGTTCAACCCTCAAAAAATGTTCCATGAAAAACAGCACAACGCCAACCAATCCCAGTGTACAGAACACATCATTGTATATCCGAACGTATCTACAAGATAAGTGTAATTGTTCCATTCAATTTCAGGATATGGATATCCCTTCTTTATTCAATAATCTATTATTTCCGCTGATATGCAGCTTGGTGGAGGTGTTCCCGGTGAACATTTTCGAAATATTAGACGTAAACAATAAGGATTCAATAGTTAGCCATTATGAAACAAAAGCATTACCTTTATACGTGACTGCCGCTGTTTTGGCTTTCATTGGTATCGTCGGTAATATCATAACAATATGTGTAATCATGTGTCATCCATCGTCACAAACACCAACCTACAGATTATTCATTCATTTAGCGATTGGAGACATTTTAAGCATTGTGCTAACGTTTATGTCTTACTTCACAGGTTTTACTTTGGCTGTATTATTTTGCATGAAAGAAAGGTATCTTCTGCCACTCTTTTATCTTTTAGTTTATCTTTGTCAGGAAAATTCATCTGTTCAAATTGTCCTGGTGTCCATTCTCAGATATTTAATAGTTGTTCATCCACTAAAATCCCGTAAACATTTAACGAGCAGAAGAGTCTCCTATTCATCGTGTTTAGGATCATTGATAAGCGTCGTTATTACCACTGCGGTTCTTGCTCCATCAGGAAAAGAATCCCTTTTGGGAGACTCAGTGTCAGTCTTTCAATCTTCAGCAGACATGTCTAAATCTTACTTTATTTTCAATATCTGTATGACTGCTGTTTACACTGCATTACTCCTAACATTTCATCTCCTCAAAATAAAGCAGGTGTCCAATTCCAGATCTGCCAATCAGTCGACTAATAATATGATCATGACAGTTACATTACTGACAGGGATATATACCATCCCAGCTGTCGCCGGAGTAGCTGTATCGGTTCTTTCGTTGGCATTAGGGACGGAGTGGTCCAAAAAAAATCCATTTAACATTTATTGGATTAATATAATGTGGATGATTAGGTATGGTGCAAATCCCTTCATTTACTTCTTTCTGTCACCTCCTGGGAAAGCGTTTTGCTCTAGTATAGTCAATACAGCATCATGCTTTCGAAAGAAATTTTAGATCTGTTACCAAATGTGACATTGCCTCTGCCCCTGCGTTTAGCTGTTCCATTCATGTAAACTTAAAATAAAGAGGATTTTACTGTGCGTTCTTTGAGACCGCTGTGTAACCAGACAGGAATGACGGTTTTACTCACGTAATCTGCTTCTAGTTTGGCAGATGGCCGTCATAAGTCGGCAACTGTTGCCTATTGTCTAATTTGTTTATTTTTCATGTGTAGAATTATTTGATGTCCTCATTAATATTTGATCTTCCTTGTCCCCCTTGTGTCTCTTGATGTGCTGATCTTAAACTTTATTTTCACATTTGGTAGTTTCTGTGTTTTGCTGTGGTGATGTAACCGAGTCACGTTGGAGATATCCTCCTTTACATTCCATCCTTTGTATGTGCTTGAATACTAGAATTTTGACTACTACCGGTAATGTTCAATGGTCTCATTATTCTATGCGATAAATTTCTTGTTTAATAAGATGATATAGTTTTATCTTTAGAACAATGAAGTTACATAATAGAATTTTACTGTACACATGTACATTCTTTTTACTTCAGTGAATTGTATGTGGTAAAGGGGTTATGGTCATTCCGTACCCAAAGTTTACCAAGTCGTACCATAACCATTCTTGTCATGACCAACTCGTACCAAAATAAAAAGTCAATTGAATTCCATGTTGCCAACTCGTACGAAATTTTTGTCAATTCGTACCAATAATTTTTTTTAACTCATACCTAATTTTTACCAACTCGTACCCAATTTTTGCCAACTTGCACCCAATTAATGCTAACTCGTACCATATCATATACTCCTTCCTTTTGATTTTTGTGCTACCCGTTTCATACAAATTGCCATGAACTCTTATTGTAACAAGGTACCCATTATCACACAGTAAACATTTCCTGAATTTTCTAAAAATATTCTTTGCAACTTTTAAACTTAGCTCAGGGTACGATATCATTTGATGACACATTGTACATGTTTAAGTTTTGGGGTACCTTATATCTTGTATTTTCATTGGTACGAGTGAATGGTACGAGCACAATATTATTATGATATAGATAGAACTGGTACCGGTTATTATTGGTACGAATTTCTAAGAACCATGGTACGAGTTTTTAGGTACCATGGTGCGAGTTTCTAAGTACCACGGTTCGAGGTTTTAGGTACCATGGTACGAGTTTCTAAGTACCACGGTACGAGTTTTTAGGTACCACGGTATGAGTTTCTAAGTACCACGGTACGAGTTTTTAGGTACCATTGTACGATTTTCTAAGTACTATGGTACGAGTTTCTAAGTATCATGGTACGAGTTTCTAAATATCATGGTAGGAGTTTCTAAGTACAATGGTACGAGTTTCTAAGTACCATGGTACGAGTTTCTAAGTATCATTGTACGAGTTTCTAAGTACCATAGTACGAGTTTCTAAGTACCATGGTACGAGTTTCTAAGTAACTTGGCACGACTTAATGTACAATACGAGTTGGTAGAAAATATGGTATGAGTTGGTTATTGTATGAAATGGTTTTGGTACGAGTTGGTAGTCAGGTATGGCACATAGTGGCAGGTACGAGTTGGTTATGGTACGAATTGACCATACTCCAATAAAGGTAACATGATTTCTTCCTGTGCAGATCTATCACAATATGTCATTTTAAATGTATCTTTAATCGTCATTATATATACCCAATTGGTGTTTATCTAACATGACACCAATTAAATGTATACATGTATCATTGTTCCAGTAATTGAATGTTAATGATTTATTGATGTTGGGCGATGTAAGTGTCTAACTGAAGCAAAGTGTGCTTTCGGTATTTTTTTAGATAATAAATAACGTTTAAACTTGTATAATCCTACTTTTAGATACTTTAACTTGCATCATAAATTATATCTAACATGATTCATGTGTTATTATACATTCAACATTTTGTTGACTGGGAATGAGGGCAATTTTTTATTTCTTGGACCGGTATTCTCATGAGAAACGGAAGTAGGGCAAACTGACGGAGATATAACACACCTTCATAGAAAAACCCCCAGGTAACACAATAATACGGAAGTGCTCCAACTCCATACCTTCATGAAGAAAATTCCAAACCACTTTTTCCCGCACCAGACACGTGTCTCGAATATTAAATTCTCATCAGTGATGCTTCCAGCGAAGTCACCAAAATTTATATCAGTAGCGCCCTCTTGATTGTTTTGAATTTAGATTTATACATTCACTGTACAGAGATTGCGCGGCTACAAATTTCCTGTCAGCTGTCAGTTTTTGTAAAACAACAGTATGGTTACCATATTCTAATGCTTTGGTTATTAAGAAGCTAAAAAACGCCTGCTTTTAACGACATCGTTATAGCAATGCATGACGTCATAGCATAACCTGCAGTAAAATGTGAATCTCCTTGCAGCTTTTTAATCGCTCAGCCAATCAGAACGCGCGTTACAAACTGAGTGCATTAGAATCAGTGTCTAAAACATTTTCGAAATATTTCTGTATGATCTCAAACGGGTTCTGTTGAAACATTTCTGACAAAACACTCCGAGAACATTTTAAACACTGTGCAGTTGTATAGAATGTTTTTAAAACCTTATAACAAAATGTATGAGCGCTGATCAAAATGAAATGTTTCCAAAATGTTTATTGATATTTTTTTGGAACCACAAAAAATCACGTTTCTATAACATTTACTGCAATATTTTTGACATCTGGGACGAAGGACATTTTAATCTTATTTAAATCATTTATGTCACACTTATGCCCTTTGCCGTGTGGAGCTCGTGAAAAAAGTTCCCCGCGAGCGATTTGACATTAAGTGTTTTGAATATATTTCCCTGGCATTGTCGCCATGGCACTTTATACATAGACATTACGTCAGACAGTGCATGAATTTTATATACTGTTTTCATTTTCGTGTTGAAACATCGACGGCGGGTGCGGCTAGGCAATAGAGGACGCTTACTCCTCCCGGGCACCTGATCCCACCTCTAGCTTGCTAGGGGTCCGTCGATGCTGAATTTTGTGCTCTATTGTGAGTGATGTTGAGATTCTCGTCAGGATCTTCTTTAAATCTTTTATGTATGCACAATCTCCAAAGTCCAGTAAGGAATGTATTGTAGGTAGCGCTTTAAAAGAAGCAAATATTTTTTAAATCGTTAAATGACCTATGAAAAAGCTCTATCCGGAATCAAACCAATTCATACTATTATCTATTACATTCTTTAGATTGAAGATCACTGACGAGGGTTAAGTACCCGAAACGTGCATATCCATGCTGCCAATTTATCTGTTCTTAGATGCTATTGAATTTGAAGACGTTTAAAATTTGAACTACTTGATGAGTGTCACTGCTAGTGGACCAGGAGTCCCCGAGAGCACATGTAGCTAAATTCGATCAACTTCGGTTGATCGCGTGTCTCTTCAACGCATTCGAAAAATTCTGCTATATTTCCGGTAATTTTTTTGACATAATTTTCACACTCTTTGGCCATATTACATTGTTTAGATTGAGGATCACTGACGAGGGCGAAGTAACCGAAACGTGCATGTCTGGTCCATGCTGTAAATCTATCTCTTCTAAAATAATACTATTGAATTTGAAGACGTTTAACATTTGAACTATACTTGGCGAGTGTCACTGCTGGTGGACCAGGAGTCCCCGAGGGCACATTTAGCAAAGTTCGATCAACTTCGGTTGATCGTCTGTCCCTTCAACGCATTCGAAAAATTCTGTTATCAAAAATTTCTTATTTCTTATTTCTTAAACGTGGGTCCTGTGGCATCATATCCCACCCGTCCTTGTACATTTTTGGTACATTTTTTGACATAATTTTCACACCCTTTGGCCATATTACATTGTTTAGATTGAAGATCACTGACGAGGATTAAGTACCCGAAACGTGCATGTCTGGTCTATGCTGCAAATTTATCTGTTCTTAAATGATGCTATCGAATTTGAAGACGTTTAACCTTATTGACAGTAAGTGTTTTGATTTTTTCCCTGACATGGTCACCAAAGCACTTTCTATATAGACATAACCTCAGACAGCGCATGGGTTTTTGATATTGTTTTTATTTGCGTGCGTGAACATTGACGCCATGTGCGGCTAGCCGACAGGGGATGCTTACTCCTCCCTACCACCTCTACATGCTCTAGCTTGCTAGGGGTCAATCGATACTCAATTTTGTTCTTTATTTTGGTTGCTGTTGAGATTATCGTCGGAAACTTCTTAAACTCACTTGACCTATGAGTTTAACCTACGTTTGAAAGCTTTTACCAGAAACATTTCTCTTTGTATTGGCATATTTCATAATTCGTATGTGCATTCCGTGTAACGAATAATTCAGTATGACTCATTTTTTTAAACCTCTCGGCTTTGACATTTTCTATTGATCTACATCAGTGAATTAAAGTCAAACATAAATCCGAAAATCAAAATTCAAAACTCGAAATTAATAGGCATTTAAGAATTTTAAGAGACTCTGTAAAGACCAAAATATTTTGAAAATAGCATGTCATGGATTTTTATGATTTTCTCTATTATTGGTATGTATACTTCATTGGATACAAAATTACATATTTTTTAAGATAACAATTTCGGTTACCATGAAAATGAGGTCTGCCTATTTATAGCACTAAACCAATGATCATATAAGTCATCTTTGGTAATTATGTTACCATGGAAACCATTGTCAAAGCTAACTGGTTTTAACAACTAATAATCGTTAATCTACTCTTAGAACATGTACTAATTATTCACATTTCTTTCAATTGGCCGAATCCTATTCAATCAAAATCAGTCGAAAATTTGCAAAAACTGCAGTCAAAATCAAGGCCTATTGTTGCCCATTAACAAAAATAACACAAAACGTCAGGCTGATAACACCATCACTGTTGTCAGAATAAAAAATGTATTATCTGATAAATGTAATCACTAAAAAAGAAATAAGTGGGACCTTGTTTTGTTCTCCTACATTTTGAAGTCAAAAATGGTTGCCATGGCAATTTTTCATTTGACGCATGAAGACTGCATTTTTTTTTTCAAATTCACTTGGGGTTTCATTTAGATTACTTATATTGCTTGAACTTTACTTACGGACAAAAGTAGAATTATTTCTTTGATTGTGCACTTCCAAAATTGTCAAAGTCATTGACTCTAATTTCATTAAAAATGCATTTTTTTTTTGTCATTTTATTATTCATAATTTTAGGCTTGACTATCATATGTTTCTATAGAAAGAAAACTTCTTTCTTAAATAAGGACCGAAAGGAGGAAAAAACTTTACAATTCTTAATCTATAACATTTCTCCTGAAAAATAAGCTTCGAACACAAATTACGATAATTTAACAATTTTTCATTTGTATGTATGAAATACCAACTACAAATCAAGGATGACATTGATTTTGAGATTTTTGCAACTTTGGTCAATAAACAGAGGAAATATCCGAAATAACTATGTATGTGTTTGTTTTACACAATACCACATGAATTTAGTCAAATTTTGTGATTCGCAGGCAAGATGACCTCGACAATGGATCCTGTGCCCTTGAAAAATTTCGAAGTGATTTTTTTCAATTGATAATGCTGTTTTATACGCACTGATAAAAAAAATTGCTTAAAGATATAAAGGGACAGCTAAAACAATCACCAGTAAATTACTCAATGTGTAATAGTACTGAACAGAATGTCACCATGGTAACCATTTCTTATACCCTTTTGAAGAAAATTTTTAAGAGGTCCCACTCAAATTTGAACATTTTCTTAAAGTTCGAGGATTGTACTTTAAAGATAATTGGCACTAGAAATCAAGTAAGCCTGACATTTCAAAATATTTGCCCTTAAAATTTAGCAAAATCACGTTGGATAACAAAGCAGGCACACAACGTTGAAACGTTAACATGACGTTAATATTAAGTTGCGAAATTGAACAACCTAAATTTGACGTCATAACAACGTAGAAACTTCAACGTTGAAACAACGTCGATTTTCAATGTTGTTTCGACGTCTTATTCAGCTCTGTTAATCGGGTTTCAAATTTCGACATTCAAATGTTCTTCCCTCGGTCCCGATGAGAACGACGTTGCAATGACAAATATATATATATATGTTATTAATAAATAAATGTTTTTAAATTCATGCGTTAAATATGTGAATACAAGTTTGGGTGTTTTAAGATTTGGCGATTTGATTTAGTGTAGTACTATAAATTTTCAACAATAAATACCGATCCCTCCCCAGAAAGATTCAGTTTTTCAATAAAATGTTAATAAATGCTCGTATTTTAATGATCTAGATAAGAGTTTAACCATGTGTACACGTAGCTGGAATATTTGCTAGCGCGCGGGCAGTAGACAAAGGAGCAGTAGAGATAAGAAAGACGTCAAAGTACAAAGTCGATTATTCAGAACTGAAGACATACAAAATCAGGATAAAACATGTACCAATGTAAAAAAATAAACTATCTACCACATGAAAAGAATTGAACTCCCAATATTGGAGTGAAACCAGGGACTCAACAGCAATAAACGGATAGGTAGTTCCGGAACAATTTTATACGCCGCTTCAAAATATGTATTCTTACGCCTCTTAAAGTATGTTACAGTAATGTAAGGATAAGTAATTTCATTAATATTTTCATGTTCCGCTTCAAAATATGTATTGTTTACCTTGTATTCTTATGCCCCTTAAAGTATGCTACATATACAGTTTCAAAAAGAAATTTGGAATACAATTTTAGTAATTGACGGTTGACAGGTCGACGGAAGACAGTTGACGATATATTTGTAGTATTGAAGGTCGACGGTTGACATGCCGACAGTTGACATAGATTGTATCGTTGAAGGTCGACGATTAACAGGTCTACGGTTGACAATGATTGCAGTAATGAATGTCAACGGTTGACAGTTTGACAGTTGACAATGATTGTAGAATTGAATGTCGACGGTTGACAGGCTGACAGTTGACAATAATTGTAGCATTAAGGATCGACGGTCGACAGTGACTGCAGCATTTAGCGTCTACGGTTGACAGATTAACAGTTGAAAATGAATGTAGTAATGCAGGTCGACGATTGACAGGTCGACAGTTGATAATTATACTTGTAGTGAAGGTCGACGGTTGACAGGTCGACAGTTGACAATAATTGTAAAATTGATTGCCCACAGTTAACAGGTCGACAGTTGACGATGAATGATAACTTTGTTTAACTTTTTCTGGAGAATAGTCAACTGTCGACCTGCAGAAAAGAACCAACATTTTTCAATCTTTTTCATTTTTGTTTTGATTCAATTTATTATTCATCAAACTTTTTGAACAACCTTTGAATATCCTATATGCAGAATCTTTATTGGTATGAACTTTTAGTAAAATTACTTATTGAAATTTTTTTTTCATATAACTATATCAGCCTGTATACCTTACTCATTCTATGCATGTAAATTATTGTTATATAATGTTTTTCGGAGAGGACGATCTAAGTTGGATAACTTGTGTCCAATCCTTTTGCTTTTTCGCAATAAAATATGTTTAATCTAATCTAATCTAACCATCGATACTTACATTATCCTCTTCAGAATTGTCAACGGTTGACAGGTCGACAGTCGACAATAAATGCAATCATCAAGTTAAGTTTATTGAACAAATTTTTAGAATTGTCAACTGTCGACCTGTCAACCGTCGACAATTACATTATCATCTTCAGAATTGTCAACTGTCGACTTGTCAACGGCGACAATGAACGTCATAATCAAGTTAACTTTATGGAACACATTTTTAGAATTGTCAACTGTCGGCCTGTCAACCGTCGATAATACATTCTGAATCGTCAAGGAACTTTTTTTCTTGGCATTACTTTACATGATAAGGCTGAGGGATTATTTTTCAGTGGAGAACAATGAATTTACAGAGATAGGGTTTGACGGAACTACTTATCCGTATACTACTGCTGACCCAGACCAGGTGCCTAGGAAGATTCAGTGTATCCTACATGCATGCAACACCCGTCGCCTGAATTCGGCGGAAATGACACATCCGGTTGCTTCCATTTCGGACGATACAACTATATTCTATGGTTGGATCGTTCCAATTGTCATCCGCCATTCTGAATAATGGGACATCATAGAGTATGACGAGTTCCCCGTATCGACCGTAGAACTTCCTCAGTGACAATGTTAGTCGGTGAATGCAGCTTCGACTTGGTATAGAAATGAATTTAACATCGTATGGTGTGTGGTAATCCTGATAATGAATACATCATATATTGTTAGATTGTTCAATCCTGTTGCATTTTCCAAATCTATTAAATGATGATGAGTACTGTACATTATTAGTTAATATATACAGTGTTTTACAGGCGGAATACAGAGACATCTCACTTCTGTTCGCAATCGTTCTAAGAACCTGTCAGTTACCCAATACAATGTAACATTTGATTCATTCAGATTTCTAGACATTTGTCAGGGGTTGGATTAAGAACAATATAACACGGAAAGGTGTTAACGTAAGAGAAGAAAGGAAATCTCCAACCAGACCCTGTTGCAGCACCAACAGCAAAACAACAAAACACCCGATGCGAAAACACAAAGACGAGCATAGTATGAGACGGAAAAGGAGACATATCGACAAATAAACATCAAACACAAAAGACTTCACATAAACCAACGAGAGCAATGGGTAACCAGTGCCGACTTTGGACGGCCATATCCCATGCAAGTATCATACGGTGTGGCTATCCTGGAAGTCGTGCGCACAACCCTCTCACTTTTCCGATTACTCAGAGGTCTCGAAGAACTTAAAATTGTGGTGTAAAACAACCTCTTCAATGTTAGATGACCACTCACAAACAAGACCGCAAAACCCCGGGGCCTAAGCAACACAGATGAATATGTAAATGGATATTAAAATATGGCGCACGTAAAACAGTTCGTGCTCTGCCGGCTGTATCGAGCTTATGTGTGTTATCATCCGAGGCGTCTGACTGACATTCAGAGAGAATAGGTGGTCGGGCCTTGTCTTCTCTAAAGAGGTTTGGACAGGGGCCCGTCATAGAGTCCCGTCGTCACAGTCAGTCAGAGTGCAAGTCTTAAGAATGCGCTGGTACACGACTGTAGATTGGTCAAGTATCAAGCCTGGTGTCCGTCTGGTGACATTAGGATCATATCCACGGTGTAAAGGCGTTTGATGATTCTGACACATTGTCGATGATTTTGCTGTCTACCTTTGATCCTTCTAATTTTGTTTATCATATTACCATAAACGGCAGGTTGTGTAATACCCGAAGTAATGTACTCTGTTGCTTGTATGGGTCCACATTTCAAAAGAAGTTGACAACAATTTTTGTAAAAAAGTTTTTACTAGTTTGTGAAAGCGTAAACCTTGACCTAAAAGTTTCTTGGTAAATTTGTAAGTTTCTACCACGAAAATCTAAAACATCAGTACATGCTTTAGCATACCGGAGAAGCTGCGAAATATAGAAACTGAAGACGTTTACATTTATACCACTTGGTGAGTGTCACTGCTGGTGGACCCGGAGTCCCCGAGGTTACATGTAGCCAAGTTCGATCAATTTCGGTTGATCGTTTCTTCAACGCATTCTAAATTTCTGTTATCAAAATTTCTTCAAATTTCTAAAAAGTGGGTCCTGTAGCATCATATCCCACCAATCCTGCTACGTCTTTCGGTACACTTTTTCGACATAGTAACTTTCATACTTTTTTGGCATATTACATTTTTTAGATTTAGGATCAATGATGAGGGTTAAGTACACGAAACGTGCATGTCTGGTCCACGTCGCCAATTTATCTGTTCTTAAAAGATACTATTCAATATGAAGAAGTTTACACTTTATGACGGAAATCCAGGATCATCATAGTCAAACCACGAATTTGACTATGTTGAATTCAAAATTATCCCATTTGTCACACACACTTGTATGAATCTCTCCACCAACAATTTTGATATTAAGGTCCAAAAATTACGTTTCTGTGTTTGTAAACTTTGCCTTTCGTAGAGTCAATTCTTGTGGATATAGAGCATTCTTATACTTTTCAAAACAGGAGTTTCGATGCTAAGAATTTCATCTAGGTACCTGGAATGAAATAAACAAGATCCTGACGACAATTTCAACAGCACTCACAATAGAGCGATAAATTTAGCATCGACGAACCCCTAGCAAGCTAGATATGGGACCAGGTTCCCAGGAGGAGTAAACAACCTTTGTTTGGCTAGCCACACGCGCTGTCGATGTTCACGCACAAAAATGAAAACAAGATCTACTAAACATGCACTGTCTGAGGATATAAGTATATGGAAAGTGTTATTGCGACCTTGTCAGAAGTACCAGTGAATATTCTCCTTCAGCACCAACTCACAAGGTTACCCCGTGAGAGAGGCAAGCTATAACCCAGATCAGTTTGCAAGTAAATCCAGAACAGTAAACACCGAAAAATTTTGCGGAACTTTTATCTCAGTAATTTGTGTTGGTTATCAGTGGTTTGGTGGAGGATTATTATCATCAATATTATCATGACTTTATTCTCAATACTTAATTCCAAACTTTCTTTGACATTATTTTTAGGAGAGAACTTTCAATATTTGGAAGACATAAGCAATCAGACATCAAAATGAGGGAACCACTTCTCAAACGTTCAGTGCAAAATTGGGGGTGGTACCAGACAAGATACAAAAGGCACTCCGAGTTGTCAAAAAACATAAATAAGGGACGCCGTAGACCCTGTAATGCCACAGTGCAGTGGACATAGAGAAGCCAGTACATTAAGGGTATAGACCTTGAAAAAATGCAGAACAATATAGTTGAAGCAATTATGTGTGCACAAAAGACACAAATGTCAAAGCTTTAATCATCTATCCGCTCCGAGATCGAACGCACAAACCAACGGATAGACGGCATTATGTCTGATTAGATCTGACATAAATCAAAAGATGACATAGATTAAATCTGATCATGCAACAACGGGATGCGGATGACAACCCCCCCCCCCCCCATAAAAAACAGACGATGGGCTGGATGTCATTCAGTCTACTGATAAAGTGGACTCTGCTAACGTTAATGGAAATGAACAATCCCCTACCAGTACAACAAAAAACTCTTAAAGCCTCAACAGGCATAGCTCGTTGAATTATCGTAGATGTTTATGTTTGCGAACATAGAAGAAACGGGAACGGGACCTGCTTTGTCTAACGGCCTGGTTAAGATCGTAAATAATATCATCTGAGAGCGCGGAGCCAGAAAGGATGATGAGAAAAAATGCAGTGCTGCTGTAAAGAAAAATCTCCGTCCTGAAAATTGAACGGCCTTATCAGCACCCCTTGTGAATAAAGAGATATGGGGATCCCTATATTTAAGCACACGTAAAAACGATTCATAGTATAAAAAGCCCAGAATATGATACTTCGCGCCATATGCCTTGTGGTGAATGTCATCAATGAAATCATTACTAAAGATCCAGACGGGGAGGATCAAAAGATGACGTCTTTCGTCGATGGTTTATTTGAAACCATCTCGATGTTGTCATCTGCAAATGATGACATCACTGACGAAATAACATGATTAGCATTATGGTGTTGCTGGCTGCTTTATCTGCAGGCGCTAATACATATTTTTATGTAAATCACTTAACTTGGATTTGAAATATCTTTTAGATTTAGAACTTGAATTTTGAAAAAGATGAGGATTTTATCCATTCGAGTATCAGTAATATCTAAAATGTTTAAGTCATTTAGAGCATGCAATTCGACTCTTTCCGATTGATTCACACAATCGTTTGATTTAGTCATCTAAGGCTTCCTACAGCACTCCGCGACATTTAATCAAATTAGTCACATGTAACAATATGATCAGCTGGTCATATAGATAAATGTAAACGTCTTCAAATTGAATAGCATCATTTAAAAACAGATAAATTGGCAACGTGGACCAGACATGCACGTTTCGCGTACATAACCCTCATCAGTGATCCTAAATCTAAACAATGTTATATGCCAAAAAAGTATGAAAGTTACTATGTCGAAAAAGTGTACCGAAAGACGTAGCAGGATGGGTGGGATATGATGCTACAGGACCCACTTTTTAGAAATTTCATGAAATTTTGATAACAGAAATTTAGAATGCGTTGAAGAAACGATCAACTGAAATTGATCGAACTTGGCTACATGTGCCCTCGGGGACTCCTGGTCCACCAGCAGTGACACTCACCAAGTGGTATAAATGTAAACGTCTTCAAATTGAATAGCATCATTTAAAAACAGATAAATTGGCAACGTGGACCAGACATGCACGTTTCGGGTACATAACCCTCATCAGTGATCCTAAATCTAAACAATGTTATATGCCAAAAAAGTATGAAAGTTACTATGTCGAAAAAGTGTACCGAAAGACGTAGCAGGATGGGTGGGATATGATGCTACAGGACCCACTGTTTAGAAATTTCATGAAATTTTATGTTTCTTATAATTTCAAAAAAAACAAAAAGCGGTTGGTTTTAAAATATTGAGGAATGGTACTTGGTGGAGATCCCCTCCTTTCTTTTGTACGCGATGATCCCGAAAAATATTAGTAATTTTTAAAAGATCAATTTCTTTGTTAATGAATGGTATTTTTATGAATCGTCTTTTAGGGGAGGCAAATCTCAAACGTAAAAGACAAATGTTTGTAGACATAGAATAATTGTAATGTTAAACGTCTTCAAATTAAATAGCATCTTGTAAGAAAAGATACATTTTCAACATGGACCAGCCATGCACGTTTCGGGTACTTAACCCTCGTCAGTGATCCATAACCTAAACAATGTAATATGACCAAAGAGTGTGAAATTTATTATGTCAAAAAATGTACCGAAAAACGTAGCAGAATGGGTGGGATATTATGCTACAGGACCAACGTTTTTGAAATTTCAAAAAAATTGGTAACATAAATTTTCGAATGCGTTGAAGAGACAGACGATCAACCGAAGTTGATCGAACTTAGCTACATGTAACATTTAAGGCAAATTATATACATGTAGTAATAATTATGAGTTAAGATTTAATTTCAACTGTAAAAGAAAGGAGGGGATCTCCAACAACACTAGGTTGCAGCACCCACAGCAAAATCCCAAAACACCCATGCAAAAAACACAGAACAGATACCCACAGAAAGAGACGCAAAAGGGACAAGGAACACCAACTCACAACATAGAAACATGAAACATAAAAGACTACACATAAACCAACGAGACCAATGGGCAACCGGTGCCGACTTAGGACGGCCATCTGCCACGTAAATAGCAGACGGTGTGGTTATCCTGGATTACGTGCGCACAACCCTCCCACTATTCCGATTTCCCAGAGGTCTCGAAGAACGCACAATTATGGTGTAAAACAACCTCCTCACTGTTAGATGACCACACACAAACAAGACCGTAAAACGCAGGGGTCCAGGCAACACAGATGAATATGTAAATGGATATAAAAAGAGGACGTGCGTAATACAGTCCGTGCTCTGCCGGCTGTAGCGAGCTCATATATGTTATCACCCGAGGAGTCCGACTGACATTCAGAGAGGACAGGTAAAGAAACGAGAAGAAACGAGAAGATCTCCAACAAGAAACGAGAAGATCTCCAACAAGAAACGAGAAGATCTCCAACAAGACTCAGATGCAGCACCAACAGCAACCAAAACACCCAAAGGGAAAACAAAGAGTATACATACACAGCAAGAGACACAAAAGGGACAAGGAACAGCAAACACGACATTAAACACAAATGACCACATATGTAAGAATTAAATATGAAAGAACATGTGTTCTTCCCCATGTGTACAAGGTTTGAAAAATTATAAATCAAAATTATTGTTTAAATGAATTTTCAAAATAAAAATTTCTCCCCAAAAGCCCCGCTTTGCTTAGCCACAAAATGACCTTGACCCATAACCTTAAAAGACTATATGGTTCTATGTCTTGTTAAAGTTAAACCACATCGCAAATCCGAAGATCCTAGGGCTGAGAGCCATTCTAAATTCAAGATCCTTAACTGTGCAGAAAAACAAGTCAGTTGATCGCAAACTAAAACTTGATCTGTGATTCGCTATTATGAAGGTGTACACCAAGTTTCAATTCAATCTCTGCAAAGGCTGCAAAGAAAAATTCCAGAAAATTGTAAAATTACGAACATTTTTATGCTCAAGGACCATAACTCTACTAAAGATAGGTCAATTTTCCCAAAACTCGAATTTGATCTGTTATTCCTTCTTATACTAGGTATCACAGTACTATCAGGGAAATTCCCTTTGGGTACATGGTAAAACATGGCCGCTATTGGAATCTTGTTCCCGACTTTGAAATTAAAATTTTAAATAATAATGTCGAAGGTTTCAAACTCTATACCTTCTTGAAGAAAATTTCAAACCAATTTCCATGCACCAGACACGTGTTTCGAATATTAAATTCTCATCAGTGATGCTTCCATCGGAGCCACCAAAAATAATTTCAGTAGCGCCCTCTTTAATTCTTTTTTTAAGTTAGATTTGTACATTTACATTACAGAGAGTGCGCGGCTCCAAATTTCATGTAGGGTCGACTCAGTAACATATCGACATAAAATATCTGTTCAAAATAGCATTGGAAGGATGGTAAGTAAAACGAATTCAAATAATGTAATCTTATCACATAAAAGATCAAACAGAAAGAAATTAAAACATGGCTTATTTCTAGAATAATCAACTGTAGCTATGGATAAAAGGGCAGTCTTAAAGGGGTCCTGTGAATCTAAAAATCATATTTAAGATATAAGTGCAAAAATTGGACCTTAATCTTCAAGTGGCTAGATCTTTTCAGACTTTTTTCTGATTATAATTTTTATGTATCATAAACCTTTGTGTACATGATTGTTATAACGAAACTTCTGGGTGTATGTTGTGAGCGACGCGGGATACAAATGAATAGAGGTGGGTGCTCCATAGACATTTAGTACTGTGATGCCTACAAGGCATATATCAAGTTTCAATCCAATAGCTTCAAAGGCTAATTTATCTCTGCTAAAGATATGTTCATTTTTAGACCTCGTACTGGATCGTATGCCACTTGATATCAAGGCACATGCCAAGTTACAATCAAATATGTTAAAGGCTTTAGAAAAAAGTCTGAAAAACAGACCTCGGATGGACGTACGGACAGACGGAAGGAAGGAAGGACGCACGCACTGACGGAAAGCGCCATAACATAATACATCCTGTCTTATAACGGGCGTATAGAAATGAGCAATACCTTTATTAAGATTAAAAGAAAAGTTTAATGTAAAAAATGTATAAAGACATTCTCAATATCAAAAATTCGGAATAAAGCTTCCATTTCGAAGTAACATGTACTCACAACATAAAAGTAGAAGTATATCATTTTGAAGAAATGTCGTGTAGAATTAAAAAAAATATTCATAAAGTGCATTAAAATTTGAAAAAGATGAAAATACAACATTGATCACTGAGTTTTATATTTAAATCATTATTAATAATTTGCACAAAAAGTAGATTTTTCAAAGAGAATGATGGAATTTGTGAACACAATTTCTCAAATTAAGGGCTATATAGCAGGGGAAGAGAAGGAAGTGTTCTCCGACCCTTGAAATTTGTTCAAAACGCCTTCAACCATCTGCGCGTTAAAAAGGTGTCAAAATGCATATGAAATACCATACGAATATTATTGTGTTAATGTAAAGGAGGTAACGATACACAAAACGCATAAAAAACAAATTGTGCTTATTGAAAAGTGATATTTGAACAAGATGTAAAACAATTGGATATCGGACGTTGTTGCATATAGATCTGTGCAATTATAACATGTATAAATACGCATATATTTTGGAAGGGGACACACCACTTAACTTTAGGTGCAATTTGAAAGTAAAAATGAAAATGAACAGGACAACTTTCCACTTTCAAATGTGGTAATGGGACTCATGGAAGGATAGAAGGCAGCAATACTTCTCGCCCAAAATGACACTTCTCAGCTTTCAGCTAAAATACTATTATATACATGTATTGCTTTTAGTGTTTTCTAAAAGAAAATAATGGTAATATTAAGCTTTGCTGCTTATTTGATTATGTAATCATTTTCTTTTACAAACAAAAGCGAAATTCCTTTCCTAACTCCACGCCTTTTGGTATGTCAAAATGTTTTGATGTATTATGTTATTTTTCCTTCTCCTATCATATTTTGCAGACTTGTGCATGGTATTTAAGGCTTTTTTAATGAAATGCTATCTTTGGCTTCTGTATAAAGGTAGACACACTATACATTCTCTTTCGTTGGTTTATCGTCTTCATTGTCATCTATATCGTCCTCTACTGGAGGCTCTGAAAGATACCAACATAGAGGTAACCGTTATAATTGTCATTACTGAGATATAAGTTCTTTCATTAAATCTATAAACACTTTATGTAAGCTTACTATATAATGAAAGTGTTATTTGCATCTTCGAATCCTCATTCAAGACGAGAAAATCAATATACCTTTCAGCCTGCAAACAAGGTCACAGGCAGCAAAATCTTGTTGTACGGATAGAAGGATTTGAAATGATATACGCTAAAGAGGAAATGTCTCCTTTGGTCAAGCGGAGTCGATGTATCAAGTATATTTCATCATTCTCCCTCATCATCTCTTATATTCATGATATATGTAGAATATTTCAAACGGAGAAAAAGGAATAAACTGAGTAGTTTAGAAAGAAAACTAAAATGTCTGAAACAGTTCCCATAGAACGGCCTTCCGTGGTCAGAAGTTTATAAATGTGATGCTCCAGACAGGCATGTTTTGGACAATAAATTCTTATCAGTGGTAATTAAAACTATAAAAAATCATTAAGGGTGGTGCGCTCTCGTTAAATTTCTAAATTTAAGATATCTGCTTTGTAAAGGGATAGGGTTAAAAGGTCCAAAATTCTTGTACGGTCTTTTCGGGGGCTTAATTTAATGAGAAAAGGCGCATTTCAACTTAATTATCATTTTCTTCTGTTTTGGATATTATAGGTGATACCTGGTGTACTTGGCTGGATATTGATCAGTGGAATGTTTAGATCCTTCTCGTGTGAACTTTCCTTCTTTGAAGGGGAAGGCTTATTTCCGGAAGTAGGTTTACCATGGTGACGAGGTGAATCACCATGGTGATCTCTATGGTGATGTTTATGATGGCGATGCTTTTCTTTGTGATGTTCATTATCTTCTTTTTCCTTCTGCATACTTTGACGCCGGGCTTCGGAAATTGCTGCATCAACTGTAATTGAGGAACTTTCTTATTCAAGAACTTTGGTGCTAGTGGGCATCTTACATAGCACATGACATACATATAATGTTCAAATATTTAGTCCTCATTTTTATACAGTAGAAATAATTCAGTGGCTGTAATGATTCACGATTTAAAGCAATTTCTTTACAAAGAATCAGCGAATTAGCGGTTTTAATTTTCGTGAAGTATATCAGATAACAAAGAAATATGTAACAACATTAAAACAATTAAGGAAATTGGTTTCATTATAACAATCATCATTACCTCCATGAAATTTTTCCAATACATTTTCTGTTAGAAAATGACAGATTTGATCGGGAAGTAATGCAACATACAACCCCCCCCCCTTCTCCTTAGAAGCTAGTTATTCTCAGACTCATCAATAAGCACATATATAATGTGATCCCTTATTTTTTGTAAAAAGGAGGAGAACAAGAACACCACGACACTCACTAGATTTCCGACTCCCGAATGGACTCTGACTTTCTTCGTGATTTTCCGGCACACGAATGAATCCTACCAGTTCCACGTCATCTTCGTCTGGATCCGCCACTGAACCGCCTGGACTGACTCCACCCTCCTCATAAACTGTAACCATGGCAACGTATATACTATAGGCATGACAGATTATTTTTCGTCAAAATGTTTGAACACATTCGAAAATTATGCATGCACTCAATATTCAATTTCAAATAATTATTTGAAATCTGCACTTGTGAAAGCAACGAGCACGCATACATCTTTTTAAGTATAAAACACATTAATTGATTAATGCTGGTTTCCGTAAAAAATAACCTTACAGACGTAACTCTGTACGTATAAAAAAAACTTATTTACTAGAATATGAATTTAAGTTTTCAAACACTTAAACATCTTTAAAGCTGACCAAACTTTTCAAATTACAGAAGAGTAAGCTTCAGATTCTTATTCATAAACCAAGCCTTTATTTGATGTATCTAGCACAGAATTCAATTTAATTCAATTAAATCAGCAACTATTCTGTCATAAACCCTACACAAAATTTGGAGCCGCTCATTTTGGCAAAAGAAAATAAAAGCTCTGTATTGTAGGTGGCGCCAGTAAAATTCACTTTGGCTTTATTTAAATTGTTTGACATGAAGTACTATTGACGAGGACTAAGGTAACCGAAACACGTGTCTAGTACAACAAAATTGGTATTATAGAACATATATTTCAATATTGACAATTCATAGTTGATATTTATCCACTGCAAAGCTTCAGTGAATAATCTACAAGACGTATTGTTTTGCGTCCTTTATGCATTGTATTTCCCTTGGACAACTTAAGAGGTCGTCGATACAACAGAGTTGGTTATCCCATATATTTTAAATTGAATACAATTATCGACACCTGCAAATTCTTCCTAATAGGAAGTGTTCCAACTCTTGACCTTCGTGAGGAACATTTCAAACCACTTTTAATGCACCAACACTGTTGGTAAATCCTCATCTGAGGTATTTAACTAATTGTCGATCGAAGCGATTTTCAGACACAGCCAAGCGTATTTCAGTAACGCCCTCTTGTTTTATTATTATTCTTTTTAATATAAATTTGCGCATTTTCTATGCAAAGAGTGCGCGACTCCAAATTTCCTGATAGTTGAATAAAATCTATGACCAAAATATCATTGGAGGGATGGCGCTATCTAGAATGTTATTTTGTAAGTTTATCGACCGGAGCTTCCTTAGAGGTCCGCCTGCATACTTGAAATAACATCATTGGTGATCTGTCATGATCATGAAGTCTTCTTGACAAAATGAATAGCACTTTGATAACATTTTATAGTGTGTCTATAGTTAATAAATGCATGTACAGATGAAATAACGTGTGTTTCTTCTTTCAAAGAATTAAAGTGTGGTTTAATTATGATTAGATTTCTGAGTCAGTTTGATTAATCGCCGTGAAGAATTTGTTTCAATTCAAAATTATAGGGAAATTAAGAAAAAAATGCAATTTCCAGTAAAATCTTCCATGATTTCCAGGAGGTCATTTTTTTTAAATGAAGAGTAATTCATACTGGAATGTCTTTGCCCTAATCATTCTGATGAGTAAAATTCAAAATTATTTATCTCATTAATTGCTATTTTGTATTGGAAGGAGTAATAAAGGAATATTGGTGTGACTAGAAACATTTTAGCAATATAAAGAAAACCAATGTTTTATTGAACCTGATGAAACATTCAGTATTCAAGAGAAGCGTCGTGTCAAAAGAGGAAGAACTTTTTTATTTCTATAGAAAAGGAGATCGCTTCTCTAATATTGTTTTTTTTTCACTTTGCAATTCAGTACAAGGGGGTTCATAGGGTTGGTAAGCAACATATTCCAGAAACTAAGCGTCAATGATTTTGTTTATAATACACAGGAGCAACAAATACGTCTGGTTTATCATGCTTATACAAACGTAATAGACAAGAAATAAAGGTGTCGATAACTGTATACCCTGTCGACATCAGTAGACATAGATGTCTATTTCTAAATGCTGGAATACAATGATTTTCCATAGAGCCCCCCCCCCTTCAAAAAAATTCTAGGGGGTCCTTTTCTTTTTATTTTAATGCATCTCCGGGACCCATATAGATTTACGTCTAGATTATTCACTGATCATTGATCAATATCCGACCTTCTCAAATATTCAATTATTATTAGATGAAATATTTCAATCAAATCAAATATAATTCAATAATTATCATGTACCGTCAGTTCACACAAAAATCCTTACTGGTTTTATTTTTCTTCTTTTTGATCCAAATAAGTTTCCCAGAATGCAATTCTCCTCTACGTTGACAACAACAACAATATAAGACCAAGCACAGAGACATGGACACAAAAAAGCTAGCGCTTATACTAACTGCTGTGCTGTAATAGAAAGGCAACATTTTCTTCTAATAAACATTTTTCAAGTTGACGCATTTCGGACTTTGCACTCCAGAATTCGTACTTAAGGGGTCATATAAAAAAATCAGGTGTATTTAGAAAAGTAAAATCAGACCACTAAGTGGACGTAATGATACTGGAAAGCTTTAAATTATGTATTTTCAGGCATAAAACAAATAAATTCTTCACAGAAAGTATTCATCATTTTGCTTTAGTGACATAGTCCTTTCCAAGTGCGAAGTCCGAAGTCCGCGAACATGAAAAATGTCCAATACATTCTATGTACGACATATAAACGTCACAGGCACTTGAGCTACTTTGGCAAGACATGCAACGGTAACATTTTTTGTGACCAAATGCACAGTCGTATCTCATTGTCTCTACTTGTATGTTGTGTGGGTGCGTTTCGCTGTTATCGTCATCATGTTGGAGATCTTCTCTTTATCTTTGATGATCAGATTTCTTTAATATGATAAAATATGACTATCAAGAATCGGCCTTAAATTATTAAAGTATGGGACCGGAGAAAATGAAATCAAAGGGGAAAGAACTTATTTTTGAGCGTATGGGACCTGATATGTTTTCATAGGTCACGTCATGGGGGTTTGGGGAATTCATCATTCTACACCCGTCTCAAGTTTTGCTGAATTAAGACAGATCCCTTGGTGACCAATAATGAAGAAATATGATTTATTAGTGAACAATTTTGAAGAGGATCTCAAGTACCTGTGATATTCACCTTTGTTAAGCATCAAATATGCGACGATCAAATACATATAGATCAAATACGTGTACTGTAATAAAAATAGCAACACATCTTACAAACATGACTGATCCTGTGGGTTTAAAAGCGACGTCCTATACTACTTACAAAGTAAGGTTTGCTCGATATTTCAGGCGTATCTAGCTTTTCTATTTTCGTTTCTTTTTTTTTTTTTTGACATTGCTCCAGCAGGCGGACTATGAATTTTATTCATTTTGACGTCATAATGAATTTATTGAAATTTTCTACCCTGTTGAAACTGGACCAATAATATTTGCTGTTTTCATTTGATTGAAACATGCTCACTTTGACAAGGGCTGGACAGGCTCAACTTCATGTTAAACTCCCTTTGAAACGCATTGTGTTTATCTCAAAATCACTGGTGTAAAGCAGATGCACGTACCATCGTGTACCTACCTCACGTCATGGCGACAGGCGGTACCGATTCGTATGTTTACACCCTTGAATATCAATAAATAATACAGTTCGTGTTGGATTTGTACAATCAACGCAAAGATAATGTTTATATTAAGGAATGACAATACGCACATGGTCATAAAAATCGAGCTAGAACACTTTTTTTCGACCGAATCAAAATGACGATGATGTAGGTACCGGACATTCTTTGATGTAAGTGCCAAAAATCTTTGCTCAAACACTGGTAACCACTTCTTGTCATTTTCATAATTTCAACATACGTGTACATACACACTGTATATCTTACAATCAATTATGAAATAACATCATTTCCAGAATTAAAATTTCATTCAAACAAAATTTTCACAAATCCAGCATAAACTGTTTTATGATTTGTATTGAAGGATGTAAAAATACGAATCGGCATTGCCTGTCGCCATGACGGAATGAGGGTACCCGAAGGTACGTGCATCTGCATTACACAAGTGAAGACTAAGTCACATTAGATTCCTGATTCAACGTAATCAGACTGACGTCAGCATAATTTAATTATCCACGTGTCATCGAGAAACATCGACAAACTCCGACAAATATCTGAATTGTTTAAAAAGTGAAAAACGACAATTTTCGACATTTCAAAATGCATGATGGATATCTATTCTACAGGGAGCTGACCATCTTCATGAGTCACGGTCATTGATTCGCTTCTCTACTCCTCTCACCTTGACCTACTACTTTAAAAATTCGCGTGTCCGCATCGCCACCCAGCGGAATATCGATAACTCTCAGCTGGAACGATTGACCAATGATATTAGCTCTAATTTAGTCTGCTTGGTTTTACAGTAAACAATTACGACGATAACAGATAGTCAGGCTGTTATAGCTCAGTCAATGATATGTAGCCGCTGATTGGTTCCAATGCTAACATAAGGAGCCAATCATGACAAAGACCACGAAATGTAAAAGTAGAAGGTCAAGGTGAGAAGAGAAGAGACGGGAATAGATCACCGCGACTTGGGAAGATGGGAGCTGACATCCATGGGCAACACATGTAAACATGCGACGAATTCCCAATACAAGCAGCGAACAATACAAAGACAATTCACAGTCGGGGATTTACCATATCTTTTGTCTTTCGCCTTTTTCTTGATCCAAATTAATTTCCCAGAATGCACCCCATCTCTCTTTTGGCAACAGCATCGGTACATCACCATACACGACACTATGATGATAATAAAGCCAACAGCGCCACATATCCCCGAGCTGGAGCAAAACGAGGCACAAAAGAAGGAATTTCAATTCTTTGTGATTGATTTTTTACAGGAATTGCCTTTATCTATTATTCTCATAAGTCGCTCGTTAGAGAACTAGTTTTAGTGCGTCCACTTATGAATTCTCAAATTCTAAAGTGATTTTAAGTTAAGTGGTTCCAAGATTTTTACCAAGGAAGGAAATCTGGGCGGTCCATGACTTAGAGAGGACTCCGTCACTCGGAAAAGTTCCTAATAGCATGCATGCATTACAATCCAAAATTGAATCCTGACCTTTTCGAACCCATCCCAAGAACAAATTCCAGGTTGCGCATGTTTTGTACGAATCTGAACCCCTGGAGATGTGAAACCAGGTGTCCGACTGTACATAACGTCTCTCTCTCTCTCTCTCTCTCTCTCTCTCTCTAAATGCAATACATGGGAAAACACCATTTAGTTATGGCAAAAACCTTGCCTGTCGAATGTTCAATATTCAATAAGATTTTTAAATCATGTCATATTTTAGTGCAATATATTTAAAATATTTTCCAACTTAAGAACACCATGTTCTTATCTTCGTTCACTAAAGAAGTACTGTATATCAAACGCAACGGATCGCATAGGGAACGACCTTAAACTTACATGATATCTATATCAGAGCCTGAGAGTCCATCTTTTTCCTTACAACAGTACTGGACATCTGCCGGACCACAGCATCTTGTAAACTCCTTGGTCTGGTCCACCATCGGGCAGGTAAAATTATTATATATCATACCAGAATCGTTGAAACCTTTTTTGGTGTAGCATATCGTAGGAGCTGCAAAATTGTAATTCGTTAAAAAAAGTTGCGAAAATGTTGTATGTTTGATGTTGACAACAATAATTCTAAAGATAAAACACAATTTCGTTGTATGCTTTGAAATCTATTTCTTATAGTCCAGTTAGAGTTACGAAAGTCCTGAGCATTGATTGCGTGGAAATAAATAGCACCTCCTTACAGACATAAACAAATAAATAAATATATAAATAAATAAATAAACAAAAATAAATAATGGAGCACTATGTGCGCAACTGGTATCCATGAGAAAACCAACGAATAGTTTCAAATTTGGTTTTACTCTGTAATGAATAATCACCCCTACCCTTAAAGTTATGTACCACATCGATTTTCGGTCGGTTTCTCCATAATCATGTTTCGTCTACCTATTTATAGGGAATGACTTTCGAAGGACCAGTCAAACTGAAAGATTTAAGTCCCTGTGCATAGCTTACACAATCAAAGTTTGAATTAAAAATTTAATAAAAAAAAGAGTAAAATTAATGCAATCTTAGTTACATTTAAGCATACTTACTAAGTTTTGGAAATTTTTGTTTGAACTCTTCATATTTGAATATGTTAGTCCACATATCTTTAGGCACGACGGTTTCCATGTCTGATGTATTATTATCTATGTAGTTCGTCACTGTTCTCTTTAATCGGGGGTAGTCAGCTCCCTGAGCACCGGAATGCAACCCCATTCCTCCTCCATACCCCACAGTCAACACAAGGCACACAAAAGCTGCTTGAAAAAATGATAAAGTTTTTTTCTAATATTGTTCTGCACGATTTCTATAGCACGTGAATGGGCGGAGCTTAGCGAACAGGAAGTTTGTTGGAAGTTTTACACCAGGCGGGTTCTATATATAGTGAGAAAACCCCAAGTCATGTTAGAATTGAAAATATAAAGAGAACCGCAAAGGTTTTGATTAATCAATTTTTGTCTTCTTAGCTTTATCAGAAATTGAATTTCAAAACTTAAAAAAAGTCCAAAAAAGGAAGAAATTTTCTGTAAATTTTTATTGTTTCCTTTGTAACCAAAAGTTTAATTAGTTTTTATCAAAATCAATTCTTTTGATAGAGTAATTTCTTATTGAATGAAAAAGTTATTAAAACAACGTTTGGATTTCAAAATTCGACATTTTCTAAAGTGGTTGCCATGGTAACGTTTACCCCACCTACTTTATTTAATTTTTGAAAGAGTACATTATCTTACAGTAAGATGTTATCATATTTTGGCAACCAAGTGGATAATTTGATTTTTCAAACTCAGAAAGTCCAATTTATCAATATTTCAAACCCATTGAAACGGTTGCTATGGAAACTTAAGTCCTAGATTACCTCCTCATTTTAACGTATATTTCAAGTTCTTTCAAATAATTAGATGAAATTGCTTAGCTAACAACGCAATTGAAAAACAAAAAATAAAATCTTATATCTTAAAGAATTTTGCCATAATGAGCAATATCTATTGCCATGGTTACCACATTTATAAAACAAAATCTGAAAAGATAACAAATACGGTTAAGTTTCTTATAGCCTCTATTTTTGAATTTTATAATGATCGAAATTACGAACCATTTGCATGAGAAACAGGAAGGCTTTGAAATCAATTAATTTTCATATTTTTGGTATCTTGTGAGCTGGTTACTATGGCAACAAGGTCACTTGGCAACAATAATTTGATGATTTTTATTTCTTGCTTTTATCCATACCCAAATATTAAGTTTTATGAGAACATGCGTTTCCGAAAGTTTTTGATGCTTACAGAGAATTGATACATATACATGTATAGATACATCGCCCCCTCCATTATTCCTGGATTCGCACATGCCATAGCAGCATGCATCGGACGTCACAAGGTATCATTGTACAAGTAAATTACCGTCATCGATTTGTCTGTTATGTTTTATGACCTCATGTATATTGAATATGTTAAGCCATAAAATCATATCTGAAAAGCTCTCTTTTATCCACAAAAATCGGCAGAAAATTGGAATTTCGATAATTAATATATTTTGTTATTCTATATGCAGGAACTATTATTGGAATCCATAAAATGAATATTTAATTTCTTATCTAAATTGTCACAAACAGAATATTAATTCCTTCGCCCTAGGAATGTCACGAAAAGAAAGGGGGTTCTATGGTGGCATACTTCTGCCTCCTGCATGCGAGATTTTTTCTGTAGATTATGTCGTCATGCGAATTATTTATATCGACATGCAAGATACTTATGTTGACATGCAAGATAATTATGTTGACATGCAAGATAATTATGTTGACATGCAAGATAATAATGTCGCATGTTGACAAAGTAAGGTCCATTTTGACAAAATAAGTTGCATGTTGAAATAAATAAGTTGCATATCGTCATTATCTCGCATGTCTGTTTGGCCTTTGTTTTGTTTTGGTTTTTTTTTTTTCGGGTGGGGAGGATGACGCTGTTTGTACCTACTTCATTAATTATAGGTATACTAAGTTATTTTCTGATTTCATGTTTTAAAAACTGTCAAATGGAGCCATCGGTCATACTTCAAAAATCTTAGAATAGTTGTACGTGTATACATACACCAAGAGCTCAGTAATTTAGCAAACAATAAATGTAACGTTGACTTATTATCTCTATTAATGACTTGCTTTTAGAAATGCTTTTAGCAATAATAATATATCCCTGGCAAATATTGACAGAATTTCAAATCGTAGAGATTCTCATTCACTTTGTTGAATCATAAACGTAACCCCATTGCACTTGCTGTCACTTTTCATATCGAAAATTGCAAAATCTTTATAATCTATTTAAGCAAAGTTTTGACATGAAATATGTCAATGGATGGTATGCATGGATCTAGATATCTTTTTAACCACGGAGGTCTTACATGTATAGAAAAACATGTATAGGTTTAGGGGGTAGGATCTCTCTGAACTTTGCCATTTTTTTTTAAATAAAAGTTTTTCCTGTATCTTTATGAATATAATTTTTTTTTGTGAAATAACAGACTGATCCCTTAGGGGTTAGGCCCCTTAAAGAAAATTATCTCAATCCGCCCATGAATGATGAAATGAAAACCCTTCCTTTCCTAAAAGTGTGTAGTGGGCATTTTTCAAGTTGACGTACTTCGGACTTCAAACTCCGGACTTTAGGGGTCATATAAAAGAAATAAAGTTATACCTTAAAACACAATGGATGAATGTACACGGGGGAGCATTAACTATATATTTCACTCATGAAAACAAATAAATCCCTCACACAAAATTATCTAAGCTCATAGGAATAGAACCTGAGAACTAACATTTGGCTTTTGTGACACAGTCCCTTCGAAGTGCGGTGTCCGAAGACAGATGTCCAATATTAAAAACCCCAAGGGTGGACACTTCCTACAATTATAATATTTCTCTTTTGTACACGAACGTGGCTTCTACTTCTGACAATCTGCATTCGACTGGTGCAACTTTTTAGTGTTAGGACGATTTGAAATTTTCTTTTATTCATTCTTCTTGAGAAACATGTCAGAAAACCAAAAGACCATGGGAACAGCCTGATAACGAAGGAAAAAGCCACGGTCGTATACAAAGAGAGTGTTCGCCTTTCGGGCTTACACGTAGAAGAAAGGGTTTGTGTTGAGTTAATGCTATGATACCTCTCCCCTGCACTCTCTTCTTCTTTTTCTGAGATGCTTGTTTTCCTATTTCCCCTTCCCCTTTTCATCTTGATCCGTACACATGTTAATGAACAAATTTGTAAGAGAATCCAATATCTGAAAATACTGAATGGTGAACGCGGAAACTGATTCTCCGAATATGCTAAATCTCATTGATTACCCAAGAGAGTAAAAATATCATCCAAGGGAGTAAACATGGTAATTGGAGGTTTACACATTATTTAAATTCAGAATATATGGAGAAGCTGCAGAAGCTGGATTCTTAAAAGATATTAACCAGGAACTTACCGTAGAACGAGAAAAATCTGGCCGAAATCACATAGATCATCAGAGCTTCCAGGCTTCCAATAGGATTACATTGTTGATCCATAATTGGTGAATTGTTTCCGATACTACACTACTTACATGCAGTAACTGGTCACATATATCCTCATTTCATGCTATTTTCTCGGAGCCAGTATATGGGATGTACTGAATGTTAATAGAACAATGGAATTGATCGGGATATAATTAGATACATACCGACTCAATATTGTCGCCAATACGGCATTGCCAGTACTCGCTATAGCGCTATCACTGTATAAAAAGTATGGCTTAACGTACGCGGATGTAGAAGAAGGTTACGGGGTTATGGTGATCAGATCAGCGCCCCCCCCCCCCCCCCGGTTGCTTCCCTTTTCTTTATTTGACTTGTAAAAACACAAATTAGATTTTTTTTTGCAACTGAGTTTCTGGACATCATGACCTTCCGCGTGAGAATATTCAATCGCGGATCTAAAGGGGGTCAGGAGGTCTGCTAAATAATTTTACGTATATTTTTTGTCAAAAAAACATAGACTGCAACCCCCCCCGGGGGGGGGGGAGAAAAATCGCTTGGATCAGCGCATGTTCAAGTTCTGATATGTATTGGACCGACATAATGCTGTTGAATAATTAATAGCTTTAATTAGTGATTGTATTCCCGGAACAACATTACCGTGCAATATGTTTGAGAACAGAGGGACTATTGGGAAATTCCTTGACTTTTACAGAATTTTTTCTATTACCGTATTATAATTACAAGTCTTTCAACCGTACTTGATACTTTCACTTAATTTGAGCAAAAGTGAAAGCTGAAGGAACTGACTCTTCAGAATAACCAACCAGGGGCAGATCCAGGATTTTCAGTTACCAGTGGCGAATCCAGTACCCCCTTTGCCGGGAGGAGGGTCAAGGGGCGAACTTTGCCGATTTTTACTGAAAATGGCCAAAGTATAATTTTATTGTGAAATCTTGGGTCCGTGCTAGGGGGGGGGGGGGGGCGCCCCTTCCGCACCCCTGAATCCGCCACTGAGTTACAGGAGACATTCTCATCATTAATCTAAAGGCTATGTAATACCAATTCTCTGTTACCATTTACACAATTTCGGCAAATATGGTCTCCGATTTTCATGAAATTTAACACGTAAGTAGGGACCAATGAAAAAAAGATAAATTTGACAAAAAATTGTTTCTAGGTCATCTTGTTACCATGCTTATAAAGTTGAAAAAAGGCAAAATTTAGCTTTTTTGAAGCTCTATGATTTGGTCTATATAAGACATTGATGGTATATTTGTTTTGCATCATAAAGATATGGACCTAGAATTTTAAATAAGCTTACTTATAGTGTCTGGTATTGTCAAAAAGCTGGTAACCATGGCAACAGAATTAGCTTATTCTAATATATTGATTTCAAAATGTTGTACGTATTTTCCAGGTTTTCTTGTCTCTTGATTGGTATATGATAAGGAATTGGAATTTATATGATAAAATGATCAAATCCAAGATCAACCCACTTGAACATAAGTTACCTTGGTAATGGTAACTATGGTCTATAATACTACTAATTTTGCAACTTCAGAGTTATTTTCAAAATTAATGCACCACGATGAACAGATGAAAATTGTTAAAATATATCTTACACAAAGAGCTCTTTCAAAAACCTTGAAAAAGTTTTTTACTATTTTTATAAAACAGTTATTTTTATCCTAGGAAGCTGAAATTCAGTGTTATTAAAGAACAAGTACATGTAACCTCTATCAAAATATAAGAAAAAATCAAATTGATAATGGTTACTATAGTAATTTGGCCATACAATCTAGAAATATATATATCATAAAGCAAAGTCTAAACTTTATTTCACATTAAAAAAAAATTCAAATAACTCTGGATGCCCGTATCCAAGGTCTCAATGTGGGCTTATGTGCATTTTTACACAATTGTTCCCATAGCAACGGGCTATTTCCTGAATAATTTTTTTCAAATTTTCTTTCGTGTAATGAAAGTTGTGTTCGATAACAATTATGAGATATCTTCATTTTGAATTAAAGTTCAATGATCTAGTAAAACAAAAGACTCTAAATATTGTCTAAAATTGCTTAAATTTTGCGATTTAAGTTTATGCTGTCATAGCAACGAACATAAACTTTGTTCCAATGTGAATGCTGCTGTTTTATTATCACTGCATTTTGAAAAAAAATACCAAAAACGCCTTTTTGATAGGGTACCTGAGTTGCTGCTATGGAAACATAGATAAGACCGTTAACCCAACATTATTTATATTCAACTTTAAAAAAGAGCAATGATAGGGTACTAATATTTCGTCGTTATTTGTTTTATGTTATGCTGCATGAATTATACATGTACATGTGACTTCAAAAACGCACAAAAATGCATTTTCTCAATGTTTAAAGTCCGTTTCCATGGCAACCGAATGTGATATTAAGAAAATTTTTAACTTTTTTTCTTTTTTACTTTTGTGTCAGACCCATCCTTGTGTATAAATTTTATCAAAATCTAGCTGAGACACGCGGTACCATGTACCTTAATAAAAGTGCAAAAGCTATTAAAAGATATGGGGATCGTTTATGTCCTCAGATGATCCAGGGTAAAGCACTGGTAGGGTTTGGGTAAATGGGGAGAGGGAGCACCCTTTGGAAATTAGGGGGAAATTATCGCAAAATATCGGTATCAATTTATCGATATGTTATTTTGCGATATTCAATTGATTCATAACGTATCGCGATACAAATGTGTATCGCAATATATCGCGCCCTTATAGATTATACTGATACATGTAGATTATTGAATTTCTTTAATTTCAATAAAAAGAAAATAGGAGATCCATGGTCCACATTGCTCATAATCGAAATGGATAATGAAAAAAGCAATCAAAGAATCAAATAAATTCGAAGACGTTTAACATTTGGTGAGTGTCACTGCTGATGGACCAGGAGTCCCCGAGGGCACATGTAGCCCGGTTCGATAAATTTCGGTTGGTCGTTAATTTCTTAATAATATTATGTATTCAAAAATTTCTGTTTACTAAATTTTCTCAAATTTCTGAAAACTTGGTCCTGTGGCATCACATCCCAACCATGCATCTTGCCTTAAATGCTTCGTCTTTTGGTATATTTTGGACATACTTTTTACAGATTTTGGTCATATTTCATTTCTTTGATCGAGGATTAGTGACGAGGGTTAAATACCCGTAACGTGCATGTAGACCTGGTCCATGCGGTGAATTTATCTTCTTTTATACATGTGTTTCTTTCAAACAAATGCCATTGACAACGTGCAATTCAATCAGTAAATACGAATAGTATGTACAAACATACAAAGAGAAATCTTTTTTTACGCTTTAAAAGTGATAAAAATGTAAAGAAAATATCGCAAAATTTTGCATAAAGCACAGGAAATATCGCAATAATTGGCGTATAGTTTCACTCAGGGCTATCAATGGAAATATTTACTAACACTTTTGAAACCTCAAAACCTGTGGCGAAACTATAATGTATGGAAACTTTATTGTATATATAAAGTACCCTGTCGGAAAGGAAAATCATTTCGAATTTATATGGAATACTAATTCAGTCCCGATTTAATTCAATTTTGCCGGGCCAATGCAAATGATTTGATAACCCTTTTTATCCTCAACCGAAACCATATATCATCATTATCACTGTTTTGACATGCATTGAATATAAAGAATTGTACCATATAATTCTGCTTTGTATGCTCAGTTAAGCCATTTTTTTCCAATATGCAGCTTCCAGGCAAAGAAAAAAATCACTATATTAAACTTTTTTTCTTAATCTAGGTGTTCTCCATTAACTTTTAAAAGCTCTTCTCTTGATAAACTTTCAGGACACTTTCAAACGGAAATTACTTGTTAAGCCTCCTGTGCTTCGGCGGAATCGCCCCTTGTGCCCTGAGAGGGAGTGACTTCTTTGCAACACCCCAGGGCTCCCCTAAAATTAAAAAAAAAAAACACCCGCTGAATCCCGACCTAGTATTACGTCAATGGCCGGGTATAATGCTACTTGCACAAATGGATATAGGTATATATATGTTAAAGGGAATAAGTGTAATCAGGGATTTCATGTAATTCCTGGAAGGTTCAGTGATTACGTGTAATTCCTGGTCATTTTAGTGATTACATGAAATCCCCAAAATTTTAGGGATTACGTGTAATTCCTAAAATATTTTAGCAATTTTACACTTATTCCCTGACGGCCAAAAATCATATAAAAATGATGAAATTGCGATATGATAGATATTTTACATGTTCATAATATAAAATTCTATTACAGAAAGAGAAAAATGGTGACGTATATAATCCGAGATGCTTTTAAGGCTGATTATGTTAATTTAAAATTGATGGGAAAATGATGTGTTAGAAAAAAACTCTTGAGCGGACAATTCGGTTGTACAGATACTATGACTGTAATACATGTACTCGGTAAAACTGTATGCATGGAATCTTGAATGGACTATGTAACTCAATGCATCATTATACCAAAGTGCCATGGTGATCGCTTCATACCAAAATCTTTTCTTTGCATCTATTCTATTTCAATGAAACTTGTTGCAATCAAAATATCTTTGTATTTAGATGTACACAAAGGAAGAGGATATCCAATTTTTTATTTACCGGGAAATAGGAATAATTCAGATAGATTTGTTTTATGGACCTTCATAGTTCAGTCTGGTCTCCTATGCTATTTTTAACATATATTTTATTTTGATATGCTACTGAATCGACCCTACAGGAAATTTGGAGCCGCGCACTCTCTGTAAAGTAAATGTACAAATCTTAATTCAAAGCATTAAAGAGGGCGCTACTAAAATGAATTTTGGTGGCTCCGCTGGAAGCATCACTGATGATAATTTAATATTCGAAACACTTGGCTTGTGCAGGAAAATTTGGTTTGGGATTTTCTTCATGTAGGTATAGAGTTGGAACACTTCCGTATTATTATGCATTGCTGTCGGAAAGGGTCATCCGTTGCCTCGCCAAAAAAGTAATTTTGAATATATCTTAAACTTATTTAGACAACAGATAATAAATAGTTGAAAATTAGACCATTTTCATCATTTCTTTTTTTTTTTTTTTTTTTTTTGGGGTCCATTATCAAGATACGTTAATGAGGGTTAAATACTCATTTTTCCGATTGAAACTTTTGATATATGTTTTATAGAACTTTGACCATCAATTTTGTTCGATAAATTCCTTTTCTTTGCGCTCATGGGTTTGTTTTATGTCTATTTAGCACAGATAATGATAAATGAACTTCGAAATTTTGGGAATATTTTGATAAAGATTACCTATTCTAGTTTGTATATTTTCACTTATTTGGCATAACTAGTTCTGGGTATTTGACAGAGAGGATATTCAGCATCAAATGAGCCAAAAATGATAGATTTTAAAAATGAAAATAAGGAGAAATTAAGGTTAGGAAATAAGTGTAAAAATGCATTAAAAATTCAGGAATTACATGAAATAACTGGCCAATTTCAGGAATTACATGTAATAACTAATCGAAACAGGGATTACACGAAATCCCTAAATTTCAGGAATTACATGAAATCCCTGATTACACTTATTCCCTGTAACATATATACTAAAGTATGACGCCCAGAGAAGAAGAAAAAGAGAAAAGAGCCTGTGTTTGTGAAACACGAATGCCCCCGGTGGCATCTTTGTTAATATAACACAATTTTCTGTTAAGTAGGTCAAACAGCAAGGTCAAGGTCACGAGATCAAACATTTTGATATCAATGGAAAGGTATTGTCACAAGGAATACACATATATGAAATCCCTATCACCTTCTTCAACCTTCTTCAACCTTCTTGGATATAACTAGTTTAATCATATTCTATTTAAGTAAAGTTTTCACAACATTAGATAATGCCCTCTCCTAGTATATCACTCCCTCCACTTGACTGGAGTACCACTCAGATTGAGTGTAAAACAGGCTTAGCAACGGTAAAATTTTCCTATCACTTAAAATAATTAGTTAACCCCCCCTTCATAATTTATGCCTTCGTTGTTGTTGTTGTTGTTGTTTTGTAAATTCCTCCGGCTTCGGAGCACCATAGGTAGGACCTATGTAAAAAGAGCATTTTATGGTAATGTGGTGGGTTAATTCAGGAATGACTGAAGTCCCTATCACCAATCTGTGTCCAGTCACCCGAGTGATTTTTTAATTAAAATTGAAATTAAGATCTAAAATTAAAAAAAATTTAAATCATGATTATAATTTGACTAGTTATAATAAATAGATAAAAAAAGAAAGTGGAAGTTAGTTATGTACACATAGATTTTAAGTATGTACACTTTATACAGATGGTTAAATTAGATTAATTGTTCTAGTATATGTCAGTAAGATGAGGATAAAGAACTTTGCCTTAATTTAAGATCTGTATAGCCAGTCAATGGCTATATGACTATATCATCATGATCATAGCTAAAAGTTAAATAAATATGGAATAAATATGAGATAAATATATGATATGATGAAAGGACTTCTATGGGATGAGAATTCGATCCTCACCCCCATAATGGTCCCAAGTGTGTTAAAAGGTAAAAGGTACATAAAAGTGGTAGCGCTTTTCTTGGAGGAGGTAAGAAGTTTATGGTTAAAAGAATTTTTGGTTATAGGACTTTGATCCAGGATGAGAGTTCCTCACCGCTATCTGTCCTACGGTACATATATTAAAAATCCAGTAAGAGGGTATGCAGTGCGGTTGCGTTAAATTATTCTTAAAAGAGGTGAGTAATTTGTAATGAGAGGATTTGACCTGGGATGAGAGTTCCTCACCACCAGGGTCCTGTGGCTGTTATAAGGTAAGACATAAAACATAAAAGTGCTGTGCGGGCCTGATAAAAGGTAAACTGTATACGATTAAGAGTATAAAAGTTGTTAATAACAGGATCTGTCTCCAGGGTGAGAGTTCCTCACCGCCGGGTGTCCTAATTTTGTTCTGATGTTGGTAGAGGTGCGTTTTATGTATTAAGTGCCATGTTATCTATTTCTTCCTGGCGAGTGTCTGTGTTCCGTTGATGTGCAGTTCATATACAGCAGGTTTCTGCTTATTTGTTCTATCTTCGGCACTAGCTTGCTTTTTCTGCAGGACTCTTCAAGATAGAAAAGGTTCTCATGTGTGCTGTCCAAGATGAGCTAGAGCAGGTCCTCTTTTCTTCCGGTTATCTCTGGCACTAGTTCTAAAAGTTTGGGTAGGTATTTCTCCCGCGCCTCCGACAGAGTTTTACAATGAATTATGAAGTGTTCTCTGTCTTCTGCTTCATGTTTGCACATCTCACAGGCAGCGTCTACCTCATGTTGGTTATAAATACTTGTGTCTGTTTGCCTGGAGGGTGTATGTGCCCGTAAGGAGCCTGGCTTTTATGGCTGCCTTCTCTGCCTCATGTGGGTTGGACCCTACATATTTATATATTGCGTGTGGTTCGTCTAGTGGGTTTTCTTGTACAGACAGATGTTTAAGTGTTGATTTGCTTTTCAGTTCTTCAGTGATGTTATTTATGTAGTATTTGTTGGTAGCCTCCTTTACCATTGCTTTCCATATATTGTTCTTTGCTAGGCGTGTTGTTGATTAGCTCATGTGCGCTTGGGAGGTTGTATTTTTGGAGGATTTTCCTTACAGTTACAGTTTAGCTAGTGCTATCTTCGTCCTTGACTGCCAGTTGTCTGCTGATTACTTGGAATTCTATGTTGTCCTTCTGGCGTATCATATTTGTGAAGAAGGATAGTCTTCTTATGTCCAGTACAACTTCAATCGGCTTTGCTCCAAGAAGAGTGTAAACAGGGATGTTAGCACATCTGTCAGGAAGTGATTGGAGCTGTCTCAGGAGGCCTCGTTGGTATTTCTCTAATATGCTCTCTATGTCTTTTCTTGTCAGTTTAACACTCTCTTAGTCTAGTCCATATGTGGCTCTTGGCAGTCCGAAGCATTCCCATATTTTGTATGATGTCAGTGGGTTGAGCCCTCTTCTTCCATACAGACCAGCTCCCATAAGGCTGTACATTGTTCTCCTTGCTACTTGAATCTTTGGTTGTATGTCAAATTTGTTGTTGTCTTCTTCTTCTTCTTTCTGTTTGGGCACCTGGCAACCCTCTATTGGGTCATATATATATGTTAAATGTTAAAGTTTTTCGGACAAACAGACAGACAAACAGACGGACAGACCAAAAATTATATGCCCCGAATCTTTGATTCCGGGGCATAAAAATTTGTGAGCACTTTGTGACACTACCAAGTACGAATAGATAATTTATGAATCGTCCAATGCGAAACTTCTAAAAATAGCCACCAGGGATTTACGATTTATGTATCTGACGCACAGACAAAACTTTCCAAAACTGGAATACGTACACGTAAGAGTCTTAGACTGAGGAAGAGGAGATATACTGTATGATTTGATAAATAAATTCAATATTGGAATGATGTAGTGAAGACAAATTTACTGTAAGTGAGAGTGCAGTGTGTAATATTATGAAAAAAAAAAAAAAAATCACTCCTTCTCGTCCGCGACCTCTACTTTCGGTTTTGAAAGAATTTGATACCATATTTATTAAATTCATTATTCCAAAGCCCTGTGCATCTGAATAATTTGTATTCAGAACAACCATAGTCCTTTTCATGTTTTTTGCTCAGGGAAAGTTGCTCAATCATTACTGTCCGCGCAGCTCAATTCAGAAAACGGAAAATTGAAGTTTTCTCTACTTTATCGGCATATTTTCCGGTAAAAATTAATGAAAGGGGATAAATCTCGAACTCTCATAATTAACGGTGTATGATATATGTCTGTACGACCAACACAATGCTCACAGTGAAAGAAAATACTTTTAGATGGGGAGATTTCTATGTTAATTTTAGCGTGACGTCGTCGACATTCTCCATAGACTCAGTGTTAAAGATCGACGACGTCGCTCTAAAATTAAGAAGAAAACTCCCTATCTAAAACTATTTTCTTTCACTGTGAGCGTAGTATTGGTCGCACAGACATATATCATACACCGTTAGTTATGAGAGTTCGAGATCTATCTCCCTATAAAAATTTTTAACGCAAAAATTGACTACAAAATGAGAAAACTTCAAATTTCCGATTTCTGAAGTGAGCTGCGCGGACAGTAAGTCCATCATCAAGTTCTTGAAAGCGACTATTGAAAATCTTGATTTTACTTATCCGACTACGTACACCTTTGGCAAACTTTTGAATTGTTAGGTCATTATTAATAGAAGGTTTTACGTTTAATTTCATGTAGTGATTCATGTGTGACGTAACAATTAACATGATTAATGGAAAATGGCAAAGTATTTGATATCCGTTACGTGTAGCTATCATCTATTGCTTTGTTTGAGGCAACTGAACTTAAGGAAAAATCTCAAAGTGTTATGTAGTGTTACAGAGGAATATGAGACTCTAACTTACAAACAATTGAAAATGTTTACCAAGTACCTGGCTTTTCATATCACTGGATCTGAAATCTCGCCCATTTACATCATCGATTAACACACATTAGATAAGGATTTCAACACTTAGAAATCATTCAAATGTTTTAATAAGATATTTATACCCTCCGCAAATAAAGTTTGGGGTACATCTATATATTAGGTAAAACCTTGTCTGTTTGCCAATCCATCCTTCAGTTTGTATTGTTAAGAAAATCTCTTCAAGTATGATATAAAATAGCTCTAGGGCTTTCGTAGTTCATACATACATTCACCATAACAAGTGAATCAATTTTATACCAACTGAAGACATTTGACTTTGACCTTGAACTTTGACCTGAAGAACATTGTCAATTATTTGGTCAAGAAGTTCTGAGAGCAGATTATGTGACAGGGCTCACATATTTCACACACATTCACTATGTACATGTAACAAGTACTCCATCTTGATACCAAGACATATTTGACATCAATCTCCTATGCATGCGTCCAATTTCAGTTCTGCTTTTCTTATTCTATCTTCATTCGTACGTTGCCAACATGATCAGCTGAGCGAGAAGTCTCCAGTAAAAATACAAATTCTAGCTACATGTATAAATCGAAATCTACCGTCTTTAGATGTGAGTCTTGTAAATTTTCCTACATCAAGATAAGAATAATTTCCTTCATTGCCTATTTACTCGCCCCTAAACACTCAAATATGTGCCTCTGCCTTTGAAACTTTTGCACTTTATACGTCAGAAGTTCAAATGACATCAATGTGACGACATGCTGTACCTGTGAAGCCTCTCAGGGTTTTATCATTGCGTGAAATGGTGTAGTAAAATAGCGATGACGGCAAGGTTATTTTGCAAGCCTGTGCCGCCTATGACCTTGTTGCAACTTGATTTTACATAGTTGATGTCTACCTCAAATTCTGACCTCAAAATAATATTTTGGTTAAGAAGTTATGAAAGCAGATTTTTCTTTAAGTGATGGAGCTTCAATGTTAACAATTGAATGTCATATCAATTGATCTTGTTGAAAAAAAAAAAATACTAACGAGGGGTAAAATTCATCACTTTAGAGCTGTTCTAGTTTCTAATTTGATAAATTACAAATGCATTGTGAACATGGTGAAAGTTCATGTAATTGTATTTTGAAATTTTATTTACTTTTCAGATAATTATAAATGATGGATGAAATAGATGGACCAAACCCTGACTATACTGAATGTATATATGGTGTAAAACCTGGATTTCAAGAAGTTCGATCCGGTGTCGACTGGACAAGATGTTTAATAGAAGTAGACAGTGGACTGGACGAAGGTGATGTTGAACAACTTAAATTCCTATTACGAGGATGTATTAGTGATGCGAGACTTAAAAAACTGTCGTGTGGAACAGAGATTTTTCAGGAACTTCACAATTCTGGATATATAGACATCGATAATGGAAGTTTGGACATTTTGGAAGAATGTTTGTATAGAATCCATAGGAAGGATCTAATCCGAAAACTTGGAGGAAGAGACCATCTCCAAATAAAAAATAGGCTGGAAAGATATAAAGAAGAGATCAAGAGGAAAGTGGACCCGAAAGAAGATCCTAAGAGTTTGCTTCCTTTCAGGTAACCATGGTAACAAGGTTAAATAAAAAGGATGTCCAAGGCCATTTCTTAAGCTATTTATCACTCAGTCTGCTTTCTATCATGTTTTATAATGCAATATTGTTCAGTTATATTTCTTGTTTAAAGTGATATTTCTTCTTTCACCCCTATGATATTTATTTAACATTATTTATTAATTTTTTTTCTCCACAGGGTGATGCTGTTTGAAATTGGAGAGGACATTGATGAATCTGAATTTAAGTCGGCCATTTTTGCTCTAGGATCGGTTGTCCCAAAAGGTCAACTTCAAAAGATGGACTCCGTTCTTGACCTTTTCATTTATCTAGAGAAAAAAGATGAACTTTCTCATGAAAATGTGGAAATTCTGCCAAAAGTGTTACATGCCATAGACAGAGGAGATTTATTGGAGAAAGTTAGGCAGTATAAAAACAATTACAGTGAGTCAATTTTTATTACCTGGAGCTGATTTTGAAGATCAACAGCATATATTGTTTTAGTCTGTGTGTCTAGACTTTATAATTTAGGGATCGCCAATTATCAGATAATGCACCTGTTAACATATTTTTGCATCATGATATCATAATAATTGGCCTGTTAGTATATTTTTGCACCATGATGTCATAATAAATGGCCTGTTAGCATATTTTTGCATCATGATGTCATTATGAATAGCCTGTTGGCATATTTTTGCATCATGATGTCTTAATAAAAGGCCTGTTTGCATATTTTGCATAAGAATAATTGGCCTGTTAAACATTTAATTTTGACGTCATATATAAAAGTCCTCCAACAGGTGTGTTTGACATTTGGCGATCCCTCACTAGAACATGAGTAGCACTTTTAAAATTGTCAATAATAGCGGAGTATAGATTAGTTTCATATTTCACATGTTTATTTCATGTGACAACACCTTTCTTTCAGTACATGTACAAATCCCTCATCATTTGACCTTGACCTTATACATGTTATATGGAATAATGTGTTGACAAACTATTAGATTATGATGTCACAACGTCCGTCAACAGGCTTATTGTTGGACATTTTACAACCAAAAGCTCAATTTCCTGAAAGTATTTTAGACAATTTCCCTCTGATTATCAAATGCACTGTGAAATTCTGTTGTTACATACAGTTAATTCACCATGTCTGCTTTGCATCGTGGTAAGAATTTATTCATTTTATTACAGACAGTACTTCTAATGTGAGTAATGCACCATTACGAGTAACACTTCCTCCGTCAAGACCGCAACATCAGCAGCATCAGCAACATCATCCTTATCAACACCAGCAACCTCTGCTGCATCATCAGCAACCACTGCCTCCTCCGCAACATGGTTACCAACAACAAGCGTTCGTTCGTCCAATGGTTCCTACATATCAACAAATACCAAATTGTCCGCAGTACGAAGAAATGGAATCTGAACCGAGAACTCCACTCACTGCAGGAACTGAGTCGGTCAGTTCACAGGAAGGCATGGAATTTGGGTCGTCTAAAAATAAACCTCCGTCTGTTCGTAAGTAAATAAGAACATGCTTTAATGAAATTTCAGTGGTAAATGGTCATAGATAAGATGTCAAAGTTGAAAAAGATGGAAAGAAATTTGTGAAATAATATCATTTTCTACCTCATGTCACAACAGTGTTTAAAAACATATTCCATGTCCGAAATCTAGTGGTATAAAACAAGAGTTTCTGAATGATTGCACCTGCAATTTTTAATTTCAGTGTAATAAAATTCCTATAAGATATTGATACTGGCACTATATTTGAATTTTATTTTCATGCATTGCCAAGTTAGCCTTCTTTACTTACAGAGCGTCAGCTATCAATAAATGTATTTCTCCATCTTGCACCGATCCTTGCTAAGAAACCAAACTGGGAGCAGATTCTAATAGACTTGGGCTTAACGAAAACCGATTTAGACTCCATTCGCAGAAAGTCACCACCAGAGGTATTCAAGATTGTCAATGACGCATTGCTGTATTGGCGGGACAAAGTGATGAAGAATAGTGAGGAATGTTCTAAAAGACTGATTGACGTTTTACAGAGGAGCGGAATTCAAGCATCACTGACGGGAACAGGGTTAAATTTGGCCCCAACATCAGGACCTGGTCCTGCAGAAAACGGTAGGATTGTTGAATTTTGTCTCTGCAAATGAATTCATTGAAATTTGTGGACATTATGGAAATGAATGAAAAAAAAAAGAATTATTATAAATTCTTTCAAGTGTAGATTAATGTGGTCTACTTACATGTAGTACTCTTCTAACAGACTCAAAAAGCACTAAAATGTAATTTTCTATCAAGGAAAGCAAATATACTCTACCTCAAAGTTTAATTTGTAGATTATGACCCCAGAAAACATTCCCTTTTGCAAGAATAGCATATTATTACGTTTATTTCACTCCATTTTCAGATGAACCAACTCCAGTGAGACCTTTTGTTCCAGTGACGGAAAATCTCTCAAGTCGCACCCAGCCCCCTCCTACTCCACCCAACACGGACACGGACAGACGAGTCACGGAGATGGAAACACAAACTTCGATGCTTTTCCCGGAGCAAGGACGACAGACGTCTGTGATCAGAGATGATAACCTACCGAACAGGGCCGTTACACACGGTATGGAACAAATTTTTAAAAGCATTTGAACATTCTCTTTATTTGTTTTGGATAAATAAGGTCATCTGTCAAAATGAAACTGCAACTTGACATGTTATATTTTTTAAGCGTTCTTCTTGTTTTCCATTAGGATAAGGGCAAAGATGTACATTGTAGATGTAGATAATTCATGAATATGATACTGCAGCTCAGCATAATTCAGTGTTGAAGTAATCTTCTTGTTTTCCATTAGGATTATCATAATGTCCATTATAAATCTGTTTTCTTACAGCCGAAGCCCAAGTCTCCATGATTCCAGAAAGAGTTCCTGAGAACATAGGAGTCCAGTCTGCCAGAGGTAAGGTTCAAGATGCTGTTTTAATTTGTAGTTTATGTTTTAAAATCTTTGACATTAGAATAAGAAAAAATATTCCTAGTACATTTAAATGTATAGAGAGGAAGCTAAATTCGTTTTTTCCCGAGTGTTGACAAATGGTGTTTAGAATTATGAATATGTGTATCAAAAATATTTTAAGTCGACGCAGTGGTCTAGTGGATAATGCGTCGGGCCACTGACCGAAAGGTTGCTGGTTTCAGTCTCACTAGGACCATGACGTATGCTTTTCTATGTTCTGTGTTATATACTAGAAGATGTCCATGTCTATGTAATTTATACATATCTGCGGTGTTTTTTATTAAGAAAAAAAAATTTAACGCAGATCTTACCTATTCAATTTTACGTACAGATTTACAGACAGAAGCACTGGCGGAACAGCTGAGAGCTGCAGCCGGTATAAACGATGATGAGATGGATATGCCATCGTATAAAATGGATACCAAACCGAGAGGTAAGATTTACTATTATTTCAGCAGGCTAGGTGAGGTTGAAACAAATCTGTATAATACATGTAGTAGAAGAAAATTTTATTCATTTGATTCTCAATTACATGTTTACCTTTAGCTTATTGATGTGCAAATGAGTTAAAGAAGATCCTGATGATAATCTCAACAGTACTCACAATAGAGCACCAAATTGAGCATCAACGGACCCCCAGCAAGCTAGAGGTGGGACCAGGTGCCCGGGAGGAGTAAGCATCCCCTGTTGGCTAGCCGCACCCGCCGTCAATGTTCATGCACGAAAATGAAAACAAGATATAAAGAATAAATGCAACTTATTCATTCTTTCTAATTCTTTGCACTTACGGATAATTAACAAAAAGAAAAAAAAATGGATATGGTTGAAGAACTTTGTAAAAAAACCCATATTTTTCTACAGAAATTTTCAATAAATAAAATATTAAGATATGTTTAATGAAGGTTTTACATTAGAATGTACCGGCCCAAATCGTGTAAAGACTTGACACTGAAAGGATAATCTTCAAAATATTTTATGCTTCAGGTATAGCTGTCATTATAAACAATGAGAAATTCTTCAAAGTCCCTTCTGATAGAATGAGTAAAGAAATGCCACCCAGAGTAGGAACAGAAAAAGATGCTGGTATGTATATGTATTCAGTATTTTCAAAATCCAGAGTTACTTCCCATTGGGGATGGTACTATCTGATGTAGACTTGTAGTGACATCATCAAATTGTAAATGCTCCTAAAACTCTGGGAAATGACGGTATAAAATTGAAGTTACCATACCATTTGATGTCATAATGGGTTTACATCTGATATAACCGTCTCAGATGGGAAATAACTCTGTTTTCCGCTAAAACTCGATAAAGATGTGTAGTGTGAGAGCATTCTCGTGCTAATATGTCTTTTATCCTGTTTGTCTGTCCATGAATTCATTTTTTTTTTTCGTACATAAATTTTGATACCATACCATACATTATTTAAGTCTTTTATCATATACAGTAATGAAAGTCACTCTAACATTGCCTTATCATGATAAAAAGGACTCTATTGACTTTGGGGTCAATAGGTCAAGGTCAATCTTTGCATGCATGAAAACCTTTTACCCCTACCATGCCAGTATATAGTTGAGTTAGGTACACAGGTTTCTTCTTGAGACTGTCTGTTTTGATCTGCACAATTCTTAGTCTTCAATAATGAAACTTCACATGTAGAGCCAATGATCAAGGGAGGACACTTAATAAATAATATGATATTTGTGTCAAAAGATCAAATGTAAAGGTCAAACTTGAGATGTATGGAAAAATGGGATTCTGAACCATAGATATACATGTATATTTTGCCTTTTATCAATCCATCAAATATATACATGTATGTATATTCAATTTCATTTCTACAATAATTGTAATTTGAATTTTTGAATGTTTGCAGACAACTTGGTGTACATTTTCCGCAAACTGGACTTTATTGTGGAACGATATAATGATCTCCAGGATTATGAAATTGTTCGGAAGTTGGTGGAAATCGCCTACAACCGTGACCATACGAACTATGATTGTTTGGTAGTGTGTATTTTATCACATGGTGTACTGGGACATGTTTATGGTACAAATGGTAGGCTTGTCAACATAAAGGACTGTACAGGGTGTTTCCGTGCACAGGTTTGTCCCAGTCTGGCTGGAAAACCAAAATTATTCTTCATACAAGCTTGTCAGGGAAGAGAAAAACAAGGAGGTAAGTGATGAAGAAATATTGAAAATACATGTATTTACATTACTAGTAGATTTCCTATGTGAAACGCCTAATAAGCAACTAGAAATACATGTATCTTCCAAGACAAGACCTATTCTGTCTTTTTGATTTTACGTGTCAGGCATATGTTTGATTTGTGTATGTATCTGATGTAAATTAAAGCACTGTGACGTCATTAAATCCATTTCCCTGAATTCATAGAACTTGCATATAACCTGAGTGAACCAGAATGATTATAAATCCATGAACATCAAAGAAAGGCAGTCATTACTTAAAATTTTGACACAGAGAATAGCTATGGTATCTTTTGAACGTAGCTTAAGTCTTATCTTACAGAGGTAATGTATGCATTCATACAAAGCATGAAATCCCTATCACTAACTGCTAAAGATGCTAAAATACTGAGAATGTCAAAGGTTCAGGCTGACTAAAGACATACAGAGGGGACAATATCAGTACATTAATGTACAGGTACATGTATAATTACAGCCGATTGCTTTGGAATCCTACATAATGTGTATGTCATGGAATAAATGTTGACGTCAGCTCCTAAGAAACACATGTATTTTTATTACCATCATAGGTACTGAAATTGAGAAGGACAGTGACCTTGAATCAGACAACGCGCCCAAAGAAATGATTCCGGACGAGGCAGACTTTGTTCTAGGTTACGCTACGGTACCTGGTTATGTATCCTACAGGAGTAGATCTCAGGGGAGCTGGTACGTCAATAAACTCGTACAGATGCTGGAAAAATACTCCGCTAGGTAAGAATTGAGGAGTTAGGAGATCAGTTCAATTTTCAACGTGATGTCTAGAAGAACGTGTACATGTACTTGTTGATCAGTTAAATTCCAAACATCATATTAATCATTAATCATGGACTATTTTTAAAATTACTCAATAAGCATGTGTGGTCAAGCTGATGAAATCGTTAACTTTGTTTTTTCCTTGTCTAATCTTTCAATTGTACATTTATGTACAAAGCTTTAAGTACAATAAAAATGTTATACTCATTTTAACATCATGTATGTTAAGTGCTTACTTTTCTGTCATGCATTTGCAGAATTTTCATTTATACAAACTTCAATTAACTGTAAAATGCATATTTTCCTGTGGGGGTAATTTTTTTAACAATTGTATTATTTTTGCAAAAATAGCCCCTGCGTGAAAATTGCAACCACCCACATCTCTTGGTCACAAACCCTTTCCTCAATACAAACACTTTCCTTTATATGTCTATATTAAAAACCCAAAGGGCAGACACTCTCTTTGTACTTGATCGTGGCTTCCTCTTTTTTCCTTCCTACAGGCTAAACCCATGGTCCATTTAATACGATTTTGGGTTTTGTTATCTCAAGATGAATGTATAAAACATATCCAAATTGAAAATTCAATCTAAAAGATGCACTGGTCGAATGCAGATCGATAGAAGTGGAAGCCACGATCGAGTACAAAAGAGTTATATAGCTATTATATAGGAAGTGTCCTCCCTTGGGGTTTTTAATATAGACATATAAAGGAAAGTGTTTGTATTGAGGAAAGGTTTTGTGACCAAGCGATGATACCTCACCCCTGTGCAACCACTATAAAAGACTCAATACTCCTGATTTTGCCAAAATTACTCCCAAGCGTACTGCTGCAATGGCTATTTTGCAAAAATTTGCCCTGCGTGAAAATAACAAGAACTATTCAAACTGTTTAGTAGTTTTATTGTAGTATTATTAGGTTCTGGTACATTCATTTCCACTGCAACAGTGTTTTTCAATATAGATAAGGAGTAAAACAAAAAACCAAACAAACAAACAAACCATGTATTATAACAGAGATTAACATTGTTGTTAAAAATTTTAAGAATTTTTTTTTTAATCTTTCTTTATATGCCATTACATACCCTTTTCTAATTTAAGATATGATCTTCTAAGCATCCTAATCAAAGTGAATGAGGAGGTTGGACGAGCCAATGCACATCTGGACGGCGGTCACTACAAACAGATTCCGGCCCCACTGGTCACTCTCAGAAAAAGGCTATACTTCAGATAGCTTGGCAAATGGTTATGCAGATGTAAAAGTAAAGACTGTCATTATATTTCGCATGACTGTGATTAAAAAAGAACTAATGATTTTTTCTCATGTTAAAGCTGAATTCTGTTACCTACATGTAGATGACCAGAAACTTTAACTTTGACCTCCAGTATACAATTCTATAGGGTCTTTACTTGTCGTTTGTTTTACCACCTTATTTTTTTCATTAGAATAATTTCTGCAGCATGATTTATGACTGTGAAATGAAGCAGATATGACTTTTTCTTATTTAGAGGCAATTTTGTTATCTAGAGTATCAGAAATCTTTAATTTGGCCTTCAGACGTCTTGCACACAACATGCACAAGGGAATTAGTATCCTTATCTGCAGCTATATTCTCCTGCCTAGACTTTAGTCTATGACGTCATAGAATCACTACATTTTTAAAGGCCATTATGGCGTCTTTTGCACTTAAAGTGCCTGTTAACATAATATGATAATAATAATAAATTCTTTATTTCAAGAAGTTAACTCAATTAGTAGAGGACTATCCTTCCTCTTCCATAAGATTACATGTGTTCGCTACGAGAAATATTACCTAATTTTTTGTGGCTTCATAAGGCCATGTAAAATAAATTCTATGTTTCTCAGATAATTGGGTCTAAAAAAGTGGCAAGGTAGGTAGGGTTTTTATTTTTTGTTTTTTTTTCCATCAAGAGTGCTCTTATTATTCATGTAAGGAAAAGAAGTCGTAGATTTAAGGATTTAACTAAGTTTCTCTTGCGTTCGTCAGACAATGTGAATGTCATTATTAATAGATTCGGAAGTATTACAATGGACACTTGCTATTGTTCGGCATAGGTATTTACATATGCTGTGGAGATCAATAAAGAAAATTATACGAACGTTTTCATACATGTAATACTCAATGTGTTAAACAAGCGAATAGCCAGTCGTCCAAGTGTCCGTGACACGTGTCGGCACGTTGTTAGTATATCCTATGCAATTCCCTTTAAACGACACGTGGTAAAGTCGTTACCCGTAATGTAAATACGGAACGCGCCGTGATTTATACGGGCTTTTATAAGTATTTATTCATCGGGTACAGTTTTGACGATTTTACAGGACAATAAACATGTTCAATGATGACGCGCCGTGATTTATACGGGCTTTTATAAGTATTTATTCATCGGGTACAGTTTTGACGATTTTACAGGACAATAAACATGTTCAATGAAATAAAAGGATATTTTGTTTTTAATCGACGATCAAGGATGAGACACGGCAGATATTTTTTTCTGAAGTTGCAATAAAAACGTCTCGTCGGCGGCAAATTATAGCGCGCGGCGGTGTCTGAGAAACATAGATTTTATTTTACATGGCCTAATGTACATTTTATAATTTCTGGAATTGTTTGTAAATGAATTTTAATAGAAAAGAAAATCTAAAAAGATTCTCTTTATTGATTTATCTCTATTCCATAAAAAAGTAGTTTGGCTGACGGCAGAGGTATACTTTTCCATGTGAAGTCAAGTACGAAATCAGAAAATATTTTTGTGTGCAGAACCAGACCTCCAGATTATAAATCTGTTGAACGAGAGCTTTACTTTTGAAAATTATTATTTTTATAGCCTCTTTCCGATTATTTTAGTTGTTTTATAGGAATCTTGTCTCATTATAGGTATATCGTTATTGCTTACTCAAAGTGCTTATTCAAAATTTTGCAAAGGTACTTGATGTGCATGTCTGTAGTCTAATGAGTAAAATCAAGATTTTTAATAGTGGCTTCCAAGAAATTGAAAATGTACTATTCATATAAATGAACAGATTTTGGCTTAGTGAAATTAAATAAGGTAAATGGTGCTTATGAAGAGAAATTATAATCAAGTACTTTGGATTGATTTGAGGAAACTGAACAGCAGAACTTCAAGTACTTTCATATGATATATAAATTGTTTGCAGCAATTAAGAATGTTCATGCTTCAGTGAGTTATTTGTGATTGTGATTGATTGATCAGTTTTCAAGCTATGTTCCAAATTCCCGGAAAATAAAATAATCGGGGAAAAAATGCATTTATAGATAACTTGGAACTAGGAAAGATACAAGCGATACATTTTGATTAAAAAAGCAAACCAAACTGAAAAGTTCCTGATCTGTAACAGCATTTTTTATACTATTGTTGTATATCTTAAAGTCTACCAATTTTTAATGTGAACGTGTCATAACGTACACGTAGCTGCTAATAATTTTGATCTAGCATAAATATGTCACTTTTGTCCTTTCATAAGGAAGCATATTTTTCATACATAGTAATTTATTGAAGGAGATGAATAATAAATTTATTTACATGTACTTATTAACTTAGTGCTGTTCGATGATATAATATTCATGTTACCGGACACTGTATGTTGAACTTCTTATATTTGATTTTTGTTTATACAGTATATTGTTATGAAAGATGAATTATTAAAAATCTGATACACTTGTACATGTATGTGTCATATACATGTAGATCTTATTGAATATTATAGCATTTTGAATATTCTTCATAATCAAAAAGTTATCATGCAGTGTTGATGTGTGTATGTACATTGTATTATAGCTTTTAGACAATGCCAGAAAATAGAAAATTTAATCATTTATCAACAACTTGTAAGAAGGCAAATGCAAGTGATTCAGTCTCATTTCTCAATAGAACGATAAAATCAAAGGTGTCAATGCAGTAAATATAAAGCCATTGAAATTTCCTATGTACATTGAAACTTTTTGTCCCTCTGTCCGTTCATTCTTCAGTCCGTCTGTCAATCTGCTTCAATCTGTTTATCTCTCTGTTTGTTTATGTGTTTGCCCATCCATCCATGCTAAATATCAAGTAATCTTTGCTATATTTATCTGTACATATACTATGCACATTCTATTTGCAAGAATGTCCAATCCTGCCTCTTACTATAGATCCATTTGGGATAAGAACCTATTAAGACAAAGAAAAGTCTCTGTTTTTCATATTTTGAATAGAATACACATAAAGATGTATTAATTATCTGTATCTATTTGGAAAAACGAAGAATTTTGAAATTTTGCATTTAAAACTTCGTGAAGTGAGAAAATATTTGAAATAAACCCCTTATTGGATAATGTTTATGATTCTGCTGAATAATATACATGTATATATGTAGTATTTTATGTAGCATATGATCCCTCTCGAGAAGATCGCTACGTTCAACTTATATCTTGTATAATACATCATGTACATTTAATGTGGATATTTAGTCTTTTTGAAGTTTGCGTTAAATGTGACTATAGATTGTGTTGTTATATTATGAATTTGAATAATAAATTATCATATGAATTAGATGTCATTTCAATTTATTATTAATTTGAAGATAATCGTGATGACAATGCGCTCTCTTCCTTCTTAGGTACAGATATTACACTTAAACAGCTGGCAAAGCAATTTGCAATATTTATTTCTGTAGAACTGACATTGATTGTGCATGTCAATTTCTCACCATTTGCATGTCCGTAAATTTGATGTTTAGAATGACATTTTGATTAAGAGTGACGTTTAGAATTAGAATGACGTTTAGAATTAGAAAGACATTTAGAATTAGAATGACATTTAGAATTAGAGTGATGTTTAGAAGTAGAATGACATTTAGAATTAGAATGACATTTATAAGTAGAGTGATGTTTAGAAGTAGAATGACATTTAGAATTAGAATGACATTTATAAGTAGAATGACGTTTAAAATTAGAATGACATTAAGAATTAGAATAGCATTTATAAGTAGAATGACGCTTAGAATGAGAATGACATTTAGAATTAGAATGTTGTTTAGAATTAGAATGACATATAGAATTAGAATGACATTTAGAATTAGAGTGACATTTAGAATTAGAATGACATTTAGAATTAGAATGATGTTTAGAATTAGAATGACATTTAGAATTAGAATGGCATTTATAAGTAGAATGACGCTCAGAATTAGAATGACATTTAGAATTAGAATGTTGTTTAGAATTAGAATGACATTTAGAATTAGAATGACGTTTAGAATTAGAATGACATCTAGAATTAGAGTGACATTTAGAATTAGAATGACATTTAGAATTAGAATGATGTTTAGAATTAGAATGACATTTAGAATTAGAATGCCGTTTAAAATTAGAATGACATTTAGAATTAGAATGTCATTTAGAATTAGATTGTTGTTTAGAATTAGAATTATGTCTAGAATGACATTTAGAATTAGAATGACATACAGAATTTGAATGACATTTAGAATTAGAATGACATTTAGAATTAGAATGACATTAAGAATTAGAATGACGTTTAGAAGTAGAATGACATTTAGAATTAGAATATTGTTAGAAATTAGAATGACATTTAGAATTAGAATGTTGTTTAGAATTAGAATGACATTTAGAATTAGAATGACATTTAGAATGTTGTTTAGAATTAGATTGACATTTAGAATTAGAATGACATTTAGAATTAGAATGACGTTTAGAATTAGGATGACATTTAGAATTAGAATGTTGTTTAGAATTGGAATGACATTTAGAATTGTAATGACATTAAGAATTAGAATGACATTTAGAATTAGAATTACGTTTAGAATTAGGATGACATTTAGAATTAGAATGTTGTTTAGAATGAGAATGACATTTAAAATTAGAATGACATTAAGAATTAGAATGACATTTAGAATTGGAATGACGTTTAGAATTAGAATGACATTTAGAATTAGAATGTCATTTAGAATTGAATGAAGTTTAGAATTAGAATGACATTTTGAATTAGAATGTTGTTTAGAATTAGAATGACGTTTAGAATTAGAATGGCATTTAGAATTAGAATGATGTTTCGAATAAGAATGACATTTAGAATTAGAATGACATTTAGAATTAGAATGATGTTTCGAATAAGAATGACATTTAGAATTAGAATGACGTTTAGAATTAGGATGACATTTAGAATTAGAGTGTTGTTTAGAATTAGAATTATGTCTAGAATGACATTTAGAATTAGAATGACATTTAGAATTAGAATGACATTTAGAATTAGAATGACATTTATAGGTAGAATGATGTTTAGAATTAGAATAATGTCTAGATTGGCGTTTAGAATTTTTGTGGTACACAGCTGCTGTCATTGTATTTACTTATTTTTCTCTGTGACCTTGAGATCTGTGCTTAAGAGCATAATTAGAAAAATGCATATTCATCAGATTTAGCATTGTCCAAAGTAGTAGTCTCTGTTGCCTACATAAGTAGGGTTGTGCTCATGTAATCCAGATAATCACACCATTTAGCTTTTTACATGGCAGATGGCTGTTCTAATGAAGTCAGTACTGATATACCATTGGTCTTGTTGGTTTATGTGAAGTCTTAATTGGTGTTCCTTATCCCTTTTTCATCTCTTACTTTGTATAAGTCTACTCTGTGTATTCACTTGGTATGTTTGGCTGTGGGTGCCGCACCTGGGTCTTGTTGGAGATCCCCTTCTTTCTTATACAATGTATCTATGTTATGTTGGTGTTTCCCGTTGATGACAGTGCAGGGTAGTCACGCTTTTCTATATCCTATAAATTGTCCAAATTATCCAAAAATATACTAAGAGCTAAAGTTGTTTTTCTTTGAAATTTTATTCATTCTTTAAACAATGGCAACATTTTTTCTTAAGAAACCATTTCAAGGCAGTTCATTGCTGGACACTCTCTTGCTTCTACAAAAAAAAAAATCAATGACAAGGATCAAAATCAAGTTTACAATTGGCAGTCACTTCACTTTGTGGACAATGTTAAAGCTCCAGCTTTATGTTTTGTTTTGTTTCAAGGAACTTTATGGGAACATATTAACATAACAAAACACCACTTGAAGCAATAAAATGTAAGCTTATGGCCCTTAGGTTAAGAGTGTTGTTCGTGTTGTGTATTTGAAAATAGTCGTGTTGAAAACAGAAGTCCGAATAAAAGCTCTATGTTTATTGAAATCGTAACATGTTGTTGATGGCAGTATGAGAGCACAACGAAAAAGTGATCGGCAAAACGATGCGCCGAGTATATAAGTGGACGATTGGAAATTGCTAACACCTGCACAAAATTTTCAGTAATTGAATTTTGATAAAAAAAAAGAGATTTAAGAAAATGGATTTTTCCATATATGGAATCTCAATGGCTTCAGCGGCGAGATGTCCAATTAGCTTTCAATTTACTCGTACGGAAAACAAAGGGTACTTAGATCTTGCAGGTATGCCAATTGCTGCAGTGTTCTCAACATCGTGGGAATCAAAGTAAACAGATTACAGAATTTACAAACTAGAATTAAAGATTTTAGGTTTCGATTCACAGCTTTATTTTTTTTTTTACTGGAGACTTCTCGCTCAGCTGATTATTTTTGCAACGTACGAATGAAGAAAGAATCCACTGGGCAGGATCTTGCATCGCATTGCATTGAAACAAAGGCATTGCTTGTTCCCTGTATACCTCATAAATGTACGAAAACTTGATAGTATATACTTGCAAAATTTATTTATAAATAATAGGCAATGACGACAGAGGTATATCTTAAATTAAGTGAAGAAGTACGGAACAGAAATAAGACACATGCGTAGGAGATTGGATGATGATGACGATGATGATGACAACGACGACGACGATGATGATGATGATGACGTCGATGATGATGATTTTATCTGCAAAATAATGCAAGAAAACACTGATACATACCAGACACTTGAATTTCAGATGAACATTCACCCAGTCTATTTTTGGCCACGCAATTATACTGTGCGTAGTCGTTAGCCTGTACATTTTTTATTGTCACAGATGTTACTTTCTCGTCGAACTTGAGGTTTATACTGGTGGATACGGATATATCGTACTTATCGTCGTCCGTTATCTCCCTCCATTGACCGCCATGTCCCTTTTTCATCCATGTTATAATTGGATCTGGGAAACCTGTTTGTAAATAAATCAAAATCTATGGGAGATGCTAGTTAATAATTATGGGAGTGAAGGTCGAGCACAAAACCCAAAATTCAGAATCCTCCAAATTAAAGTCAAATTACAGATACAAAAGCAGGGAAATACGCTCAAAACCATTGAAAATAACTGAAACATTCCTATAAGGAGCAAACGTTAATCCCTGAAAGAGACATCAGGTGCCTTGGAAGATTACGCATCTCCTGTTTGCTAGAATTATTTTTTTATTTTAAAGAAAAACAAAGGATATACAGATACAGTATAGGCGTTTCCAATACAGGTTTAATTTTGTCTGCATTGATTCTGATCTATTTTATATACTAGTAGTGTTTGATTAGACTGAATTCAATGAATCGTACTTCGCTGAGACGAGATTTCGTACCTGCTACAATGCAGCTCATTTTTGTACTCAAACGTCTATTTTGTGCTTGGCCCACGTGATCTTCTACAGTCCGGCAAGTTGGCGCGAATTTGACATGTATCTCAGCGCTGACACTGGCAGATGGTTTTACTTGGTTATCAGCAACACATGTATAGTAACCACGGTCATCTGCCTTTACATTTGTCAGTCGAAGCAGGGGTCCCTTATAATAGAAATGAAATCAACTTATCAGAGATCTAACTTTGAAAATGTTTTGTAAAATATGTGGTCTTTTACTTTCTAAAACTTGATTATGCATTTTTATTGGAATTTCATGTTTTGGTGCGTCATTGCGTCATTGGTGCGTCACTGATCGTTGGATCGATGTCGTGATGTCGTTATTTATTATATTCGTATTTTTTAATCCTCTGCTTATGTTCCGATATGTTATTTGCAAGAAATCATGCAGGAGATTTCTTCTCTTACCTTGCACATTTAAACAAGTGCAAAAGAAAAACACTATAGATTGAAATATTTCATCGAGCTGGAAAGCCAAAGGGATCGAAAGTATTTGTATTTGAATATAAAAACTCTCAAAACTCACCTGTCCTGAAGGTAGCGGTTTTCTGTTTCCTCGTTTCCACGTGAAATTGGGGGATGGTATGCCGTAAGCTTTACAAGTCAGACTAAGACTACCTCCTTCATCCAATTCGTAAACAGACTTATCTAGCTGTCGAATTGTTGGAGGGACTGAAACATAGCATGGTATAACATGAGGGTATCTCCAAGTTGTAGCAGTGATCTTGAAAGTATGACCTCGTGTGGTTTGTTTGTATTTTATGCCTTAACGAGAGTTGTGTGCATGTAATTCGGATAACCACACCGCTCAATTAATTAGAATTACTATAAACATGGCAGGTGAAAATCCAAACTCAGCACCTGGTGTAAAGTTATCTCTGTTCTTGGAAGCGTTAAGTATCGCGTCTCAGTAGTGCATTTTTATGTGCTTTTAATAGTTTTTCTTTTGCACTTCTTCCCACGATTGAATGTTTAAAGTATTTTAATTAATTACTTTCTTTTCAGCTATGTCGCCTAATTCAAGAATATATTGTTTTGCCCTTTATCAATTTGACATCATATTTAAGAAATTTAAATTGTTATTTCATACAAAATATCATCGAGATTAAAGGAGATTAACATCTTAGCTCCATCCTTTATATGCTATTTTGGTCATAAATCTTAGTTAAGCATGCCATACTATGCTACTGAACAGACCCTACATGAAATGTGGAGCCACGCACTCATTGCAAAATACAATGTACAATTCAAACAATAAAACGTAAGTCAGCAGCTCTACTAACATAAATTTGGCTTTTTCAAAAAATCACTTTGGCTTAAAGTACCACTGATGAAGATTAACTTGCCGAAACACGTGTCTTGTGCAATGGACAAACTTCTAGGTACCTTGGTGATATTCTGACTATTGACAATCCTGTTTTTGAAACATATAAGAAATAAATTTGTCTAAAAAATTGACACTCAGCAAGGCAAACATTACAAACACAGAAACATCATTTATGACCTAAATATAAAAATTGTTAGCGGAGAAATTCATAAAAGTGTGTATCACCAAAGAGATGTTTTTGGATTCAACTCCTAACTATTCACTTAAATTTCTCCTGGCTTGATGATGATGTTCCTAGATTACCGTCATACGGCATTTATATACCACAGCTCATCCAATAGCTGGAGCAAGTGCTTATGTTTTGGATTTTTATAGTAGAAATTTACAAATCACCAACAAACATTTAAGTAAAAGCTTTCGCTTTCATAAGCTAGCTAAGACGTTGGAAATTTTACAAAAAAAATTTTTCTCTCATTTTCTTATAAAATACGGACCAATAAAAGCAAGAGATTGACACATATGGACAAATGGGTTAAAGAAGATCATGACGATAATCTCAACAGCACTAACAATAGAGCACCAAATGGAGCATCGACGGACCCCTAGCAAGCTAGAGGTGGGACCATATCTCTGTAAACAACACAAAATCGACAATTCAGAAAAATCACAAACCGTAGGCATATAAAATCAGGACAAAACAGGAACCAAAGCAAACAAACAGAAGCCCCCACCGCATGAAAAGAAGCAAACTCCCGATATGGGAGTGAGACCAGGTGCCCAGGAAGAGTCAGCATCTCCTGCTTGCATGCAATACCCGCCGCTTCAATTCGGTAGAATTGTCACATCCAGTTACTTCCATTTCTGAAGATATAGTATAATCTATGGTTGGATGGTTCGAATGGTCTATGACAGAATTTCATCCACCATTCTGGAGAGTAGGACATCGTAGTGTATAACGAGTCCCCATTTCGATCGTAGAACTTCCTCAGTGACGATGTTAGTCGGTGACAATTAAACGTATCCCTGACTGAGAAGCTTATCTGAAAGACGCCTAGCTCTCAGAATAAAAGCTGTATATTTGGTACTTGCTCTGGCATAGCGTAGCAACTGAGATATGAACACACCATAAGCAGGCGATGAAGGGATGTTGATACTCAGAAAAGGAAAGTTTGTGATGTTGAAATTGAAGTCGTCACGTTTGTCACAGAGTGATGTGTTCATATGACCATCTGTGTCGTAGGACAACATTATGTCCAAATAGGATGCTGAATTATTTGTCTCTTTAGTTTCTTTGACTTCAAGCTCCGAATGATAGATTCTGCTGAGGTAATCCGTGAATTTTGGATAATTGATGGACAACACATCGTCTATGTATCTGTAAGTGAAGTTGAAGTCGGAAGCCAGGTATCTTTTCCCTTCAGAGACCAAAGATTGAATTAATTCAGCTTCGTACGAGTAAAGAAAAAATGTCGACAAGGAGTGGGGCACAGGTGGTCTCCATTGGAATTCCGACAATTTGCTGGAAGACCTTTCCTCCAAACACCACAAAATTGTTGTCAATCAGGAAGTTCAACATCTGAATAATATCTATTTCAGTGTACTTATTTTCAGAATCGGACTTTTCTTTTACAAAGTAGGTTTTGTCAATAAATTTATATTTGCGATTGCCGTTCTTGCTTGTAAACGCATTACTTATAATTTTTGCAAGTCTTTCTTTCAATTTAGATTGTGGGATTGTAGTGTAAAGTGTCGAAAAATCAAAGGCTTTGATCGAATTGACTCTACTAAAATGAGTGGATTTCAGATGTTCTAAAAGTTCCTTCGAATTCTTTAAAATCCACATCTGGTTGATACCGCTACGGGAATATACCGTCGAACAATATTTTTGAAGTCCAAATTTGATTTCAGATAGAACTTTTGTGAGTAAGATCGATACAGATTTGGTAGAACATTTTGAGGAACCAGCGATGAAACGTTGTTTGAACGGATTCTTATTGATTCTTATGCATTTTAGGTATGCAGTATAAGTATGGTAAATCTAAATTGTTTGCGTCGAAGCAAAAGGAAGCGACTGCTGATTTGTGGTTATCTATTATTTCAGAGTATATTACTTGGGTATTTCACAACCTGCCTTTTATTGTGACCTAAGCAAAATTAGAGGAATTAAGGGTAGACAGAACAACCATCGATAATACATCGGAGTTAAACCGTGGATATGATCCTTGTCACCAGACGGACACTCAGCATGGTATTTGACCAATGTACACCTAACTGACTGTGATAACGCGCCCTGTCCAAACCTCTTTGGTGAGGACAGGGCCCAGATCACCTGTCCTCTCTGAATGTCGGCCGTACTGCTCAAGTGATAACATACATCTGCTCGCTACAGCCGGTAGACCATGGAGTGTATTTCTTGGGCGCTTTGTAATCGTATCTATCGTGTCCTTCGTGGCCCCCTGCGTTTTGCTGTCTTGTTTGTATGACCATGTAGTTAACAGTGAGGAGTTTATTTTGCTCTACAAATGTGCGTTCTTCAAGACCATCGGGTAACCAGAAAAATGGGAGGGTTGTGATAGCAACATTATTTGCTACTAACATAGCTAACGTAGCAGATGGCCGTTGTTAATCGGCACCCACATCCCATTGGTCTCGTTCGTTTATGTGTATAATGACTTCTTTTGTGTTTGGTCGTGTTAAGTGTTCCTTGTTCCCTTGGTGTCTCTTGTGACTGTCATCTCCGTGTTTTCACTTTGGGTGTTCTTATGTTTTGCTATTGGTACTGCAAAAGGGATTTGTTGGATATCTCAACCTTTCTTGGAATTGGTTTGGAATTTCAGTCAATAAGAGAACGAGTTGGAATAATTCCATCTTCATATATTCTTAGTGTAAGCGTCCCCGTTATCTCTTCGTTTGTATGGTTGAATTGGGTATCCATTAATTTTGTTGAAAGGGTGTGTTTCGCTGTGATCGGTCCATAAAAAGACAAGTTAGATATCCTTATCAAGAATTTGCTACGCTCTAGATGGTTCAATGGTTTTCCGTTTTAAATTGCATTATGTTTTCTACAATCATTTCCACATGTACATACTTAATATCAATTCAGAAACAAAACATCTCCATTTTTAGTTCGTAAGAAGAAGTTCCTAAAATATTTGGTAAGTATTTCTTTTTTGAAGCAGGTTGCTGATTTCGGAAAAGGGAATGATCTCCAGCATGACCACCCTGCATCCACCCAGCGAAACAAACCCACAAGAAAGTGACATTAATGACATCATAAAAAATCCAAATCGCAAAAAGACACAACAAGATTCACTAGAATATCATACAAATCAATCGTAACAGACGTACAGACACATCAAACACTGATGACATCACATAAAAGGAAGTTTGTGTTTGAATTCATAGTTATAAAGGCAAATTCACTCGTATTTCTTTTGAACATTTGCAAATCCGGAATAAACAATATTCCGAAGTCAGAACAGGTGCCTGGGAAGAGTTTTCAGCTCATATATATATCCTTCCAAGACTTTTGCTTCTTGGCTGTTAGATTCTGAATGAATTTTAAAGATGACCATCGACATCGGTTGTGCATTGGTCATTTTAATTTATGTGTTGTTCTTTATAGAGTTAGTTTAAATTAATGCCACCCATTATAAGTTTTGTTTTCCATTTTCAGTTTGTAACCATGTCCTCTAATTTATCCGACAGTTTTTGTGGTTTCATAACATTACATTTCAACAATTTGGTACGTAAATTACGAGTAGTTATGTACAAACTTAGTTTTTTCTCCCTTTTTAAATGATTTTGATTTACCTTTTTCTGTTATATATTATACTCCTCATTTTTATGTATTGACTTTGGAATTTCATGTTTCAGCGTGTTTGTTTTATAATTTTATGTTTGTTGGACTGATTTCTGATACTGCTGTATCCCTCCTTCTCCCTTCCTTTGTTTTGCCTGATGCTCGTTTTATTTTAATCCCATACATACACTTTAGAACTACAAACACATGATTCTACATGTACTTAAAATTGGGAAAAAGAAGAGAGAATGCAATTACAAAAGAAGTAATACCTCACAAACCCTTTACAGTTAAGGATGCGGATTTGAGGATGTTTCATTTGTTTGCTGTGTGTGCTTGAACGGAGTGTTGTTGGGGATTTCCTACCTTCTCTTGCCATTGTAAAACAGATTATTTAAAAAAAAAGTATTGTACGTGTACTTATTTTAGCGGAGTAAGCGCTGCAAAGACTGTGCTAATTCAAGAAAACGCTAAATCATGAATTTCGTTTAGATTAATGTGGAAAATAAGTCAAAGTGCTAATTCATGATTACGCTAATATGTCAATTTGCCCAATTCGGCTCTGTTTCCGCTAACATTTTGTTGCGCTAAAATAAGTACATGTATAGTCTTTTCGTACATACCCTTCACAGTCAGCGTGACGGATTTTGATGGCCATTTTTTATGACTTACACCCTGTCGTCTGACAATGCACTGATATCTACCGCCATCCACTTCATTAAGATTACTTATAATCAGCATGTATGTTGTCCTGGGTCCATATACACTTTTGAAGACTTTATACTTTGATCCTCCCATGTCACCTGTATGAATGAAGTAAAATATCGAAAGTATGATTAAACGAAGAGGCCCAAGGTGGCATCTCGCTCACCTATATACATGTATCTGAGTTACTGAGTGAAATATTAAACGATGATTAAAATGATTATATCATGTCAAAACAAAAGAATTACACTGATGTAATCAATCAGTGTTCTGAAAGCACAGGTTTTGACAATACAATTTTGAAACTGTACTTCCAGGATAATCACACCATTTGCTACTTGCGTGGCAAATTGCCGTCCAAAGTCGGCACAGGTTGTCCATTTGTCTCGTCGGTTTATGTGAAATCTTTTTTGTTTGATGTTTACATGTCGTATGTCTCTTTTTTGTCTCATACTATGCTCGTCTTTTGTGTTTTCGCATCGGGTGTTTTTGGTATTTTGCTGTTGGTGCTGCAGCAGGGTCTTGTTGGAGATCCCCTCCCTTCTTCATTACATAGTCGGCGTGCTCTAAAGCTACCTGATAAACCACGCCTTCTGTTTATTCTAGTGTCAATTAACAGTCACCTTACGATCTATATGGCACGTATAGACAGAAATTTAAAGTTACATGTACATCAGAATAATATAACTATTTACACATTGTCCAAAAAGCCTATACATAAGAACAGGGCAAAATTTTATGCACATATGTATAGATAATGTCACTCAAATATGCAAAATCGGGGCCGTGTGTTTACAAACACCAATGTCAAGATCGATGACATTTAACGACAAGAATTAAGCTTGTATCGAAAGGACTGACGGGAAAAAAACACTTCTTTCTTTTGAGATGTAGTCAAGAAACTGTTTTATTTCTTAATGTATATATAATTCTTCATTTTTTGAACGCTGTGTTTTCCAAAGATCCTTAGTTAGATTATTAAAATCCCTCACATCTCTCTCTATTTTCTTCATTTGCCGAGGCCGACCTCACGTTGAGTGTGAAATTCATGCACGCCAAAATTTGAATTGCCTGTTAAAAACCGTTTTTGCATTATTTTTCAAAGAAAAGTCTTTGAATTACAAGAAACGCCTGTAATTATTTTTTGTCTATCGATGCATTGAAAAAAACCGATGCACAAACAAAATATATTCCGCTTCGTTGATTATATAAATTGTGCATCTATTCAGTTTTTGTCTATATGTTGATAAACTGAAGCATTATTGCATTCTTTTCTTAATTGCAAGGTATTTTTACGTTACCCGGTACAAGTAACCTTTCCTCTTCAGAAATTGTAAAAGGTGTCGATATGGAACTTCCCTCTTTTGACCAAAGCACCTGCAATATATATTTATATATTTGCGTAGAAATCACTGAATAGAAGAATTTTTCATCAAAATATGCCAAGCCGGCAAGAGTTTTGACCTTTCAACTTTTCCTAGCAAGCATACACGTATACTAATTTCCCTTTCAGCTTTTCCTAGCAAGCATACAAGTATACTTATTTTCCTAACAAGCATACACGTATACTGATTTTCCTTTCAACTTTTCCTAGCAAGCATACAAGTATACTAATTTCCCTTTGAACTTTTCCTAGCAAGCATTCACGTATACTGATTTTCCTTTCAACTTTTCCTAGCAAGCATACATGTATACTAATTTCCCTTTCAACTTTTCCTAGCAAGCATACCGGTACACGTATACTAATTTTCCTTTCAAATTTTCCTAGCAAGCATACACGTATACTAATTTTCCTTTCAAATATATCCTAGCAAGCATACACGTAAAGTGATTTCCATAATTCAAAATGGAAAGATGAAGTATCAGACCTTGCTGCCATAAAGCAGCTTTCTGGGCAGAAACTATTGACGTATATAGGTTTAAGGTATAAGAGGTATATGATAACAATATCATGGAAAAGCTAGAAATTATATACTTCTATATATATTTTATATATACAATTTTTTTTAGACATTTGATATTTTTAATGTCTCATTCTATTGGCCATGAAAATGGATGGTCTCGAACATTGCCAAAGTCGTGTGTCTTCGGCCAACTTCGTTGTATTTCATTTTTCTGATATCAAAACAACCGGAAGTGGAGTGTTATGCTTTAATAGCATTGGCTTCATTCTTAGATAATGAAACTCACTTTATCATCTGCTTCTTTGTTTGTTACTCTACATTTCATTCGGGCTTCTTTGCCGATCGCGTCAACCGTTGGCAGGATATCGTCTATCGCAAGACCGGGAACTAATTCTGAAAACAAGACATTAAGAAACTTCATCTACAAAAATAAAGTGCAAAGCACAAGAAGAATGAGTGAGTTATCACGTTAAACGAAGTATCTAAAATGTATTTGTAGAGGTTAAAAAGATATAAGGGGGGGGGGGGGTACAGTAGTCAGTATTCAAGACAAAATGTAAGGGGTATTATGATACATGTCCCCCTTCTCGATTCGGTCTTACAAATACAGTGATATGAATTTATAATCTTTATACTGAAAGTTAAACACTAGAACAAATATCATAATATTGATAATCATTTTTTTGGTAATGACTCAATAATACAGTTGCGGAACAATATAAACTAATTCGTTCTTCATCTATGCTCTTAAATTTGGCTTTGGAATATATATTTTCTATTAATTCCTCTCTGATTGGTCTTCGTTCCCATTCTTAGCGTAAAACGAAAATTTTCGCGAGTACAATTTTTCGAGATTCCTAAATTACAAACAAATATGTTCATTTGATGTTACATACCTTTTCATCATTGAAGTTGTAGTTAGTTCTATCATAGAAGTACACTATATTCACTTCTCATGACATTCAGGAATAGTGAAGAATGACACACGTACAATATTAACTAATGTAACGGATAAAGCAATTTATCATAAACCTTATCAAACAAAATTTTTCGAGAAAATAATTTTTCGCGATTCCAAATCACTCGCGAATATAGCGAAAATCATTATCTCGAGAAAAATTCTGGTTAATATACGGAATTTTGACTGAAATTTGAAAGCAGAGAGCATCGGGTTGCCTTATTTGCATGATTAGAATTAACTGATTGGTGTCACAAACTGTTTATGGCTCAAGGAATACTAATAGATATCATGATTATCAAAGCAGGTATATGTAAACGTCTTCAAATTGATTAGCATAATTTAAGAACAGATAAATTGGCAACGTGGATAGTTTTCCCTGAAATTGTCGCCAAAACACTTTCTGTGTGGACATCGGCTCAGACTGTTCATGCATTTTAGATATTGTTTTCATTTCGTGCGTGAACATCGACGGCGGGTGCGGTAACCAGACAGGGGATGCTTACTCCTCCCGGGCACCTGATCCCACCTCTAGCTTGCTATGGGTCCGTCGATGCTCAATTATGTGCTCTATTGTGAGTGCTGTAGAGATAATTGTCTTTAACTCATTAGCTAACCAATACAAATACCTTTTTATTACAGTACACAAGAATACTTCCTTTTTTCCCTTAAATACAAAGAAAGCTAACACGTTGATGTTAACGTACCAACTAACTTGATTTCTGAAGCACACGGCAGGCCAACTGTGTTGTTAGCAACACATGCGTAAGTTGCGTAATCGATTGCCTGCACATTTCTAATTATTAAAGTTGCCATCTTGTCCTCCCTTGTGTGAGTTAGTGTCTCGACACTCATAGCATATTTGTCATCCTCCGGTATGATAGTCCACTTCTCTCCGGTCCCTTTCTTCATCCATTTAACCGTCAGATCTAGATCTGGGTGGTCATCTATATTGTTGTAAATAACAAAAAATACTCTTAATGGTATCAATGATGGAATAACTGATTCGTCAATTGTAACAATTGTACCATATCGCACATGTTTGCAGACATTTTGAAAAATAACGTTATATTCAATTTTCAAAAATCACAGTTATGTAAGTTGTATATTTTGTACTCTACGCCAAGTCGCGTCACGCTGAATTTCTACCAATGCTAACAGTTTTTCCACGTTAATACAGTTGTCAATTCGAAATAAAAATTGCATTGTGTGAAGTGCATTAACTCCGATTAATCGATTCTCAAAATTAGAATCGATCGACGGCGAACTGGATATGCGACGATCGCTACAATACCCAACACGTCAGTAACTTCTGCTATCAATCATTATGGTAATCTAATTATACCATTATTTATGGAGTATCGTTACGGGTATGGAACACACAGCAAGGGCATCTCTGGTATTACTATGTGTTATTCGAGTTGGCGCATATTATGCGATAAATGCACATGCTGTGTATGTATGTGTGGTCCTTGCTGCAAATGCATCTGTTCTAAATGGTACTATTGAATTTGAAGACGTTTAATATAATAGAGCTAATGCATTGTGACGCCGCGAGCATGTGGAATTGTATTGGTTGCGTATATATATACATTCCACTGATCTGAACTCACCTAATATTAACATTTATTTTGCCATGGAGAAGTTCGAACTAATCAGAAAACGTTAATCGCGTCACGTGCACGCCGTCTAAGTTCTATAGACCGTCAGCAATGCGCCATTGCCGTATAAATGAATTCGCACGTAAAAGGAGACGTGAAACGCTTAAAAGGAGATTTTGGTCCTCGACAAAATAAAACATTTATTAGGTTTGTTACTGACCGTCCACAGAGATTTGTCGGGTTGATCAAGCCCATAGAAGGTTCGGCTTCGCCTCGCCTGTAACAAACCTAATAACTAATCATTTATGCAGAATACTGTAAGACTTTAGCGTACTTATTTTAGCGAGATTAATATATGTCAGCAGAAGATTGTGCTAATTCAAGAATATGCTAGATATTGAATCTGCCGTGTATAATGATGTGAATGAGTCAAGTGCGCACATTCATATCTCACCTAACAAAATTTATTAGCGCTAACATAAGTAAGCGTACAGTATTTTTTATCGAGCAGATCGAGTCTTTTATCGGATCAAAATAATCACTTAAATTGATAAAGTTGTCTATATTCCAATATATGTTCTATAGTACTGGTCAATTGACCCTTCCGATCGCGGGAAAAATGCAAAATTTCGTGTTGTCACAATGCTTTTACCTCGGACAAACAAGCTTCGAACCTCGGTCAAACATCGAAATTGCATTGTGACGTCATGGAATTTCTCAATTTTTTCCCGCGTTCGGAAGGGTCAATTTTGTTGTACGTGAGAAAGCACACATTTTGTCATCGTAAAATGCTGTATCTAGTGTTGCCCCTGTGGCTTGCTGAACTTGTTTTGTTGGTTCCAGTTGTTTGTTGCATTCTTCAGATAGGTTCCGCTCATGAAGGGGAGTCTTGCTGCAGATCTCCTCTACATTCTTGTACAATAAGGGGAAAGGTTCTAAAGGACACCAATCTTAAAAATTCATCTACGCTCCAGGCCTCGCCCAGCATATTTTTCATGCAAATTAAAAGGCATGATCAGAAATCCATCGATTGATATGAAAATATACATGGGCAAGGTCTGGAGCGCTACTTGATTTCATAATTTTGTATCGAAATTTCGCTCATTTAATTGATATTTTCAATGGTTTCAACGTTTTCAGACGTTTTGAGCCACGTATTATTCAGGATAGGATTGTGAAATCAAAATAGGCTTTCCTGATTTGGATTCACCATACATTTGACATTTAATGAATTAGAATATAATGGATATATGAAAAACTTTGAAAAGAGGGCCGAAATGGCAGGTAACCGCACCTACTCCTTTGTTCATTAAGGTCACTCTTTATACGCATCGTTTTTCAAACACATTAACTTTTATTGTTCTACATATACAACAGCAGTACCATATATAATATTCTTCGGAAATCACTAAATGTATGCAAAGTTTTGCGATCCAGCAGTGTAAAAAGGTTAAATCTGATTCAAGTTTATATTTACAGGAACTTGTTCTCAGTTTACCAGGATCATTTCTTAAAAATAATAATTGTATGTTTTTGAACAAAGAACAAGGGTTGATTATAAGTTTACAAGTAATATTCACAAACAAAACTTTAAGAATCATTATGTCGTCGACCGAACGATGCCATTTGAAAGTGGATAGCTTTGAAGTCTTTATATAGTGTACTAGCCATATTTGATTTGACGTAAGGATTCTTGAAAATCTGCCGTTCTGCAGAATTAAGACTCCAATTTTAACCATTTTAATACTAAGTTTTCTGTACCGCAACATCTTCATTTTCCCATCTTTATGAGCAAAAACTGCATCAATATTTTTCATGACGACCATTTGAACTTAGTTTTCCGAACTGCGCAGCTACAGCTCTGCAGAATTCATGATTAGTGCGAAAACCTACCTTAAACGTTACTATCATAAAGCTACCTTAAACGTAATTATGATAACCCTTTCGTATTATCATCATATGTCTACAAACATTTGTCCTCCAATTTTGATTAACTATCTCAAAATGCCAGCTTTATTCATTTTACACTCTTGGGGCTAGTGGCCATATTATCATAAAGGAAGGGATCTCCAACAACATCAGGTCGCAGCACCTACAGCAAAACCCCAAAACACCCAATGCAAAAACACAGAGCAGACAAGCACAGAAAGAGACACAAAAGGGACAAGGAATGTCAATGCACAACACAGAAACATAGAGAGAAATCCAGAGGCGGATCCTATGAATGTTGCATATTTGTAATTTCTTAACAAAAATTGACAAGACTACCCTACTCTTCTAAGATATTTCATGTAAGTAATTAATAAATTAATCACAAACAGTCGAAATTCTAGTGAATTACCCAAGGATGTTTAGAATCTTTTATTTTTTTACCTATGTTGGGCCGGATCGGCACTCAAAAGTTAAGGACAAATGGTTGTAGACATATAATCAATGTAGCGTTAAAGGTAAAGTTATATTCAGGAATTCTTCTGAGGTGCAGCTGTGCAGTTCGTTGCATCGATTTATAAGTATTAAAAAAGTGTATTTTGTCGTAGAAAAGATGGGAAAATGTAGTTATTGAGGTACAGAATACTTGGAGTGAAAATAGTTAAAGATGGAATCTTGACTGAGATTTGAGGAAAGATTTTCAATAATATGCTAATATAATATGGCGAATGACATTTTGCCTGTAAAATATGCATGATTTGTCATTGAAAGTTGTTTCAATTTCTTCCCTTATGTACAATTATTAGTGGGGGATGTAAATTCGTGGATGAGACTTTCCACGAAAATCCTCCATGAAATATAATGATTTCACAGTATGTAAGACTTACTTGTAATTATACATCTAAGATTAGCATCTAGGCGTCTGTTCTGCATTTGAAAGACTTCTTCTTCGGCAGGTATACATCTTGGACCCGGGGAGTATGCGCCCACTTTTATGTAAACGAGAGGAAAACAAAATGTTTCAAACAAATAAAATTGGCAAAAGCATTGCTCAAGTATTTCTTACTCTTAAGAAATTTGAAATATTTCGTAGGAAACCCCCTCCTTTCATGAATTAAAAAGCTTATGATTTAAATTCTTTGTTCTTCTGAAACCGACAAATGAAATCATGTTTTTGTCCTTAAATATCCGCTAGAATTGACACTCAACAAAGAAAACGTTACAAACACAGAAACACAATGGCTTGGATGAGCTTGCATGACAAAAGATATGATTTTAAAATGATAAACATGGTACATTCTCGATGACTTGTCAGTGACCGACTGACGTCGGTCCCAAGCCTCCCGATGTGCTGTACAAGTCAATTGATCCGGTTTGCTAGACAATGTACAAATGTTTTGGACTTTCACAGCAGAAATTTAAATTGTAACAACATAAGAGTTTAGCTAAGTCAAGGTTTCCGCTTTCAAAATAGCATTGGCGGAATGGCGCTAGAATGTAAACCTCTTTTAATGTAGATGGATAACATTGTGTCGTCACACCCATTTTCACTGTGAAATACACATAGGTTGGAACACGAGCATTTCTTAATCTTTTTCATTTATTTTACAAAGATGAATCTTTGACATGAGTTTGAATGATACAACACAAGTTGTTTCTCTTTTATGTCATATTCTATATGTATTAACTAGTCCCAATTTTGAATCGTCGAAGCCAAATATTTTAATAATCTTATTCTATAATTTCTGATATACATGGAATGACTATCATTTATATATCTTATAATTGGCCCAAATCTTTTGAAGTATGTTTATTCTTAGAAGATAAATACCTTAAACTGTAAAGCTTACAGAAGTTGTCTTACATACAATTGGCTAAATTTGGCTAATTTGCCACAGGGCTTGTATGAAATATAAAGGATATAACTCATTATTTAGATTATGGAAAGCCGTCTTATTTTTATGCTTATTTTAAGTCAGTAACAACGCAATAGTAAATTATAAGTCGATTCAGAAATAGACAACCACCTAAATATCGATTATTTTAGGATTAAATGACAAGTTTCTAGAATAGCAAATATCGACCCTACATGAAATTTGCAGTCGCGTACTCATTGCAATTAGATGAATAAAATTCAAAATAGCAATCCAAGGAATGCTTGTGTTGTCTGTGAAGCGGCTCATTTTTTTTTAAGTAATCTAGGTCAAGGTCACTAAGTCAAAACTTATGGTATATTAAGAAAAGTATTTTCATAAGGAATGAACATGTGAAATATCAAAGCCATATCACTTTTCAATCACAAGATATAGCTAATACAAATGTATTAGTTTTTTAAGTAGATCAAATATGTAGGTCAAGGTCACTAGGTAAAATATAAACATTGCATGTATAGAAAGGTATTTCATAGGGAATACCCATGTGAAATAGCAAAGCCCTATCAATTACCAATTAAAACATATAGTCAGTAATATTTTATTTTGAAAAATAGCTCAAATGTCTAGGTCAAGGTCACTAGATAAAAAATTATGGTATGTGTTGAAAACACTTGTCACAAGGAATATCAAAATCTTTTCACTTACAAATCAAAAGATATAGCCAGTCTAAGATTTTCTGAAAAGTAAGTCAAATATCTAGGTCAAGGTCAAACGTAAAAAATCATGGTTTGTGTAGAAATGTCATGTCACAAGGAATTCACATGTGAAATATAAAAGCCCAATCACTTACCAATCAAAAGTTATGGGGTGTGACATCCAAAGTGGAACAGACAGAGGGACAGAAGGATGGACTACGGACAAAGTGATCCCTAAGTGTCGCTATGCTTCGCAAGCGACACACAAAAAAATAAAACATGAGGGCGCCGCTAAAATACATTCGGCTTTGTCTGAATATCACGTTGGCTTGAGGTACCACTGATGGAGTGGAAACACGTGTTTGGTGCATTGAAATAAGTTTGAAATATTCTTCAAAACAATAACGAGTTAGAACGCTTTCCTTTCCTTCGAATTAACGTGAGACATATCTTCTGCGATCAAAGAAGAAAGAGTTATTATAATAATACATATCTTATGCTACTCAAGTGATTTTCATGAGTTAAAGAAGATCCTGAAGAAAATTCCAACAGCACTCACAATAGAGCACCAAATTAGCATCGACGGAGCCCTAGAAAGCTAGAGGTTGGACCAGGTGCCCGGGAGGAGTAAGCATCCCCTGTTGGCTAGCCGCATCCGCCGTCGATGTTCACAATGTTCATGTTAATTGATTTTGAATATCATTTTGCACTTATCATCCTTCTTATCAACATAATACAATATTTTGTAATGATAATAATAATAAAAACCACCGAATATTGATAATAAAATAACCCACCTGACATACAGCAGATCACAAAAAGTACTGCTTTCATCGTGCATAGAAAAAATCTCCACTGAACATGTTTGTATAATGGAAACATCATATATAGCAAAAACTTGAATAATATCCTATCAATTATTTCATTTGAAATAGACAGATCTGATAAATTATAATTAAATTTGCAACATATGGTTTGGTAGATAGAGATGTTGAAATAATAATTCGCCCAGAAGACTGTGACACCTGATTATAGTCCCACTTTTGTTAACAGGGCAAAATCAGAAAGTGAAGGGCAATCAGAACGTCAGAATAAAAAGATATGACTATTGAATATTAAATAGTTTGGGACTTTGGATTCTTATTTATTTATTTTTTTGTATCAATTTCATTACTGAATTACTAGGAAATGCTTTTTATGTTGTTGTTAGTTAATGCAGCATGTGCTTTGGATTCTTATTTTTGTTTTTGTGTATCAATTTCATCACTGAATTACTAGGAAATGTTTTTATGTTCTTTAAGTATGCAGCATGTGCGATGTTGCGTGTGCTTTTTGATTTTTTCCAGTTTTCCCTGACTGTCTGTTCATAGTGTTACATAGGTAAAACGACAACATTCATTTTCTAAGTCCCTGGGACAGTCAGGGATTCAAATAAAATATCAGGTAGACAACTTGACCCTGAGGTCAGGGGCTCTTAAAACAAAATAGCATAAGCACAACTAGACCATAGGCTCATTATAATACAAAAGGAATAAATTTTCCATTGATTTCAGAGAGGACTGGTATTTAAAAGATAACATAGAGTTATCTGGGAGAGAATGACCACTTCCATTTTTCACGACCATGTTGGCCAGGGGCTCAAACAAAATAGCAGATGCATAGCTACACCATATGCCCATTATAATGCCAAAATAATTTTCTTACCATTGATAATTACAGAGAATTCGTGTTCACAAGAAAACTTTAATTGACGGACTGACAGACGGACGGATGCCGGATACAAAGCGATCGCATAAGCTTGACTTGTCTTTGGCAAGTAGAACTAACAAGTGGGGAGGGGGTTCGCACACAATTGGCCCCGGCATAAGAACTAGGACCAAGCAAATTAACAGAATCATTGCGTCAAGTGTCACCAACTCGAATAAAATCAATGAAGAAATGAAAAGTCAACAAAAATGCCGAAACCAGTTAAAAAAAACCCGTTCGAAAGGCTTATGAAGTTTGGAGAAAATTCAAAACAGAACGTTCTCATGCACACAAAAAAGAAATAGAAAAAACAGACGGAGACAATGACACAGCTAAAAAAACGAAGGACAACATATCTAATCGAAATATCTCCAAACAGTGTCTACTACAAGGTGGCGCTGTTGCAACGCACCGTACTAATTATTTCCATATATCACATGAATCATATCTAATGCAAGTATAGTATCCAAGTAGATAGGACCAAACATGGAACCCAAAACCCATCCCAACTCCTGTCTTAGTCTCACCCAAAGTTTTGCTAATTGGCACAATTAATACAAATTTATGTAGGTAGCGCCACCCTGAATAAATTTGAGGAAGAAATGTAAATATAAATTTATTGTTGTTAATTTTGACAAAACCTACTTTATTAAAGAAAATTTCGATTCTAAAAATAAGTACACTGAAGCAGATATTATTCAGATGTTAAACGTCCCGTTCGACAACATTTTTGTGGTGTTTGGAGGAAAGGTCTTCCAGCAAGATGTCGGAATTCCAATGGGAACCAATTGTGCCCCACTCCTTGCCGACATTTTCCTTTACTCGTACGAAGCTGAATTCATTCGAACTTTGGTCTCTGAAGGGAATAGATACATAGCTTATATAATATAAAATTGAGCATCCTTTTTTGCACATAATGTTGTCCTACGACACTGATGGTCACATGGACACCTTACTCTATGACAAACGTGACAACATCAATTTCAGCATTACAAACTTTCCTTTTCTGAGTAGCAACATCCCTTCATGGCCTGGCGTGTTCATATCTCAGTTGATACGCTATTCCAGAGCAAGTACCAAATATACAAATTTTGCTCTGAGAGGTAGGCGTCTTTCAGATAAGCTTCTCAGTCAGAGATATGTATGTGACCGACTAACATCGTCACTGAGGAAGTTCTACGATCGATATGGGGAACTCGTCATACACTATGACGTCCCAATCTCCTGATTGGTGGATGATATTCTGTCATTATCAGTGTAACTTCATTACATGAATGTGGCACATCTCTTCCAACTTGACTGTTTCGATCAAAGTCAGAGCTTTGAATGTCAGGCTGAGCGGCCTGAAATTCTATTGGCTGTGACTTGTGCATGTGACTTACACATGAATATGCAGCTTCTGGCACGCACTCTTTTGTTTCTGTTCTATAGTTGCAGCTAGCTGCACAGAAAACTTTACCCGATGCTCCTTTTTTGCTTGAAATGAAATGATGCAGCTAGCGGCAACCATGTGCGGCTAGCAGCAGTTATGTGCGGCTACCTGCAACCTAATTTGTATTCAGATTTTGTGTGCAATCTGTGTGCAGGTAGCGGCATAATACCTGCACACGTCTTTCTGCACGCTTTTATGTAAGGGATACCTTCTAGTGCTTACGCGATAGATGGATATTAAATTTCTCGCTTCAGCAATCGCAAAAAAAACTTATTTCGTACAAAAGCGTTCCTACACTGTGGGTACATGTATGCAACACACAGCAAATGAATTTATCGCACATACGATAAACATACTCGCTGTGTGTTACATATCCATAACAAAACACAAATTATGACATTCATTTCATTTACTTGTACATGCACCACAATTGTCAGTTTCATTCTTTTTTTTCTCTCTTTTGGAATTGCAATTTTACAGGTAAAAAAGGAACATTCAAATTAAAGTAATCACGGTTTAAGTTTTCAAGTTTGAACGTTGGATGTTTTCATAAGAAATGCAACACTTACCATTTCATGGAATTGCATTGGTTGAGCAAATGCTGGTACTTTCTTTTGCAGTTTGAAGTAAATCATTTTACAGGGAAAACGATTCATGGATCGCACTTGCTAGTATCGAGTTATGCATTTGGTATTCAAGTTCAGTGAGACACACTTTCGCAGTACAAAGCTGACCACGAAGGTTAATGCAATGCGAAATGAATCTACGTATACAGTATTGCTGCTTACTATGTACGATTTCATCTGTTATGAGAGCACTCAAGTTTTCCTTAAAAGAAAACTGCTTGAGCAAAATTGTGTCTGTTAAAAATAATAAAAAAAAATACAGCATAATTTCGTTGGATTGACCCGACGGAACAAACGCGATATTATCCAAAAACTGGAACAAACAAACGAACAAACAAAAATGAAATAAAACACACACACACCATCAAAACATTCATGATTAACACAAAGAAGATTATGGAAGCAAATGTTTACCTGGTGCCGACTTAGGGCGGTCATCTGTTTGAGTTGGAACTCTTCCGTATTATCATATATGTGAAAACTATAGGATATCAAAAATAAAACAAAGGATCGAGGACTGATATGTCATTCATCTCAGGAAATCACTTTTCGATTTTCTAATCATTTCATTTTACAGTTAGAATTAACGTATCACAAGAAAAATTCGCAAGATACTTATTTTCGCTTTATTCTCGAGTGATTTGAAATCGCGAAAAAAAAATATTTTCGAGAAAAATTGTGTTAAGTAAGTTATATCATAAATTGGTATATCAGATACATTTGGTTCTTATTACACATGTACCATTCTTCACTTTTCCCAATTAAACGTAAAGAGAAGTAAACTGATTATATTCTTATGATAGAACTAACTAAAACTTCAGTACAAAACAGTAACATCACATGTTTATATTTGTTTGTTATTTAGTAATCGTCAAAAATTGTACTCGCTAGAATAAAAGACACCCTATTTAACCATAAAATCGCGAAAATTGATACTCGCAAAAATTTCTGGTTATACGGCATATCAGAATGTTCTTCATCCTGCTAACGGCATCATCACTGTACATGGTCACGACGGAAGCCTTCTAGAAAGCCAGGGGGTTTCTTTAGACGTGTTTCGAATATTAAATTATCATCAGTGATGCTTTCATCTGAGCCACCAAAAATAATTTCAGTAGCGCCCTCTTCAATTTTTTGAAGTTAGATTTTTACATTTACATTACAGAGAGCGCGCGGCTCCAAATTTCCTGTAGGGTCGATTCAGTAGCATGTCCAAATAAAATCTATGTTCAAAATAGCATTGGAAGGATGGTGCTAAGATGTTAAACTCCTTGAATTTCGATGATATTTATCAGTGAAATGGCTAGTTTCCGAAATAGTAAGACTCACTTCTCTTTGTATGACAAACGTGACAACATCAATTTCAGCATTACAAACTTTCCTTTTCTGAGTAGCAACATCCCTTCATGGCCTGGCGTGTTCATATCTCAGTTGATACGCTATTCCAGAGCAAGTACCAAATATACAAATTTTGCTCTGAGAGGTAGGCGTCTTTCAGATAAGCTTCTCAGTCAGAGATATGTATGTGACCGACTAACATCGTCACTGAGGAAGTTCTACGATCGATATGGGGAACTCGTCATACACTATGACGTCCCAATCTCCTGATTGGTGGATGATATTCTGTCATTGACCATTAATTTTGAACCATCCAACAAACGATTGTAATCTTTGTCTTCCGAAATGGAAGTAACCGGATGTGACAGTTCTACGGATTTAAAGCGATAGGTGTTGCATGCAAGCAGGAGATGCTTACTCTTCCTCGGCACCTGGTCTCAATCCCATTTTGGGAGTTCAGTTCTTTCACATGGTGGAGGTTTTTGTTCGTTTGCTTTGGTTCCTGTTTTATCCTGATTTTGTATGCCTTCGGTTTATGATTTTCTGAATTATCGATTTTGTACTAAGTATTGGATAAAGTCATTATCCATATTTGTCATAGATGCACTCTACTATCGATAACTGCCATTCTAATGATCCTGATATCACATGACTCATGTTACATATCTGATGCAAGTATAGTATCTACGTAGGAAGAAGCAAAAAGGAAGCTTAAAGCTTATCTAAAAACAATATAATTCCATTGTTCCCAAACATAATAATTTCTTATGGAATGAACTGTTAGAAAAGCAGAAGCACAGTGAACACCGAAGAAACATATTTCAATGACATTTATGAAAACATGTATCTTCAGGTATCACAGCGTAGGAACGCTCCAGTTCACGAGTATTAACCTGCACTAAGCATATTTGATAGGTACCATACATATACAATGAATACCTTCAAATTTAATTTCATTGACTAGAATTACCGAACTCCTATAAGTATATTCTCCAGTGTTATAATTATGTTGTTTTATACCCATATAATGATGCTGAGGGAGATTTACTGGTGTGTAAGGTGCCAAAAAATATGATAAGTTCAGAACTCCTACAGTGGCTGCATATAACCACACAGTTCATGTCTACTATCTACTATTTTTTCATTATTTAAGAGTTATTTCTATTTTAAAATTTACTATCAAGTTTGTGTTCACAGAGTACTACGTTATGAAAGCTCTCTTTAAATATGGAACTTATCGCAGTGGACACACCTGCCCAACATTCACAATAAAACGACAGAATTTCACTGTAATCCATTGATTTTATTCTTTAAGTTGCAATTTCACGGCAATCTAATTCATTTAAATTACGAAGTACTACCTGTCTATGAAGTATCAGTCTTAAGAAAATGTTCTATACTGAATCTATAGCAGTATCCCTTATGAAAAATTTGGCCTTCCTGTACTTAGTTGCTGCAAGTTTGCAGCACTAGTTGCCGCAAGCTTGCTGCAACTATGGTGAGATTTGGCATGCATGAGGTCTTGCTGCACACATTTTCCTGCACTTCTCTGGCACGTATGTGCGGCTAGCGGCATCTGTTTCGGCACACTTCCTGCATATAGTTGCCGCTAGCTGCATATGTTCCAGCATACATTCTGCACATATATGTGCTGCTAGCTGCAACCCTTCTTGCACATCTCCTGCACATATAGTGCCGCTAGCAGCAACTACCCCACATACGTTTGATTTACACATACATGTTTCTAAAAACTTGTATAAATGGATTGGAGTAGGAATAATGGTTCGACCTCTTGAAACAGAAGTTACTATGCTGACTACAATGTGAAAGAGAATATCCCAAACTGCATACAAGTGTTGCATGCTGAAGACAATTTTTATTAACGTTCATGCAAATATCAACGTCCAGAAGGTCGCATGTACGGTATTACAGCTGTGTAAAGTTTCTGAACGTTCATGCAAATTAGTGGCATTTTCTTACAATAATCTTAATGCTTACCTTCTTTTTCAATCACATGCATAATAATTGATAATTAATCCAGCTTAATCATTTCTCATTTTAACACATTTTGAACAGCCATTAAATTCGATCATCATCTAAAAGATATGTATTCCATTTTCACTTTTCAGTTATTTAATTCCCAAACCATCATTTGAAGTATCCAACCTTTGTTCAGTATCAGTGTAACTTCATTACATGAATGTGGCACATCTCTTCCAACTTGACTGTTTCGATCAAAGTCAGAGCTTTGAATGTCAGGCTGAGCGGCCTGAAATTCTATTGGCTGTGACTTGTGCATGTGACTTACACATGAATATGCAGCTTCTGGCACGCACTCTTTTGTTTCTGTTCTATAGTTGCAGCTAGCTGCACAGAAAACTTTACCCGATGCTCCTTTTTTGCTTGAAATGAAATGATGCAGCTAGCGGCAACCATGTGCGGCTAGCAGCAGTTATGTGCGGCTACCTGCAACCTAATTTGTATTCAGATTTTGTGTGCAATCTGTGTGCAGGTAGCGGCATAATACCTGCACACGTCTTTCTGCACGCTTTTATGTAAGGGATACCTTCTAGTGCTTACGCGATAGATGGATATTAAATTTCTCGCTTCAGCAATCGCAAAAAAAACTTATTTCGTACAAAAGCGTTCCTACACTGTGGGTACATGTATGCAACACACAGCAAATGAATTTATCGCACATACGATAAACATACTCGCTGTGTGTTACATATCCATAACAAAACACAAATTATGACATTCATTTCATTTACTTGTACATGCACCACAATTGTCAGTTTCATTCTTTTTTTTCTCTCTTTTGGAATTGCAATTTTACAGGTAAAAAAGGAACATTCAAATTAAAGTAATCACGGTTTAAGTTTTCAAGTTTGAACGTTGGATGTTTTCATAAGAAATGCAACACTTACCATTTCATGGAATTGCATTGGTTGAGCAAATGCTGGTACTTTCTTTTGCAGTTTGAAGTAAATCATTTTACAGGGAAAACGATTCATGGATCGCACTTGCTAGTATCGAGTTATGCATTTGGTATTCAAGTTCAGTGAGACACACTTTCGCAGTACAAAGCTGACCACGAAGGTTAATGCAATGCGAAATGAATCTACGTATACAGTATTGCTGCTTACTATGTACGATTTCATCTGTTATGAGAGCACTCAAGTTTTCCTTAAAAGAAAACTGCTTGAGCAAAATTGTGTCTGTTAAAAATAATAAAAAAAAATACAGCATAATTTCGTTGGATTGACCCGACGGAACAAACGCGATATTATCCAAAAACTGGAACAAACAAACGAACAAACAAAAATGAAATAAAACACACACACACCATCAAAACATTCATGATTAACACAAAGAAGATTATGGAAGCAAATGTTTACCTGGTGCCGACTTAGGGCGGTCATCTGTTTGAGTTGGAACTCTTCCGTATTATCATATATGTGAAAACTATAGGATATCAAAAATAAAACAAAGGATCGAGGACTGATATGTCATTCATCTCAGGAAATCACTTTTCGATTTTCTAATCATTTCATTTTACAGTTAGAATTAACGTATCACAAGAAAAATTCGCAAGATACTTATTTTCGCTTTATTCTCGAGTGATTTGAAATCGCGAAAAAAAAATATTTTCGAGAAAAATTGTGTTAAGTAAGTTATATCATAAATTGGTATATCAGATACATTTGGTTCTTATTACACATGTACCATTCTTCACTTTTCCCAATTAAACGTAAAGAGAAGTAAACTGATTATATTCTTATGATAGAACTAACTAAAACTTCAGTACAAAACAGTAACATCACATGTTTATATTTGTTTGTTATTTAGTAATCGTCAAAAATTGTACTCGCTAGAATAAAAGACACCCTATTTAACCATAAAATCGCGAAAATTGATACTCGCAAAAATTTCTGGTTATACGGCATATCAGAATGTTCTTCATCCTGCTAACGGCATCATCACTGTACATGGTCACGACGGAAGCCTTCTAGAAAGCCAGGGGGTTTCTTTAGACGTGTTTCGAATATTAAATTATCATCAGTGATGCTTTCATCTGAGCCACCAAAAATAATTTCAGTAGCGCCCTCTTCAATTTTTTGAAGTTAGATTTTTACATTTACATTACAGAGAGCGCGCGGCTCCAAATTTCCTGTAGGGTCGATTCAGTAGCATGTCCAAATAAAATCTATGTTCAAAATAGCATTGGAAGGATGGTGCTAAGATGTTAAACTCCTTGAATTTCGATGATATTTATCAGTGAAATGGCTAGTTTCCGAAATAGTAAGACTCACTTCTCTTTGTTGAAACGCTGACTCTCCTCGGGTATCTAGTCATACTTCGGATTATTGTTGATTCCGGGGTTTGCAACCGTTCCAATGGAAATTCTACTGATTTTGCCTTAACTTCTCAACTTTGAGATTGAATTATTGATGGCTATACTTCTACGATGTTGATATATTAAAACAATAATCAATCAGATATCAATTGTATTCAATAATCTTTTTATTAATCTATCATTCTACCTTGGGTTGAAGTAGAAAACCTTGTGGGCACTCGAGAAGTCATAGTTTACATGTGATTATAAAATCTATGCATGTGAATTCAATAGATCGTCAGAAATCACCATGTTATAATAGCAAGCATCAAGTGAAAGCAATTCTTTAATACCATGGTTAGCTACACTTTAAATTCATTTCCTTGAACTACAATTCTTATTCTACACAAGAATTTAAATCTATCATATCAAAATTGTATCCGCTTTTAGCCTTTTACTCTACAAACTTAGATTGTGATTGATGAAATAAACATCAAAGAAGTGCCTAACAGTAATCTAGTCTCAAAGTCGAGAAGGCAAGGCCAAATCGTGAGAATTCCCATCGGAACGGTACATTCCGAGACCAGGAAATGTAACGCTGTCGAAAAACCATTCTCCGAAACATGCATGTTTTATACGCTACATTTGGCCATTTGAGTAGAGTCGGTATTTGGCCATTTAAGTAGAGTAGGTATTTACTCTTTGTGAGGAAGTTTTGCTTTATTAAGTAAAGAATTAGATGTTGTAATATTATATGTCAGGTCCATGCTGCAAATTTATCTGTTCTTAGAAGATTTGCTATGAATTTGAAGACGTGTAACATCCATTGACATTTTGTCATTATCAAATTTGCATTATCGGTTCTGTGACAATAACTTCGGTGTACCATATACAATTATGACAAAACATGGACAACGACCACACCCCCGCACACAGCACAAAATTGACAATTCAAAAAATCAGAAACCGACGGCATACAAAACCAGGATAAAACAGGAATCAAAGCAAACAAACAAAAACGCCACCATATGAAAAGAAGCGAACTCCCGAGATGGAAGTGAGTCCAGGTGCCCAAGGAAGAGCAAGCATCTCCTGCTTGCATGCAACACCCGCCGCCTCAATTCGGCAGAACTGTCACATCCGGCGGCTTCCACCCCGGAAGACACAGAGTACAATACCTGGTTGGTTGGTTCAAATGGTCTATGACAGAATATCACCTACCACTCTGGAGAGTGGGACATCATAGTGTATGACGAATTCCCCATATCGACCGTAGAACTTCCTCAGTGACGATGTTAGTCGGTCACATACATATCCCTGACTGAGAAGCTTATTTGAAAGACGCCTAGCTCTCAGAACAAAATCCGTATATTTGGTACTTGCTCTGGCAAAGCGTATCAACTGAGATATGAACACGCCATAAGCAGGCGATAAAGGGATGTTGATACTCAGAAAGGAAAGTTTGTAATGTTGAAATTGAAGTCGTCACGTTTGTCATAGAGTGAGGTGTTCAAGTGACCATCAGTGTCGTAGGACAACATTATGTCCAATTCTAATATGACTTGATTTTTTCCCTATTAAGACAACAGACGCGAGCCGGGCTCTATTCTCCCAATATAGGCCCTATAGCGATAAGCCACGCCTACCCATTTTCTGAAAACAGATAAACCGGCAGGAACTGGTTTTTACCAAGAATCGATTTTGTCGTCTGACAGGTGTTTCATTGATCTCGGTCGCTTCACAAAACATGGATACTAAACAGCCGAAGGTCGGGGACATTTTTACTAACAAAACTGAAAAATATCGAATTATCGAGATAAAGAGGCCATTAGGATATAACGAGTATATGTGCCAGTCCGTGGAAACAGGGGTTATACAGACTTTTTTCTTCCACCAAATAATTCTTGGAATGGACGCAACACCGTCACCTCTACCTTGTCCTGAAAATGATGTGGATTTAATGGATTTCTGTTATCCTGATGACAATATAGATGAACTGTTAGCAGCCATAGACGAACAAATTGAAAAGACTGACGCCGAAAATAAAAGTTTGCCTATGAACAGTACCAGTATGAACTTTGAACCTAAGCAGGAATTGGTAGCATCTAGATTTGCAAACGTAGATGAAAATTATCTGTGTGACCTCGAGGGCAAACGAAATGAAGCTACAACAAACAATCAGACGAAGTGGGCTGTCAATTTGTTTAGAAGTGAGTATTTTCTTTCAAACTTAGTGTAAAATTATTTTTTCTAAATTTTGATATATTGTTTATCTCCGTTGATATAGATCTAACTGAAATAGTGATCATCGTGATGAATTTGAAATAATGTCTTAAATATTGTTTTGAAATACTGAGAAACATAACATTAATTTGAATATTATTTTTTTTTTTGCATAGGTTGGCTGATCTCCAGGAATTTGAATGTCGATTTCGAAATGGCAGATTGTGATACTCTGAATATGTACCTAAGGCAGTTTTATGCAGAAGTGCGGACACAGAAAGGTGAAAAATACTCTAAAAATGCTATTGTGGGCATCCGTGCGGGTATTAACAGATATTTAACATCACCGCCATATTCCAGGAAAATTAACATTATGAAAGACAAGGAATTTATGACTTCTAATCACGCTTTACTTGGAATGGTCAAAGAAATGAAAAGAGATGGTTTAGACAAAACGCAACACAAACAAGCGATTCCGCAGTCGGATGTACAGAAATGTTATAGTTCCGGTGCATTGAGTGATGATAATCCGACCAGCCTACAGTTAAAAGTTTGGTTTGAACTTTCACTTCATTTGGGAAGACGGGGTAGAGAGGGTTTATCACATTTACAAAAAAATGCCTTTGAAGTAAAAGTGGACGAAAGTGGCAATAGTTACGTACAAATGTGTTATAACGAAGCTGACAAGACGCATCATGGAATTGACAGCAAAGAAAATATAAAAAATCCAAGGATGTACGCAACATGTTTGAGCAATTGTCCGGTACAGTCATTTCAATTGTATGTGGCAAAGTTAAATCCCAAGTGTGACAGATTTTTTCAAAGACCAAAAACACGATTTAAACACGAGGACGAAGCATGGCATGACAATGTACCTGTTGGAAAAAACAAGCTAGCAACCTTTATGAAAGTAATTTCGGAAAAAGCCGGTCTGAATACAATTTACACAAATCACTGTATTCGTGCGACACTCGTAACAAAGTTACACCATGCCGGTGTTAGCGCACATGGAATTATGAGTATTTCAGGACACAGGAACGAAAAGAGTCTTCAGTCGTACGTACAAGCACCGTCGTCTGCGCAACGCAAAGAGTACAGCAACATCCTTGCTTCTATGGAATCTGAACACAATGTCTGCGTTCAGAAAGACGTCGACGTGGAATCCAAAACGGTCACGCGTACAAATAAACTTGATTCATTGTTCCAAAATGCGAACATAAATGCCGGGGGAAATGTAAACATTGCCATAAATCTGCACAAGGATTGACGTTTCTATCAATTTCTCCAACTGTGGACTGAGAAATTGACATGTCGCAGGTGTGAATCTGTTAACGTTGTGTTCTTAAAAATTGTTGTTGTTTGAAATAAATACTGTAACAGTTGTAAATTTCTTGTTTTAGTATTTTCATCAAAAGGTCTAAGTTTGGTCATTATTAGAATAGAAATAAAAAATGACAAGCCGGGCTATATTGTCTCATAATGCCCTCGCGTCCTCAGCCAATCACATTTATCACCTCGCCGCTGACGCGGCTCGGTAATAAATGTGATTGGCTGAGGACGCTCGGGCATTATGAGACAATATAGCCCGGCTTGTCATTTTTTATTTCTTAAATAGGATGTTGAATAATTTGTCTCTGTAGTTTCTTTGACTTCAAGCTCCGAAGGATAGATACTGCTGAGGTAATCCGCGAATTTTGGATAATTGATGGATTGATTGAAATCAACAAAGCATGTCCCATCAGTTATGCACAAGACCGAAAAAAGGAAATCCATAAACCTATAGCATGTTTTGGCACCTGACTTGAATTACGTTTGAAAATTTTCTATCACAAAGTTTAATGATTTTTTTTTTTTAATCTAAAGGGTATCTCCCTGATGGCATAACTCTGTATCATTTACTCTTCATTATTTCATATTACTTGGACTTCCTATTTTTCGGCCTCGAGCATCACTGATGAGACATCACTTGTTGAAATGCTCACATGGTATACTAGCATTTTGTTATTTTTTCAATATTAACAACATATACAGGAAAAACCCAATTCTGAATATGACTAAAATTTATGACATTCTAGCCAACTAATGACAGGGCTACCGTATGCATTGAGGGAGATGAGTTTTACAATAACTTATTAATGTAACTGTCAGATATGATAATAAATAGTATAGGTGGCATATATACAGCTCTAAGTGTAATTTGTAACATATATCATTGAATGGCGCTGCTTCTGGCACTAAACAATGCAGCCGCTCTATCGTTACAAAACATGAAAAATCAAAGATTACAAAGCTCACCTCATGGCAGCATTTTATAATGTAAGCAAACAGTTAGTTCTAAGTCAAATATTATATAGTTTTGTCCTAGTAACGAAGCTATAGAGAACCAACAAAAATGCTACCACACAAAAACAAAATAGAATATGGAAATAGTGTACTTCATTTATTGACCAAAATTCTGCATGAACGGGTGTACCTTTTTTAAAACACCACAAACATGTATACAATACACAGACAAGGACATTTTTCAGTATATAACACAGAACATACAAGAGTATATGTCGGCCGACCCGTGGTCCTAGTGAGGCTCGAACCAGCAACCTTTCGATCACTGGCCCGACGCCTTATCCATAAGACCACGGCGTCGACGTGTACTCTATTGATACCCAAATCTCTCTAACATAGTCACTCAAGCGGAAAATATAGGTCATGACCTTAATCTGAACGTAGATTAGTGATCTACTCTTAAAGACACACCATATGTGCAAGTTTGGCCTTCATAACACATATAATGAAGAAATAAAGCTTCTTCACATTGATACCAAATGAGTTAAAGAAGATCCTGACGATAATCTCAACAGCACTCACAATAGAGCACAAAATTGAGCATCGACGGACCCCTAGCAAGCTAGAGGTGGGACCAGGTGCCCGGGAGGAGTAAGCATCCCCTGTTGGCTAGCCGCAGCCGCCGTCGATGTTAAAGCACGAAAATGAAAACAATAAAAATCCATGCACTGTCTGACGTTATTTCTATGTAGAAATTTTAAAGTGCTATGGCGACAATGTCAGGGAAATATATTCAAAACACTTACTGTCAAACCCCTCGCGGGGAACTTTTTTACGAGCTCCACACGGCAAAGGGCATAAGTGTGACACAAATGAGTTAAAGAAGATCCTGACGATAATCTCAACAGCACTCACAATAGAGCACAAAATTGAGCATCAACGGACCCCAAAATATTCATAGCATGTGCACTCAAGAGGAAAATATAGGTCATGACCTAAATTTAAACGTAGATTTGTGATCTATTCATAAAGACGCATCATCTGAGCAAGTTTGGCCTACCTAGTACTTTTATAATGATAGAAGAAAAAAAAACTTCATAACATTGATACCCAAATCTTCCTAACATGTACACCCAAGTGGAAAATATATGGTAGGTCATGACCTACATTAGAGTGTAGATTTATGATCTACTCATTTTAAAAGTAGCAGCATCTGCGTAAGTTTGACCTTCCTAGCACTTCCTAGATAAAGAAATAAATCTTCTTAACATACCATTGCGGACGCCGACGCCTTCGCAGACGCCAACGACAGGGTGATAGCATATGTTCCCTCTCACTTCGTGAGGCGAGCAAATTAAAAAAAAAGGTGCCACTAACTTCGGTTCTTCTTGAGAATTTAAAAAATATATCTATTTAAATACATCCACGTAACGATAACAGTACTTCTTCGGTAAGTCTCTTCGTCCTCAGAACGAAGTCGTTGCAGTTTAAACTTGCTCTGGAATTATCCGAATATCGCATCAATTGTGATATGAATACGCTATAGACAGAGAACGAAAAAGCGTTATCACTTAGGAAAAGGAAAATCGTAGTTTTGAAGTTGAATCATTTGTCATTAATAGCAGTATTTCGATTACCTTTGTCGTCATAAGATAACATGAGATCTAAATATAGAGCAGAATTAGCTGTCAGCAGTTGCTACCACCTCTAGTACACACGGAGAGTTCTAAAGAAATCAGCAAAACTTGGATTATCAGTTGAGAGCACTAGTACTGTATGTACAGTTGAATTGAAGTGTTAGGTACGTCTTTCTATGTAAAAGGACTTAACAACCTCGGCTACATACGAGTATAGAACAAGTCACCGCTATAGACGGTATTAATGGCCGGACTGCTGGCAGAGGATTGTGTTTTGAAACATTATGTCCATTGAAAGCAACAGAATGCAATATCAAAATCTCCATTCAAAGTTTCAATTTGAGATTCTATATAGTTTTGACACACTTAAGTCCAATTCCTTAAAATTATATCTTCAAGGTCAAGGTTATCTTCAGCACAAGAAATTGTGACTTGAAGTTTAAATGCGATATATTACTGGTACCTTACTATGGTAAAGAGGTCAAATTCAAAATTGTATCTTCAAGGTCAAGGTCAATACTTGAAATAATTCATTATTCCTATTTCTGTGCAAAGTTTGAATTTAAATTCCTTATGGTATTTATTTTAACTGTTAATTACATTTTTTCAAGGTCAAACCTAAAGGTCAATGTCAAAGACAATACCTGCTTTCAGATCCTCCTACCACGCTTTATCTTTGTATGAAGTTTGAAGATTGTACCCTTGTCCCCATTATAGTTCTTTAACAACTAAAACCTAAACACAAAATTCCATGTTCAAGGTCACAAACAATACCTTTCACTCTGCTTTATCTTAATACAAAGTTCAAATAGTGTTCTCCTTATAGTTCTTTCACAACTAACCTAAACACAAAATTACATTTTTCAAGGTCTAACATCAAGGTCAAGGTAAAAAAAATACCAGTGTTCAGATCCTCTCTCCATGCTTTATCTTTGTACCAAGTTTGAAGATTGTACATCTTATAGTTCTTTTACAACTCACCTAAACACAACAGCTAAACCAAATTGTTAACGCAGACGGAATGACATTGCCATTTCATAAGGCTTAGCCGGATTTTGTGAAATGGCCAAAAATGAGTTAATATCTGCAACAAACAGTGAGACAAGACACTGCTTAAGATTGTACTTAATGGATTGCTGGCAGCAGATTGTATTTTGAAACACTATGTCCATTGAAAGCAACAGAATGCAATATTAATATCTAAATTTAAGCTTCAATGCGAGATTATATATAGTTTTGACACACTTTAGTCTAATTCAAAATCATATCTTTGAGGTCAATCCTCAAGGTTAACTTTAGTGCCAGTTTCCCTAACCATGTTCTACCTCTATGACAAGTTAATTTTAAAGTGATACTTCATAGAATGAAGTAATGGCGCATGTCCAATTCATAATAAAATTGTCAAGGGCACGGACAATACCTGATTTCAAGTCCAGTTATCATGCTCTACCTCCAAGTAAAATTTAAATTTGCTATCTAATATAGTACAATAAATTTTTACTCATGGTTTCACATTCACCCCTCATTAAACCAGCTACTGGTAGTATATGAAATATAAACACCCTTTAGTTCCTATTAACCAGACTTGTCAGAATGACAACATAGCTCGCCGGTGGCAACCATATGTAAATTGCAACAACAACAAAAAGTAGGTAAAATTTCAAGGTCAAGGTCACTTGGTCAAAATTTATGGTACGGCATGAAAGGTCTTATCACAAGGAATGCACATGTGAAATATCAAAGCCCTATCACTTACCAATCAAAAAATATGGCCAAGGTTAAAGTTTTTCAAAAGTAGGTCAATCATCTCCAAGGTCAAGGTCACAAGGTCAAAAATTTTGGTATCCATGGAAACGTCTTGTCACAAGGAATACACATGTGAAATATCAAAGCCCTATCACTTACCATTCAAAAAATATGGCCAAGGTTAAAGTTTTTCAAAAGTAGGTCAATCTCCAAGGTCAAGGTCACAAGGTCAAAAATTTTGGTATCCATGGAAAGGTCTTGTCACAAGGAATACACATGTTAAATATCAAAGCCCTATCACTTACCATTCAAAAAATATGGCCAAGGTTAAAGTTTTTCAAAAGTAGGTCAATCTCCAAGGTCAAGGTCACAAGGTCAAAAATTTTGGTATCCATGGAAAGGTCTTGTCACAAGGAATGCACATGTGAAATATGAAAGCCCAATCTGTATTGGTTTAAAAGTTATAAGCAAGGTTAAAGTTTTTGTGCACGCGCACGCCAACGCCAACGCCAACGCAGACGCCGACGCCGGGGGTATGACAATAGCTCTCCGGACATTCGTCCCGGCGAGCTAAAAAGTAGGTCAAATATTCTAACACAACAAACAGATAGGACAAACACCAAACCCCTAATACATGTAGTATCCATCCTCAATATGTGGGCATAAAAATTCAAAGGATTGTTAAGTTTTCATGTAGTTTAATTTTCACAATTACATGTATTCAGCCTGACAGGTAGTAAAATATTTCTAATGACATAAAAGTGTATGCTGGCACTTCATAATCAAAATATTTTGTTATTCTTTATTTTGCCTAAAAAAAACATGATCACAATCACTCATTTTCTACCTATAAACTCAATCTGAGTCACTGCCTGAACTTGACTCGCCATCACTAGAGTCTGAGTCACTGCTCTGAGCTGAGGATTGACTCAAGTTTGTATTTTTGGATTGATCCTCCTCACATTGTTTTACATACTGGTCTAAGTTCATGGCTAACACTTGTTGGTGACTACTTAATAGAGAGTATGATTTTTGTCCTCCTGCTAAATTAAGAATGCTAACAAATTCTCCCCGAAGAGATTCTATATTTGGAACTTTAGCGAGTCTTCCCACTTCCTCAACATTCAATAGTTTGTCGTCCCATAACATCCCTGAAAATAAAAATGTCAATCATGAACATTCATTAAAATGGAGATATGGCCAAAATAATGAAATATTTTGTTTATGTCTGCAGGTGAGTACTTCTTTTTCAAGAGAATTTCAAATCTAAAAAGAAACCAACAGACAAAATTAATATACATTTATTCCACTCAAAAAATACATGTAACTAGAGGTTCATGGTATTTAACATATGAATTGCAGCTTAAAAATAACTTACCCATGAGAATGTATTCTGGCATTTTTTTCAGCTGTGATAGTAGCACGGGTAAATCTGGATTTTTACTAATGATAACAGATACACTAGAACGACAGAGCGGTAGAATATTCTTGTAGCGTGTGTCAGCCATGGCTTGTCTGAAAACGTCAAATATAAAAAGTTAGATATACATTGACATTTAGAGTTTGTAATTACATAAGTGAAATATAATGTCAACTTTGATAGTTGCAAACTGGTCAATATTTCACATTACTGATATTAATGCAGCATAGTAAAGATGCCAACAGTTTTTTTGTATTTTTTTACTTCTTTTTTTAAATCTTTTTAAAAAATGCCCAAAAAACTGCATCTTCTCTCAGGCTTTCAAATATACACAAATATAATCTGATAATTATGTAAAAAAATCATATTTGGTTTGAATGTATTGCATAGCTTGATTGTGATGGCGTAATGCATAATTTCGCCAAAAGGTGCAATTATGGACATCTGGTGATCCCTCAATCAAATTAAAAATTAAAATCAAGAGAACAAAATTTGAATTTTGTGGTCCTCACTTATTTCTTTTCCCTTATTTTCATGCTTACCTCATCAGTTTACCACTTGCCCAATTAAGTAGAATGTAATTTTTCTCTCTCAGTCTATAGTAGTACTTGGTCCTAGTATTTAGTTTTATGGGTAATACATGACAAAATGCAATCATGCTGTTTTCTTCAAAAAGCTTCCTAGTTTCCTTCATTAGAAATTTCTCGTATGGTGTCACCTGAACAGAAAACAAACAAGATTAAGTTAATGAGTATGATACAGGACAAAACCAAACAGACCTTATCTAACTCAAAAGTCAAGAGTATACACCTTATGGAGTTATTTATCTTTAAGGCATCATCATTAAAGAGGTACCAAACATTATTCCATTGTGATGTAACAATCATTGAATCTGCAGTACAGTACTTACGAAACAGTCTTTTTGGGTTTTTCCTATATAATGTTTAAAATTTCACAAAAGTCCACCGGACATTGACAAAATTCACCGGAGATGGTCGGCAATCCAGAGGACATTGACAAAATATACCAGAGATTGCTGGCAATACACAGGACATTGACAAAATCTACCAGAGATTGCTGGCAATCCACAGGACGTTGACAAAATCCACTGGAGATTGCCGGTAATCCACAGGACATTGACAAATCTACCAGAGATTGCCGGCAATCCACAGAACATTGACAAAATCCACCAGAGATTGCCGGCAATCAGAACATTGACAAAATCCACCAGAAATTGCCAGCAATCCACAGGACATGGACAAATTCCACCAGAGATTGCTGGCAATCCACAGGACATTAACTTTCCACCAGAGATTGCCGGCAATCCACAGAACATTAACAAAATCCAGTGGAGATTGCCGGCAATCTACAGGACATTGACAAAATTCACCGGAGATGGCCGGCAATCCAAAGGACATTGACAAAATCTACCACAGATGGCCGGCATTCCACAGGACTAAGGGTGAAACGTTTACCAAGTTTCCTAAACGTGTACACGGAAGACTGTAAACGAAACGTAAACGTTTAAACGCTTCTTTGTATTTCTGTTGTGAATAGTGATATCCATTAGTGTTTATTTGCAGACATGGTCACAAATTGACATAAATACAACTTAGTTATACTTGACTAGATCAAAATCGTAACTTTAATACGACATGCTGATGTTTCGTATAGCAATAAAACTTACAAAGATTCAAAAATCAAACTGTTATTATCAAACATGTTTGAACAATTCCCATAATTCAAATGTACAAGTAGGTTGCAAAAACAGTAATTATATGGAAGGTTAGACATCGGACCATCGAGGGAAGGGCGTTGATGGGCGGAGAAAGAGACGAAGAAATAGACGGCAGTGACGGAGAAAGAGACAGTTGCGGCGGTGTCAATTTTATAAGACAGATCGGCTCTTTCTATGACAGGATTAGATTGATTTTCAGACAGCTTTTTTCCTGTTTAAGCATTTGCTTGAAGTTTGTCCAGTGTGTTTGAATCAAGGAGTGCGTACATAACTCTGACAGCACATACATGTACATATCGTACGTACGTTAATTGAAGAATCAATTGCCCGACTTCGCAACTTCAGGAAATCAATACTAGTATTGAGTTTTTAGAGTAATAACGATATTAAAGATCTTTTTATTGTATGTACAGTAGTCCGTGTACACGTTTAGAAATGATGTAAACGTTTACGGCCAAAAAACAAAACGGCTCCGTGTACACGTGTAAACGTTTCACCCTTACACAGGACATTGACAAAATCCACCAGAGTTTGCCGGCAATCCATAGAACATTGACAAAATCCACCAGAGATTGCCGGCAATCTACAGGACATTGACAAAATCCACCGGAGATTGCCAGGAATCCACTACTTTTGGTAAACACTGAAAGGAGCATGCAAAGTTCCTAGTCCTACCCCAGACTATTTTTTCCTCCTTTTGCATTTCATTTTAAATTTTAGCAGTTGTCTAATCAGAAATGTCATTTGTGAGACATACATATATGTGTACAATTATCATATATGTTGAAAAAAGAAAATTAACTACTATTTTTACCTCTACAACCATAGTCTTTTTCCTGGCTTTGAAACAGCTTTCACTTTGAGGGAGTACAGGTCGATAGACCAGAGGTTCTGTTACTTTGTTGTACACCAGACGTTTGAGGGTTTTAGGTTTCTGTGCTCTAGCGGCATATTTCTTGGATCCATGGCGCACTTGCTGGATTTGTCGACCAAGTGGGGGGAAAATGCCTAAGGATACAAAGTTAAAACAATAAATGGTTTATTACCCACATTTATATTATTAATGCATGAAATGCATGGATAATTTTATTAGTAAATATACACGCAGTGATTGGGATAAGCATGCACCTTGCGCCATAGTCACATTCATCTGATTGCCTATACCAATCACCGTACATGTATGAGCAAGAGGCTCATAGGGTCACATTGCTCAGTGATTTTTTTGGCCGAATTTACCGCCGAATATCGGTGGCTTCCCCTCGTAAAAATTAGCTTTATGTTCCCAAAAATCGGCCCGTATTTTCCCAATACACGGAGATCAAAATCGAATTTGACACGAAACGTGCATGAAAGAGCCGGCGACCGGCGATTTCTCGCCTCCTACTTAGGGTAAAATCGCCGCCTACTTTCCGTAAAATAATGTTGTATCTCAGTTTCTTTAAGTATGAAAACTGAACGTGTACTAAAGGAAATTACGTTGTCATTTAAAAAGCTTTCACTATACAAGGTACGCGATAAATATTTCCGTAACTACAGTGAGTAGATTGATTTCAACACGGCTTGACGGACCATTTTACGGCAACGTATATTAAAGAAGTACATTAGGACGATCAGATCTCGACTTTTCACGCCTGTTAATAAGATTTTTAATTAATATGAAAATTGTATAGTTATTGACCACGCAGCTCCACGTGCCACGGACAATCAAATGCCGGTCATGATAGAGATACTCAAGTTCTTATACTTTTCTACCTTTGTCTATTTACTGTATGTAAACAATGTACTAGAAATTATTCGAACAACATCAAGAATTCATTGTTATACTGAGTCTATTGAAACATCCACAAGATGTGAGCCGACAGTAACTGTTGAGTGCGCGATCCCGCTCGCAGAATTCAAAACGTCTGACACACATTGCATCCGTAGACCGAAACGTTCGTCAATTATGATCTATACTACATGCTTACAACTCAATGCTCTCAAAAATTTCGAAAGAAAAATGTTTTTTGTTTTAAAAATCGAATTGTTCACACTGAGGAGAGCGCCATAAGAAAAAATACATCAAAGTACCCATATTATAACTGATAGTTCAAAGCTTCAGTAGGCAAAAAGGGGTGAACCTTTGTTTTTGCAAACTCTTTCACTTTCCTGGTAGTAATACAGATAAGGCATTTGTGAACAGGAAATTACTGTTTTGAACCAATAATTTGAGCGTTTCTTCAAAGAAATTTTGTTTCTAGATTTTCCCAATTTGTTCCAAAATATCGCATATTTTCCCAAATGAAAAGGTACAGGTGGCTTTTAAAAAAGGTAAAAAAATCACTGCCAGTGCTAATCTGAGAACATTGGAGAGTAGTGTTGTAACTATTGTTGCCAATGTACATTGTGAGCAGAAGTCCAGAGCATACCCGATTCAGCTAAAGGGTCAACTACATGTAGATAGCTCAGACTTTGAACACTATGAGCTATTGTACATTTGTATCACAGGTTTCAGACACAAAATGACCCCCTTTCCTACTCTTTTTGTGTATTTAACTTTAAGGAAGCGAACTCGGCTGCGCTGCCAAATCAACCTGGTCAATAAAATCCATATTTCTGGTTTATTTCAGCAGTTTTTGGTATCAAGGCTCATATTTTGTAAAACTAGAATAAATAATGTAATAATCAACATAGCATTCTCAATGCCGGCAAGATGTCACACAAAGGTTCTGTTAGAGATAAGCACTGAGAAGTCCCGAAATCAATTGGGCAGTGATTTGACAGGCAAATGTTCATTCAAACGTTTTTCTACAAAATTCTTTATTCGGACTGGCAACATTTTTAAAATGACTGGCATGCCTTAAGAGTTTTCAACATCTCTGATTTGGGCATAAACTCGAGATTTATCACAGAGCATAATGCATGGAAATAGCTACATGTATATATATCTAGAACCTACAGTAACATCTATAACAAGAACAAAACTTTATCTGCAAATCGGATAAAACCGATACATTTCATGAACTCTGCTGGCCATGTGATAAGTCAGATATCAAGAATGGTCAGCATATCAAAATCCCTCATTAACATGATAAAAACGGAGAAATGACAGTGTTCGATCCAATTCCATCTACATTGTTGTTGTGACACACGTGCCCCTGGAAAGATCTAGGCTTGTAATTGGAAAGGTGACCACATCACGTCACAACAACTAATTTAGATCGAGTTTGGGTGGTAGATATACAAGGTAATTGAAAACCATCATCTCTCTATTTTTAAGAGGGATTTTAAGCAATGAACGTCATATACATGTATGGAAGTCAAAATATGTCAGGAAGCGGGGAATGACCTTATTTCTACACATGCAATGGTCTTTAAGTCACGATCCAGACCTACTCGCCAAATACATGTAATTTGTAAACTTATCAAAGACTTATTTGCAAGCTGAGTAAACCCTTTTGAGATTCAGGCATGGGCAGCGCCATTTACTTTCCACGCAGCTCACTTCAGAAATCGGAAAATTAAAGTTTTCTCTACTTTGTCTACAAAGAGGTAGGGCCACAAAGCCCGATATCGGCCCTAATTTTGAACATTGTACTTCATAGAATTTTCGACTGTTATTTGACATTTTGAAACATTCTCTACTGAATCATGAATCTATCTTTTGTAAATATTGCGTTGATCAATACCTTTAAGCCCTTTGAAAACACCAATATAGGTCATATTCCGCGAAATTGATGCAAAAACTACATATTTCTATTAAATTAGCAATGGCCGCATGCATTAACTAAGATGGAAAATTTATATGTGAAAGATTATCATTATATCCTTTTGTCATAAACGTTTTGTCTCAGTTAACGCATACGTCCACATTGAATTCTTCAATAAAAGACAAAATTCCCATCAATTTTCGCCATATTTTGTCAATAACGTCAAATGACGTCGTTACAGTTAAATGGCACTTTGTTTGGTGATATTTTTCTTTTCATGAAAAGCGGTAAACAATTGTGTATTTTCAAGAGAGATATCATGTATTTCTCATGAAATTTATTTCTACAGAAAAATCGAGGGCCGATTTAGGGGTCTCGTGGCCCTATCCCTTTTGCAATTAAAATTTATATGGGGGGATAGATCTCAAACTCTTATAACTAACGGTACATATGGCTAATACTACGCTCACAGTGAAATAAAATAGTTTTAGATACAGACTTTTCTATGTTAATTTTAGCGTGACGTCGTCGATGTTTAACAATGAGTCTATGAAGAATATCGACAACCTCACGCTAAAATTAACATAGAAATCTCCCTATCTAAAATTATTTTCTTTCATTGTGAGAAAAGTATTGGTCGTACAGCATATATCATACACTGTTAGTTATATGAGAGTTTGAGATCCATCCCCCCTATATAAATTTTAATCGGAAAATATGCAGACAAAGTACCATAGAGAAAACTTAATAACAACATGAACAAGTAATAAAACTTTTACCAATTAACATGATGAAAGAGAGATATTCAAAAAACGTCTCAAAATCCTTCATTTCTTTTAAACAGCAGAGTTTAAAAATTAAACAAAAAATCCACAGGACATTTGTCCTGTAGTTTTAAGAAATTTCTTAAAATCCACCAGACAAAGCTAAAAATTACCAGACAAATACAAATGATTTAATACAAATGTAATTTTGCTGTTTGTGTATAGACCCTTTCACATTATCTGCGGTACTGAATTTGAAGGCCAGTTCCGGGGGACAAACGATAGATTGCGCATGCACCAGTGACGTAATTCAATTGTTCCAAGATGTTTTCCGCGGAACAAACGAAACATGATCCCGCCCTAAACATCCTAGAACAATAAAATTACGTCACTGGTGCATGCGCAATCTATTCGTTGTCCCCCAGAACTGGCATTCAAATTTAGTACCTCAGATAATGTGAAAGGGTCTATAATAGAAAATAAATTGAGAGAGAAAAGTATACAAACTTAAAAAAAATCACTAAATGTAGTACAAATGTACTCACAAATATTGTTTAAAAGTCCGTGAAATGTACCGGTAGGTGTACCAGCATGTGGTCAGTATCTCTATATTAACCATCAAGGGCTGGGATACAATTTCTCAAGAATTTGTTTCAAAAATGTGAATAAATAAAGTGGGCATGTAAGCATTCTATTGTACATTAATTACTCGCAGATTAGCCATTACTGTAAAATGACTCAATCTTGATGCCACATTGAAAACTGTACCATGTATACTTAGTTACACATGGTGATTTAACTGAAAATACCTATCATTGTACATTTTTATCGACAATTTTACAGGACAATTTTATTCTTTTAAACATGTTCAACTGAATACTTCACACTCATTCAATGATCAATAATGTGACAAGTAGGGCTGTTACGGTTCAGAAATCTTTTGGTTCGGTTCGGTTTGAATTATGAACCTCGGTTTTTCGGTTTTCAATTCGATAAAGCAGAGTACATTTTCTTAGCATTATTAACAGTTTCTTAGGTATTTACCTCTATTGTGTTGATGTGTTATAATCCAGTTAATGTGACAAAGTAATCTTGATATCAAAATGATACAAAATTATATTCTAACTGAATTAGAATTTTCGTAATCAACAAAGTGCGCTGGAATTGCTTTTAAATCACATTAATAGCTCTATATATTTCACAAATACACTCAAAATATGAGAAAAGTTTAAAACTGTCCTAGAGATATATACGTACTGGAAAGATTCCACGAATCATATAATATAACCACATTTTCAATCATGTACCTGTTCTGCAATCTGAGCCGCCCGCTGGCTAACTTGTTAAATTTTCGGAGTTTCTGAACGCAAGTAGATCAGGTCATATTCGGTCTGCTTATCTTCAGGACGATGTCGCGCACATGTTTTCAGTTCATAATCATATATGTGCCGACATTGCCGAAGTAGAACAAGTCGAATATTTAAATTCAGTTTTGCAACTTCTGCAAACAGCAATCGTCTTATTGACCATCCTCCGACTTTCAAACAATCAAAATGACCACCTGGGACCTCTGTTTTGACGTATGGGTCGCCATTACTAAGATCTCAAAAGTCTATCGAAGAAAGCGACCTACGATTGGTCGTTTCGTCAGAGGTGACCAATCAAAACGTTCGTTATTCCAGAGAAAAGCAAGGGATAAAAAAAGAAAAAGAAAACCCGAATCGAAATCTGGAAATTGCGAACCGAATCAAACCGTGAGATTTTGAATCGCGGTTAACCGACTTTTCGGTTAATCGTTATAGCCCTAGTGACAAGGCGGTTATTTTCATTCTGATGTTGAAAGAGCTTGGCAGTGTCAGGGAAACAAATTTTGTGTCTTTATTTGAAATCAAATACTGTTAATTGTGTGTCATTATCTTGGACTTGGAACAAAAAAATCATCCGACATTTCGTCCGGCTCGAAACTAGAAACTGTCAGACATTTGAAAAATCCACCGGAGATCGCTGGTAATCCGGCACTTTTCGTAAACTCTGAAACAGCAAAGAGACATGAAGTTTGATAGTGCAGTAATTCTTTTTTCTTCTTCTTCCGAGTGGAGTGCAGGGCCTATGTAGGAGTGACTGTGGTCTGCACACCGGCCCGGGTTCTGGTTAAAAACGACTAAAATGGTGATGAATAAAGGATTCTTGCAAGGGTAACAGTCAACGGCAGCATAATAAAACGGCCAATGCCAAAATCCCAAAAGGGTTTACTCTGCTCGTACGTAAGGCTTTGCCTTGATTCATATCATAACAAATTTATGTCTCTCGAATTTCCTCAGATCTACTTTTATTACGAATATTGTGTCATTTTTGTCCTTCCAACTTAAATGATTAAATTCATTGAATAAAATGTGTCACCTTGTTTAAATAAAGCAGAAATATTCATAGCCGATCGCTGTTTGAAATATAATTTTTCCAACTATCTCCTTTTCATTTTGACGCTTAGTCAAACATTCAAACGCGCTGATTACATTGAGCGCATTTGACAGTTTGGTGAAATGCGGCGTAACAAAAAAAAAAGTTTTAGTAAAATAATTTGTATCTTCCCAACCGAATCCACAGAGACTGAACAAAGAAATTTTCTGATATTAAATGTAAATTCCTTCTTTCCATCTATCGTGCAAGAATGGGTTTTTTATGTTAAAGCTCAGCTTAAAAATAAAAATCCATTCTTGTATGATTTTCATCTACTGCTCAAGGTTTAGTTGAAAAATAAATTATATATTTTCAACTAAGTACATCTTTTTTTTTTTTGATAATACAGTATCGATTGTATTTCTTGATATATCTTTTCCAGTGAATGCCAGACGAAAGGATCGAATGATTGTTTGAATTTTATTTGTTCACAGAAACTTAACCAAGCGCTTTGGGAAATTGTCATACCGATGGTAACCCCTCCCGGGCCCCGTCCCAGTATGGGAAGCTTTACTCTTTTCTCTTTATGTTATTTCATGATTTCATAATCGTGAATGCCAGATGAAGCGTCATCACGAGAATCACTGATGTAACAAAACTAGTCAATCGATATATTTATTTTCCTTTTTTACAATGCAGTCAGAGTATTCTAGACCACCCAAACTCAAATGGATTTTGTCAACGTTCATTTTCATAATGAGTTTTTTGCTCACTTGAACAAAAGCGAAGAGAAGCGATCAAGCGCTAGCTTATAGTTATTGTCGGTCGTCGTATGTTGCCGTCTGTCTGTCTGTCTGTCTGTCTGTCTGTTTACTTATAGTTTTACTTTTCACAAAATGTTATTTTTAAGCTTATACAATTGTTTTTTTTTTTATCTATTACGGCCAAGGCATCATTCCCAAAATCTGTTGAACACAAAAATAACATAATGATTACAAATATATATATATATCTCACAGAGAATAAGTTTCAAAATTTGATCCTAACGGAATGATTAAGCTGTTCAGAGGTAGAGCTCTTTTTAACTTTTCATTTTATATATGGATTATTTTTGACTTGAACTTAAAAACAAGTACCGAAAAAGCCTAAGTACTAGGCTAGTCCTGAAAGTGAAAGAAGAAGAAGAAGAAGAAGAAGAAGAAGAAGAAGAAGAAGAAGAAGAAGAAGAAGAAGAAGAAGAAGAAGAAAAAAAAAAAAAAAAGATTTTGGCAAATTCCAGAGGGAAAGAGGGAGGGGGCTCTAGATCCGCGCTTGAACATAATCTTAGTTGTACACGATCGTTTCAAATACGCGTGCATGTAATAGTGTTGAAACGATCGTTCAAACGCGGACTGCATTAGCATTATGAAGTAGTATGTCTCAGCTTTGATGTGCGGAAATTATCATGGTATTTTGAAGTTCAGAATATATGATTTTATGATGACGAATTTGTCCTTATGAATGCAAACTCATGATACGGTACATGTACATATGGACGAGATTCATTTTTTATTTTTACCCCTTTAACCCTGTACATAGAAACAAGCATACATGTATACAGGTATATCCATTTGTGTGAAAGTGTAACGATCAAACAGAAGGTGAGTGGACAGACAGACAGACAGACAGACGGATAGACAGATAATTAAAGTCGCTTTCGCTTTAAAGACTACCAAGCGCGAATCTAGAATTAAGAGGCTGTAAGGATAAGGACCACCCTCCCATGGCAATTTGCGAAAAATCCTTAAATATCAAAGAACAGATACCGCGGGGACGATCTGGACGGTCCTCCTGTCTGGACAAACCCCCCCCCCCCCCCCCCCCCCCTTGGTTTGCCCATATGGTAGAAATGAACTTTGATAATGAGTATTCCTCTGTTACATAATTGACATGCACGCTCCTGGGAGATAACATTCCTACGTTACGTTGCTTGAAGTATTTAATTTATCGAAAACAATATTCACATCTTTGAACAACCTGCATGTGTTAATATGCGAAAGAAGTTTTATGGAAAGATTTTTTGATAAGAACCGTACTTGAAAATAACTAAACTTACACAAAATTTAAGCCTGTTAAGCACTGAAATAAAATTGAAAAAAAAAATTAAAAAAAAAAGAAAAGAAAAGAAAAACACACATAGGAGCCAATGCAGAAAAAAAAACGACTTCAGTTATCACTCCTTTTTTTCTCAATTTTTCTGTTTATTTTTTTCTTATCTTTTTGTTTCTTTATTTCATTTTGTTCATTTTATTTATTTTCATACCTTCAGGTTTAGCATAAGAAAATAAATCACCCATGTGCATGTATAAAAGTACAACATAAGGTCGTACTGGCCAGTATAGTGGGCACGTTTTAATCTATATCACGTTGTGGTCATCATATGCCTTATTTAGTCCATTGAGAAAATTCACCTATGTCCGTTTTATTTTTTTAAACTATTTTCAAGGATATATATACATTCAGGGACGGATCTAGAAAGTAAGGTCACATTTCTAGAAATAAATTCAAATTCTCAAAAGAAATTTTCGATGTATACAAAGAAAGTGAGAAAGAAAAACAAACCCACTCAAACCTACGTTACTATAGTTTCTAAAAACTCTTCTTATCAAAACGCATCAGATCTAAAAAAAAAAAAGAAAAATAAATAAATATAAAAAATAAAATAATAATAATAATAAATAGATAATTCACAAAGTTCTCCATGCAAGAGTTCTCCGGCACAGCCAAGGATCGTCGGTCTATGTTATCTGGTCATCCGATTTAACTTTGTAACTTTGTAGAAGCATATCTATCCTTGAAAAATAAGTTATTTCGAATGATTCGGAGTTAGTCAGTGTTCTTTTTGGGGGGGGGGGGGGTGCAACTCCGTCCGAAGCTCATGACCCCATCCTGCACCCGCACCTGTTTCATGTAGTACATGTTTTACATTATAGACGACCCTGGTTTTATGCCCGTAAAATAAACATCAAATTGTCAAATCATGGTGTCGATATATGAAATTCAGAGATTTAGAAAACTTCCCTTTTCATTTCATATTTAACTGATAAATATCGATCCTTTTTCGATTTTTTTCTCTCTTTCGATAAAGATTTACTTTTTTCCCTCGCTACGTGATAAAATTCAAATCTCAAACAATAAGGTGCTACCATGGGATTTATTTGCACCTAGAAATTTCTGCTTTCCTCAAGGAGAATAACCCTGCAGGTTGAGATAAGGAAAATTTATAAGTACCCGATACGATAAAAATGTATCGATTTTACAACGGATTTGAAATGGATCGGATCTCCTCAATTTACGGCGAGGTAAGTCAAACTTGATACCATTTTATATATTTTCATTGGTCCTTGTACTGTCACAAGTTTATGACCCTTTGGTTAGCATTTATGTAGATGTACGTATATATATATGTAATAAATAAGGGTATATCTGGTTTCCACCCTTATCTCCACCGGACTTCTATCCAAAACTTTTTGTCCTGTGAGTAGAACTTTTGTTTTAGTCGAGATTTGTCCCCCTTTTTTATATTTTTTTTTCTTTATTTTCTATATTTGTTCTTTGTTTTCTTTATTTTTTCTTTATTGTTTCTTTATTTTCTCTATTTGTTCTCTATTTTCTATATTTTTTCTTCATTTCATATGATTGTTTAAATTTGTCATCATTGACCTTTTCCTTTTGTCATTTGTTGACCTTTTCCTTTTATTATTGTTTATTTCATATTTTTGGTCATTATCTACATTCATACATTATGTTTGAAATGTATAATAAATAACTTTTTTTGTATGGTATGTCATCTCTAGTATTTCCCAAATGGTTAAAAGAGAGAAAACCAGTAGATCTAGATAAGATATGTAAAGGATAAAAAAAAAGAAACGAAAATCACCATGCTAATTAACGTACGAATCTAAAAAATAGCAATAAAAATTTTAAAAATCATCTAAAATCCTGAAAATTTAACTCGGACGTGGAGGGTATAGTAGAAAGTGAATAAATGAATTATATCATAGTAATTTCAAACAAAAAGCGTTCAACAACACACATTGCAAGATAACGATGGAAACCAAGAGGAGGAGGGGGAGTTATCTTTTAATGAGTAGTGAAAAAAATTCAAAATTGTAAAAGTAGTCCACATTCTGGCTGTATAAGATCGAAAATTAGATTTATGCGCCATGGGCGAAAAAACACGAGCGTAACTAGATTGTCCATCCGTGTAATAAGATAAGTGTCAGTAATGCAGGACTCCAACCAAGAGAAAAAGTTATTATGAAAACATTTAAGCGTTCAAAACCCAATACTATGTATTATTTTACTGAGATACAGGGCACTAACTGGTGTGACTTGAAGGAATTCATAAAGAAAAGGGAGTGGCGGATGAGGGAAGTTGGGGGGGGGGGGGTTTAGATGTTACGGTTAGGAACAAATTCGTACCAAAATATTCTAAGTGATTTAAGTCAATATCACTTTTATTTTGGAGAGAGTGGAGGAGGTCGGTAATGTAGGGGGGTGGGGGGGGGGGGGGTTGAGGATCTCCCAGAAATTGGTTAAGGTGCCTTTTTTCAATTCTGATTGTTGTCAGAATTATAATCCCCTTTTCCCTCTGGCCGACCATGACACCCAGCCCTATTTCGGACTTTTGGTTTGATAATTTTAAATTCTTTAAGCAGAAAACTATTTCAGCTCATTGGTGGATGTGGATATAGCATTTTTTTTCCGGGGGGGGTCGTCAGGTGGGATTGGGGATGGGGTTGTCCAAGCCGTCAGGTGGGGTGGGGGAATGGGGGTTATTGCTTTGACCCCCTGAACCCCGTCTAGATCCGCACATGTAAATCAGAGTAATAATCAGATTTATTATTAAAATCGTAATCATACATGTGCCAGTAAATTTTCGTAGATACGCGCGCAGATAATTATACCTATCCCGTTTTAAATTTGTCAAAAATGCTTTTTTTCAAATTTTGTATGATTTCCTGTAAAACGTTATAGCTATTTTTTATGGCTAATTCCTTAGTTATCAGGAAGAATTGGACAAATATTTATCTGTCTGAGGTTTTTATCAAATTAGCCATAATAGCTTGCGCCCATGTCTAATTTTTAAGAAGTCAAGTATCATTATATATATTACTATTATCATGATTACATTTTTTATTCACACAGCGCCTTATCCAAAAATGTAATCATGATAACTGGTTAAGCCATTAATTTAATCAAAAATGTAATCATAATATCAGGTTTAGCCCTTAAGTTAATCAAAAATGTAATCATAATAACTGGTTAAGCCCTTAAGTTAATCAAAAATGTGACCATGATATACAATGTATTACTATCACGTTTTTTTTTTTTACATGCGTAGTTCAACAAAAAGTGTACAATTCAGTTGATTTTACCAGCGTTTAGGGAAATATATTGTAACGAAGTTAAAGAAATTTATAAGGTTATTTTAATAAATTGTGAATATTCGGAAAACCGATTTTTATAGCCCCTCCTTAAGGCTCGGGATACCTCGGGCTACGTCCTTCATGCCCCCCCCCCCCCCACTCTTTTCCCTTTTCCTTCTGGAAAGACTTTAATATTCTGGATACCCATGCTTGAAAATTTGAATTTTGATAAACACTTGAGACACTCCTAGGAGATGACCAGATTAAGTACAGTGACGTCCCTTTGTACAGCTCTAAACTATTAAGGGTCATTTATAACGATTTTATAGTATTTATTATGCGCTTATCCTTTAAAATTTCATACCATATACATACTTGTTTATGAGATTACATCTACGTATATCTAAGTACGTTATATGATCTTGCTTCCATAAATTATATTATAGTAAGTGCAATCATATAAGGTTTGTACTTGTGGTATATGTATATCAGGTGTCACTTAAAAGATCGAATATTTTCTGTACCCCTTTTTACGAAAAAGTATATAAGAAAGAAGAAAATGAATTATTTAAAAAATAATAATTAAAAGCAAATAAATGAAATATACCCCCACAAAAAAGAATTATGTTCTACCAATTCAGTTCGTTCGTCTAACAAGGTTTTAAATATTCTAATTAAGAACCCTTTGATAACACATTTCAACGATTTTTGTTGGTCAGCGTTTGGACAAAATGTCAACAAACACCAAAGTCGCTTCTATTTCAAACATCCCCCCTCTTTAGATCAGTCTAAAATAACATGGTCTCAATTGCGTAGCTAGGACAAAATCAAGTGCAGTGATTGGGAAGTCCCATTCATTTGAAAGCCTGTGTACTGTCTAAATGGCCCATTGGAATGGCTAAAAATCGTGGAAAAAGGCCAATTCACAAAGTTTCCTTCCCAATTACTGTAAGCGGATCCCTTTATTGTGATGCCAGGGGTAGGATTACCCTTTATAGACGCCCATTGTTTCAAGTACAATTTCCTGGTGTGGACTAAGGGGTTGTGCCCATAGAAATGCCAGTCCATCATGTCCATAGTATTGTACTCTAGAGAAAAGTCATTATGCTAATTAAAAAATATTGGAAAAATGTGGATGCTTTCGATAAATAGCATACAAGCATATATGATAGCTACGCTACTGAAGTATATGCTTTTTAAAATAAGGTCATTTCTTGTTTTTATTCTGTTTTGCGTCCTTTTGAAATTGAAAAACCTACCAGCCAGCCAGGGAGAAGAACAAACAGGCATATTAAACAAAGTAGCAATTTCATGATATGTTCACGAAGCACTATAAGTGCTATGTGAAATCAGACAGAAATTCATTTCATTTTAATATCAACAGATTTTAGACAACAAAAGAATGAATGTCTTGAATCATTGAAGTACTTTTACATTTTTACATGTAATTTAAGAAATTAAACAATTTCTATGTAATTTTTGTACAAAGTACATTAAATTTGCAAAGATTTTATCAATTAAAGTTTTGTTTTATGACTATGGGCTCAAAACCTACCAGCACGAGGACGCAAAACAGAAAATAACAAAGAAATGGCCTAATCATTTTGTAAAAGTTGTCTAATTATACAAGTTAACGTCAACCCTCGGTACATGTGTACTGAAACCATTTTTTTTTTTCATTTATATGCATCATACGCCTGTGATTCAAGATATTGACTGTGTAGATTGAATACTAATACGTGTCATGTACCTGTGTTTCAAAATGTTTTCAAAGGACGGTTCTTTCCTCACAACATTGATTTGTATATGAATTTATTTCAATTCATTATGAAAATATAAGAAAAAATTAGGTGAACGATATTTCATTTATTATGTATTTAAACTGTCAATTATTTTAGCTTATGTCAAATATCACAAAGAATCGTATAAAAGCTGAGATTTAGCTTTAGCCTTTGTCACAATATTTAAACTCGTGTAAAAATCAGACATTCCAAAATGAAATTTTAATCCACATAAACAAAAATTTATTCAAACTTCACAAAACTTTTTAAAAATACTAAATTCTAATAGAATAAAGACGAAAATTAATCACAACCCCCAACCGGAAGAAGAAAATTAGACTAAAGTAAGAAAAATATGTATATATATATACAGTGAAACCTGTCTAAACCGATATCAACTGGGACCAAGAAAAAATATCGGTATAGACAGGTTATCGGATTACACAGGTTTAATAGAATTAGGCATCCTTTAATTTCGTCAAGTTATCTTCATATTCCTAGGGAAAAGTTCATCATAAAACTGTGAAACAGTAATGCTTTCTTGTTTATCATGAACTGTTTAAAAATTTATTTCTCATAAAAGATTATCCTCTCTATCATAATAAGTTAGATTTAGAATAATATACTCATGAAAAAGATTTCAAGTCAGATGGAATTGGCAATGAAATTTTCATATTGGTACTTGTTGATCAGTTTACATACAATAAATTAAGCTAATTATAATACAAACAATTAAGACACTGACCATGGCTTGGGCAGGTTACTAGTAAGAGTAATTGAGTCCATTCACCTATAGTTTTAATTGATCATCTTGGGGTGATAATTTATCAAAACATGGGTTGGTCAGGGTAGGTGTTGTTTTAAAATATCGGTTCAGACAGTGTAAAATACATGTATAAAATGTCACTGGGACCAAAAATGTATATCGGTATTCGGAATAGGCAGTGTTCGGTTTACACAGGTTATTTTATATAGGAAGAGATAGAAAATTCTTTGGGACCAAAAAATTCTATCGGAATAGACAGGTTATCGGATTAGACAGGTATCGGTTTAGACAGGTTTCACTGTATTCAGAATGACGTAATGGAAATAAGCGTTGAAAAAGGGAGACAAGTCGACTAAGAATTGAAGCTTAACTAAAAAGACAATGTAAAGAAGCCTTTCAATCCAATTCAAAGCTCTAAACTGAATGGTGATTTTATCACGAGTTTTTTTTTTAATATAATTCCTTTCATTTTCTTTCAATAAATTTTGTTCCATTTTCATTTAATCTCGATTTAGAACTTCAGAAGGCGATTTTCTTTCATATGCTATCACACGGTGAAAGTATTTTATCCACCCTATCGTAAAACCTGTAGACAATGATCCTCACCATGTAAAGATGAGCAAACATTGACTGCTTCTACAGATACCCCATGTCTCCGGTGTCACCATAAATATTAAACCCATAAATATTACACCCACGTCCGAAATTATAAATCTATTTAAGGTTTATACAATTCCCTGTTTTCATGTTATGTTTTGTTTCCTCTATCTAAAAACCCTCAAATGTAAAAGAAAACATATTTGAAAAAAACATAAACAAAGATTCAAAAGCATGTAAACAATGGTAAAGAAAGGATAACTATTGAAATTGATTAAAAAGCATGATAACGAATTTGAAATGGTTTAAGACTGTAGTAAAATACTCTATCAAGCATCCGGGTCATTTTCTGGTTTTCACCCTTCACACACACACACACCCTCACACACACAAACCGCGCAATATAATGTAATCTATTAGACAGATTCGTTTTTAAGTAAAATTACTCGTCTAACTTCAGTAGTGTGAAAATTGAGCTCAAATGATTGTTTTCACTTTTCTGGACTTCGTCAATTTGTAACGGAACGGATATTTGTGCTTGTTTTACGAATGAAAATAATATGTTAATTGATCGCTCTTCGGCCTCGATCAACCAAAATTTGACTAGTAATGCAATCCGGATAAACACACAATTTGCTATTTACATGTATAGCAGAAGGCCGTCAAAGGTTGGCTAATTGTGTACTTTGATCTTCCTCCTTTAATAGTCTGGACCCTTTGCTTTATTGTTTGTTGTAGTTTCTCTTTGTTTTATGCTCTCAGTTGAGTAGTTGTCTTCGGCTACATTGTATATCTTGGTGTGGTTTTTCTGCGCTGTGTCGATTGTTTGTTGCAATGGCGTGCGTGTTTGTTCCGCTGTGCTCACTTCAATGTGATCTTGGGTAGATATAATTTCCCCATTCTTTTGATCAATCCAATTTAGGCCATTATAGTGATATAATCCCATATTGGGAGTTTGCTTCTTTTCATGTGGTGGAGGTTTTTGTCTGTTTGTTTTGGTATCAGTTTTAACCTGATTTGGTATGCCTTCAGTTTGTGATTATCTGAGTCATCGATTTTGTACTGTGTATTGGGATGTGGTCATTGTCCATATTTGTCATATAATTTAGCCGTATTTTGACGTAGTACTTTCTCCAAATCATGGTAACCTCCCCCTGTTAAAGTTTTTTTCCAAACCCGTGCATGAACTATGATTTTGGATGACTCATTATTTACTTCTGGATTATAAAGAATGCATCAGAATCGATGAAAATGATTTACAGTGATTTACTGCACATTGTCAATGTGTCCAAGTTATATCATCAGAGTTCCAGATTTAGGACGGTACGTAAAGGCCCAGGAAACCTACTTCCTGATTCCAGAATTCCCAATCATTTCAGCCACATAAATATTCAATAGCTAATAAAGACAAAGAATCGATAAAATGCGATTAAATTGCAAGTTCGTGCAGCATGCACTTGCCAAAATCATTATTGACATTTCACTCCTATCCAATACAAGTTAGAGTACTATTATAGCTTGTCGAAAAAAGTCTTATTTATCAATGTTTTCAATTGTATATCAAGGTTTTCCTTTATGGAATATTTAAATTAATTTTTTTTTTATTATTTCTTAATATGTATATGTATCCTCCAATATTTTGTTTTTATATCTATGGGATATTGATGATATCTCCCTTCTTAAAAAAAATAATTCATGCTGCCGATATCAGAAATGAAATCCATGGACATTCATTTTTTCTTACCTGTCTGTCTGTTTTTTCTGTTTGTCAGTCACAAAAACTTTAAAATATTGGGCATTATTTTTATATTGAGAATGAAGAAGCATTCATATTTAATATGTGTATTCTTTGTTACAAATTTGACCTTCTGACCATTAAATGACCTACTTTTTTTGGAAACACCTAAAAGCGGGTATTCACAATCATCTGAATGGGCTTCCTTTTCATATTTCGTAGAATTGTATGTATACATGCATCCTTTCTTACTTAAGACTTAAATAAAATTCAAAGTCAATTAAAACGATAAGGATTGAAAAAGTCTTCCTCGTAGCTAAGTCGCTGGGTAACATAAATGCAAAGATTGGCACATGATATCAGATATTGATTTACTTTGTGATTGCAACAGTAACCATGTAATACATGCAGATAAGGCATGCATGGTTTCGTGTACTTTCAAATGCATTTATACATTATCATAAAATATTGGGGGGGGGGGGGGGGGGGGGAGGGGGTAAAAAGCAATATTACACAGGAATCTACACGTGTTTATATACGTACATGTGTTTCTGAAAATGATGTTAATAAAAAGCAATAATTATACACAGAGGAAGGAATTTTTATTTAACTTGTTTGAGATATTTCACATTTAATTTGGAATGCAACTAATCCAATGATAAGATAGTGACATGGAGAATGAAGATGACTTCTTAAAGGGCACTGTATGCTTTCCAGGATTGTACAGAGTTGAAGAGACCACTTACCAGAATCCATATGCACGTGGCTGACAAAATTTCAAGAGCCTGTTGCAGCACTAAAACAAAACATCAATACACCCTAAGCGAAAACGCAGAGAAAGCATACACATCAAGGGGCACCAAAAGGGACAAGGAACACCAAACACGACATTAAAACACTAAACACAAAAAAAACCACACATAAACAATCAAAACCAATGGGCAATCGGTGTCGACTAAGGACGGACATTTGCTACGTTAGCCGTAAATGGTGTCGTTTCATTGTAAACCTCTGAAAATAATGCGATACCCTGTTCCCAATGGTTTTCATTATAGTTCTAGTTAGACCGATGTAGACAGATTTAAAAGAAGAACATTTTGACTAAATCTTTTGAACCAGAGTGACAGATTAAGATGACATAAAACATCAAAGAGAAGTAAAAAAAAAAACGAGGTTACTCATATACGCTTGATTCACGTCGTTTCATGGTTCAAATGCTTTTATATGTGTTTATCTTTTGTGTGTTTAAGTACTGTTTTGATGGTCAATTGGTCGTCTCTCATTTCTTAAGTTCGAAACACGTGTCTGGTGCATGGCATTTGGTTTGAAATTTTCTTCAAGAAGTTGGAACACTTCCGTATTATTAATATAAACACTTATTTCTTGTTGCAGTGTGCAGCAGTAAAAATTGTTCCCCGTGACTTGATGTTTGTTTAGTGTATTAATTATTTCTTTCCAGCTCTGTACCCTGAAAGAATCTTTATTTTGGCCCTATATTAATTTGACATCATATATATTTCGTAGCTTTTTCGGAAACTTGCCATTTCATCGAAAATATCGAAAGTAAAGGAGGTTAACATCTTAGCACCATTCCTTCAATGCTACTTGGAACATAGATTTTATTTGGATATGCTACTGAATCGACCCTACAGGAAATTTGCAGCCACGCAACCTCTATAATGATGATTTTGAATGGAATGATAAGTTTCCGAAATAGCAAAATAATATATATGATGTCAAATCGATAAAGGACCAAAAACGAAGCTTCTTTCAGGCGACAGAGCTGGAAAGAAGTAATTAATAAACTTCTTAACATTAAGTCACGGGGACGATTTCAAGTCCACCTTGACCCTATGTGTACGTTTTCTATTTCGCAGAATTGCAGATACGGTTCCTTCCTTAATTTTTAAAGACCTAAATAAATGCAAAGTCAATTAAAATGATAAGGATTGAAAAAAGTCTTCCTCGTGGCAAAGTTGCTCTGTAAGAATGATCCAAGGATTAACAGACAGAATTAAATATCATATTGATTAACTGTTTGATTGCAACCGCCACAATGTAATGCAATGTAATACCCCACATGCTGGTAAGACATTCAAAAAGTTTTGTACTTCGATATGCATTAATATATTATCATAAGGTTTTGGGGTATAGCCTAAATTTTACAAAGGAAATACATATATGTATATAAATCTATTGAGAAGGATAAAAAGGCAACACACAGATAAAACAAATTATTTTTTTCAAATGTCCAAGAATTTCAAATTCAATTTGGAGTGCAACTTAATTAAGTGGCACGTCGATATAAAGAGGCCGTACTTTCCAAAGATTAGAACGTGTCGATGTTAGTCAGATCCCAAGCAATATAACTACCAAAAATCAAATCGAAATGTCATTGTAGAACTGGTTGTCTAGATGACAAATATGGATAATGACCATATCCCTGTTTACAGCACAAAATTGATAACCCAGAAAATCAGAAACCGAAGGCATACAAAATCAGGATAAAACAGGAACCAAAGCAAACAAACAAACACCTCCAACATATGAAAAGAAGCGAACTCCCAATATGAGAGTGAGACCAGGTGCCCAGGAAGAGTAAGCATCTCCTGCTTGCATGCAACACCCGTCGCTTCAATTCGGTAGAAATGTCACATCCGGTTGCTTCCATTATGGAGGATATAGAGTACAATCTTTGGTTGGATGGTTCAAATGGTCTATGACAGAATATCATTCACCATTCTGGAAAGTGGGACATCATATTGTATGACGAGTTCCCCATATCGACCATAGAACTTCCTCAGTGACGATGTTAGTCGGTCACAAACATATCCCTGACTGAGAAGCTTATCTGAAAGACGCCTAGCTCTCAGAACAAAATCCGTATATTTGGTACTTGCTCTGGCATAGCGTATCAACTGAGATATGAACACGCCATAAGCAGGCGATGAAGGGATGTTGATACTCAGAAAAGGAAAGTTTGTAATGCTGAAATTGAAGTCTTCACGTTTGTCATAGAGTGAGGTGTTCATGTGACCATCAGTGTCGAAGGACAAGGGTGATATATTAAGATAGACAGGTCTAGACCATATTTAAAACAAGACGGGATATGACTAAATCTTCTAAACCAGAGTGACGGATTAAGACAAGATAAAACATAAAAGCTTAAAGTAGAGTAAATACCTTGAAGTTACAAGTGGTTACCAGATGCATGCCCTTTGATCTCCTAACTTTTATATCTTGTTGTAAGTGCTTCGATTTCGCTTCCTTTTTTTTCTTTTACTTTATCCATTAATCGTATCGGGTATTCTAGGAAATTCTTCCCTTTTCTTGTGTGACAGGCGGAATGGAAAATGTGGCCGGTCCGAGAATCGAACCCGAGACCTTCTGCTTACAGGGCAGACGCTCAAGATCACTCCCATATCGGGAGTTCGCTTCTTTTCATGTGGTGGAGGTTTTTGTTTGTTTGCTTTGGTTCCTGTTTTATCCTGATTTTGTATGCCTTCGGTTTTTGATTTTCTGAATTATCGATTTTGTGCTGTATACAGGAATATGGTCATTACCCATATTTGTCACTCTTTCCGATTGAGCGTACCGGGCACGATACCCGAACCGTCACACTTGGTAATGCTCTTTTCTATTTGATGTCAGTTGTTAGTTGTTTCTTTACTGTGAAATGCTCATCATGGCGAAGTACCCGATTCAAAGTTCAAAGATCCGAAAAGGCTAATTTTTGTGTAAGTTTAGATTTTTTAGTGAAAGTGACAACATTGGTCTTGACATATCTGCGTTGGATTTCGTTTTGGCAGGTAAAGTCTGCGCAAATTGTTAATCTATACGGCGTTGGTCTTCGTAATTCGTTGTTTATTACGATTGTTCACGTTGACTCCGTCTGCTTGTTTCTGTTTCTTGTCTCATACATGTGTGTTCCGCTGTGATATTTGTGGCGTCATGTTGGAGATCTCTTCATTGTCGTCAGGTAGACTCGGGTCATAATCGCTTAAAGTGTATAAAATACAAAGGTCATAATCTGATGAAAACGACGAAAATGAAATCGAGCATCACTGATGAAACATAACTTGTTCAATTGCGCATATGGTGCACTGAAATTGTACAATAAACCTATAGTTCAATATTGACAGTAAGATTAAAATCTGTGTCACAGTATGTTGTGGTTGCTATATATTATTCATATAACTAAGCCGTTCGTTCTGTGCCTCTAGAAATACAAGTCAAGCACTATCAAACGACCCACTCAGTTGGACCCCTTTTTCAACATCAAGAGAAACTTTATCTTTACGATAATGATAAAAGATAAATGACCTCATCTGAACTTTAAACACTTATGACGATCATATTTGCTGAATGTAAAAAAGCCACATGCATTTAAGCCTTGGGTCGAGAAGATAACGTACAGTTCATCTTTGAACTATAATCATACTTCAAACTTTTGAGGTCATATCATCTCTTTGGCCACGGGCCTAACATAGAATTTTATGAAGATATAACATGTATAATAGATGTTCTTGTGTAATTAACAAATCATCGAAAAAAACAAAACAACATACAATCAAAAAAAAAAAAACAAAAACAAAAAACAAAACAAAACAAAACAAAACCGAAAAAACAAAATAAAAAACAAAAACAACCCCCACCTCAAAGAAAACCAGCGACAAAAAAACCTAGTAAAAGGTCTGGAAATAAAATTCAATCTGTGTCAGACATTTCCCATTTCCTCAGCCACAATCTTATGTTGCCTGCATTTCATATTGCATGCCACAAAAATACTGCCACTACGTACAACGTATCGTATGGCCAAATGCTTTTGATATACATGTATATTCACTGCCAGGTAGTTGTCTCGTGTCTTAACTTGTTTGTTAAACTGCTGTCAGGGAGCAGCCTTTTGTTATCTTAACTGAGAGATATTATGTCCGGAAAACTATTTCCCCTGCCATTTCACTACACAGCCAATTGCTCATCACATGAAATTCATATGAAAAGAGCATCATGTGAATTTTACATGAAAGGGAATGAGAAATTCATCAAAATCTCACATAATGTGAAACATATGTCAAATTTACATAAGAATAATGTGAACCATATGTCAAATTCACATAAGAATAATGTGAAACATGTGTCAAATTCACATAAGATTAATGTGAAACATGTCAAATTCACGTAAGATTAATGTGAAACCTATGTCAGATTCACGTAAGAATAATGTGAAACATATGTCAAATTCACATAAGATTAATGTGAAACATGTCAAATTCGCGTAAGATTAATGTGAAACATATGTCAGATTCACATAAGAATAATGTGAAACATATGTCAAATTCACATAAGATTAATGTGAAACATGTCAAATTCACGTAAGATTAATGTGAAACATATGTCAGATTCACATAAGAATAATGTGAAACATATGTCAAATTCACATAAGATTAATGTGAAACATGTCAAATTCACGTAAGATTAATGTGAAACATATGTCAGATTCACATAAGAATAATGTGAAACATATGTCAAATTCACATAAGATTAATGTGAAACATGTCAAATTCACGTAAGATTAATGTGAAACATATGTCAGATTCACATAAGATTAGTGTGAAACATAAGTTTAATTAACATTTTTTTAATTTTCCTGCACATGAACTACACATGAAAATTTCGTTGTGTCTTTTAAGTGAATTGGAATTAGATGAAAAAAATTCACTTTACACGAATTTGATGGGAAAAAATTCATGTTTATGTTCCTGCTCGTTTCAAATAAATTTCATGTGAAATTTCACGTAAAATTCATGAAAATCTCACATGAATTTCATGTGAGGTACCATATGATGTGTTTCCCATATGTAAGTATTCTTTCAAGGAAATACATATCTATGTGTTGTGTCCCCTGTTTCTTTTTATTTGATTTTATCTTTCTCTATTAATTGTTCAAAGGTAGACAGCACAAGTACTTGTTCACTTTACAGTTTTGTACCAGCGCATTCCTCAGACTTGCACTCTGATTGACTGTGATGACTGAACTCCATGACGGGCCCTGTCCAAATTAACCTCTTTAGAGAGGACAGGGCCCGACCACCTGTTTCTGAATTTCAGTGGAACTCCTCGGGTGATAATATTCATGAGCTCGCTACATCCGGCAGAGTCTTGACTATATTACGTAAGCCCCCCCCACATATACATATCCATTTACATATCCATCTGTGTTGCTTGGACCCCTGCGTATTGCTGTCTTGTTTGTGTGGTCATCTAACAGTGAGGACTTTGTTTTACATTATGCTTTCTTGTAGACCTTTTGGTAACCAGAAAATTGGGAGGGTTGTGTACACGTTATCCGGATAACCACACCATTTGCTTCGCAAGTAGCAAAAGGCAGTCGGCACCGGTTACCCATTTAAGTCTCGTTGGTTTATGTGTAGTCTTTTGTGTTTAATGTTTCTGTTTCGTGTGTCATTTTTCGTCTCTTGCTGTGCTCGTCTTTGTGTTTTCGCATGGGGTGTTTGGCGTTTTGCTAGGGTCTGGTTGGAGATCCCCTCTTTTCTTTCCTATCATGTTATTGTGGTAAGTTGAAAGTTACTCCGATGGAGATACATGTAGTCCTTGTATCATTTCGATTTTTATTAAAACTACAGGTACCATCTCCATCGGCGCAACTTTCAATTTGTACATTTGCGTTTTCCTGGGCTGCTTTCCATACTTCAAAGTGAAAAAAACCTTGTGTTGGGCTAAATAAACCAAACTAGGATGTACATGTAAGTTAGTATTTAGCCATTTCGTCCTTAAACTTCTTCTGTACACTTGACTTTTCCAGGGCTGCGCTCCATGTTTCAAATTAAACAATTGTTTTTGTTTGGCTTAAAACAGCATACAACCGTTATTATTCATCAACGACGTCATAGAAATAATCTTTATAGACATTTCCAGCAAAAATAATTAAGCTTTAGATATGATTATTACAATGAGACAATAACCGAATTTGACAAGTTTTTTTCATGGATCTGCTGCGACGGGTGTTGCAAGTAATCAGGATACACTGACCCTTCCCAGACTCCTGGCCTCACTTTGGAAACACAACCGTTCCAATGGAAATTCTAATCATTTTGCCTTGCCTTCTCGACTTTGAGACTGAGTAACTTATGATGGGGTTGACAGGGTGAAAGGGAGGGGGGAGGGGGCCGGGAGGAGGGAGAGAGGGGGAGGGAGGAGGGAGGGAAGGGGGAAAAGGGAGGGAAGGGGGAGGAAGGGGCGGGGGAAGGGAGGAAGGGGGTGGGAGTGGGGAGGGAAGGTAAGGGAAGGGAAGGGTGAAAGGAAGGGGGAAGAAGGAGGGAGGAAGGGGCTGGAGGGGAGTTAAGGGGGCGAGAGGAGGGAGAGAGGTACCCCCTGTCCGTCCCGCCCACTAAAGGGTACTTCTTTGATAGTGCAATGCATGTATTTTATATTTTGTTTTTTTATTTTCGTGCATGAACATCGACGGCCAACAGGGGATGCTTACTCCTCCCAGGCACCTGGTCCCACCTCTAGCTTATAGGGGTCCGTCGATGCTCAATTGGTGCTCTATTGTGAGTGCTGTTGAGGTTATCGTCAGGATCTTCTTTAACTCATTTGTGTCAGACTTATGCCCTCTGCCGTGTGGAGCTCGTAAAAAATTCCCTGCGAGGGGTTTGACAGTAAGTGTTTTGAATATTTTCCCTGACATGGTCGCCATGATATCACTTTCTATATAGATATAAGCTCAGACAGTGCAATGCATGTGTTTTATATATTGTTTTTTTTTATTTTCGTGCATGAACATTGACGGGTGCGGCTAGCCAACAGGGAATGCTTACTCCTCCCAGGCACCTGGTCCCACCTCTAGCTTGCTCTGGGTCCGTCGATGCTCAATTTGGTGCTCTATAGTGAGTGCATTTGAGATTATCGTCAGGATCTTCTTTAACTCATTTGTGTCAGACTTATGCCCTTTGCCGCGTGGAACCTGGTAAAAAAGTTCCCCGCGAGGGGTTTGACAGTAAGTGTTTTGAATATTTTCCCTGACATGGTCGCCATGATAGCACTTTCTATATAGATATAAGCTCAGACAGTGCAATACACGTATTTTATATATTGTTTTTTATTTTCGTGCTTGAACATCGACGGCAGGTGCGGCTAGCCAACAGGGGATGCTTACTCCTCCCGGGCACCTGGTCCCACTTCTAGCTTGCTAGGCGTCCGTCGATGCTCAATTTGGTGCTCTATTGTGAGTGCTGTTGAGATTATCGTCAGGATCTTCTTTAACTTCTTTGATGCTTATTCCATCAATACATTTTCTGGAAATTCTAGGAATCGGTTTGTGTGGAGGAGGGATGTCTCATGTATACATTTGCATTTTTGTTTTACTTCCTTCGGTGATTCATTGTACATTCCAATTGTATCAATCATTACGCTAAGTCATTTTCATTCAGTCTATCTTAAAAATATGACATCACTACTATTGAAAGATAAATGCACAATAAAATTTTTATCTGTAATATTATCGAAAGTAAATATCACAGTTTTTCTTCCTTGTGATAGATACCTTCAAAGAGTATTATGTCATAATTGTCTGCTTTATATCCACGAAATTCTCCCCAAATATTTTTAAAAAGTATTTATCACAAAAATGCATGTTTAGTAAACAATATGTGGTCAGTTTTGCCAAGAATGGTGCGGTCTTGTAGCGACCGGATTTGACAATTTCCATCGAACTGAAAGTCTAAAGTGACAACTATAAGGATGAAAGAAGTAGATACTGACTCTTCCCTGGCTAACGATCTTTTTGGGGGTTCGACTCTTGTCAAAATACGTTTATTATCATTCTTATCTTTGTCTGTCCTTTCTCATAGCAAATTGGCTCAAACGATTGATAAACAAGCTTCCCTCTTTCTCTTTCATCAAAGTCCAAAAAAAAACCTTAAATGTACGTAAAACTAATTACTAACATCCGACCTGAAATCAATCCTAATTTGTAAAATATTTGTACTTTAAACATGTTAAAAGGATCATACAACAAAAAAATTATCCCTACTAAGAATGGGGAACAATTACAGTCCTTAAGGTAAGAAACACCTCTTCCTCAAAGAAAGACCAGAAACGATAAGACGTAGCATAAAATAGAATTTATACGAATGCATGTAAAGTTTTCGACGAAAAATACTATCATCAAAATTTGGACTTCCTTCATGGGTCTGTTTTATAGCCCCACCATATCATTGAATCTTGTAGATAATTAACTACTTTATCAATGCAAATAATGATAAGTTATCGCCCCTTACAACCTTAACGACATCCGTCTCATACGTTGTCCCTACATTGCCAGTCTGAGGTAATGTAATGTAATGTAGGATGAGACAATCGGGCCCGAAGGATCAACTTTATTACATTATATGTAAGTTGAAAATCTTAATTTATGAGATATATCCAGACTCCTCTCAAAGACTTATATTCATAATTCAGTATTTCAGTAGGTAAGCATCATATATCAATGTTTTTTCTCTGAAAATATAAAAATCAGTAATATCATTTTGACATTTAAAAAAAAAAGTTAATAATTTAATTCTAGAATAAATCAATGCTTGTCTATACTATTGCCTTCACCAAGCGTAAACCTTAAAACTTCTTTTGTAATAGTTATAATTGTGCACAAGTAAATATGTCAAAGAACTTACGTGTACCATGTTATACGTCTTCAAATACATTAGCATAATTTTAGAGCAGATAAATTTACAGCATGAACCAGACATGCACGTTTCGGGTATTTGAACCTCGTCAGTGATCCTCAATCTAAATAATGAAATATGGCCAAAATATGTGAAAATTATGTCCTAAATATGCCGAAAGACGTTGCAGGAGCGCTTGGATATGATGCTTCAGGACCCAGGTTTCAGAAATTTGAGAAAATTTTGAACAGAAATTTTCAAATGCGTTTGAAGAAACGACAAACCGAAATGGATCGAACTTGGCTAAATGTGTCCTCGTGGACTGTCGGTCCACCAGCAGTGGCACCCACCAAGTGGTACAAATGTTTTTATTAACGTCTTCAAATTCATTAGCATCATTTTAGAGCAGATAAATTTACAGCATGGATGCTTGCTCATAATTTTTAAAAATGCATCAGATATAAAAAATCAGAATGCTCGCACATCTTATGAAAAAATTAAGGAATTCATTAACTTATGGAATATGATAAACATGATTGTTTCCCATCATTTCTTTGACATACTGATATCAGTACTACTTTAATTTAAATTAAATATAAACCACTTACTGCTGGTATGTCTGTACACTATACTCGTATACTAGTATTTATAAAGATGATAAATAATGTAAAAGAACACATTTACATCACAAGCGAGTATAGAATATTCTACACTTTACCGATTGTTAAAATCATTATGCTTCTACATTTGTTCAGACTACTGCAGATTAACGACCAAACAAAAAAAAAAAAAAAAAAAAAAAAAAAAAAAACAGAAAACACCCCCCCCCCAAAAAAAAACCAAGAAAATAAATTTAGATGAATCTGTTGAATATTAACCCGAAGCTCCTAAAGCGAGTACGTCATTGATCAGCTTTGATTTTTATTTTCAAAATTGTGCATTTACTTTCTGTTTATTTCATTGCTTCCATGGTGTGATGTTATTGTTCGAATCCATTCGTCCGGTTTTTTTTTTTTGGTTGGGGGGGGGGGGGTCCCGTCTCATGAGCATGCGTTCTGTTTTAAAGAATTTGCATGCCATTTGAGTTTGATGTTTTTATTTTGGAGTTTCCGTTTGAATTTCATTCATTGATTCATTGTTAAAAATTGAGTGAAAGTGATTCACAACATCTAAATCAGAATTGAAATATTACAATAAATTGTCCAATCTAATTTGCAAAACTAAACAGAACAACCAAATTAATCATCACTGGAAGTACAGTGAAATCCTATAAAATCAAGTTACATTTAATCGGTTTTTTGGTTTATTTCAAATCAAGATAAATTTATTTCTCTATGTCAAACTGAAACTTTAATAAGGTATAGACAGATGCCAAATATCAAGAAGTAGAGGTTAGGAGTAAAAGTTATATTTTTTACCAAGCCCGTAAATCGAGTTGTAAACTTGAAATATCTATATCACATAAATTATAGCATGTGTCAATCCCTAAAATTCAAAAATTTGAAAATGCAATGACTAACAAAGCAAACCTGATACGACATCATAAATAGTGTCATCTTATAAACAAATACATGGCCCCCTCCCTCCGTTCCTTTCTAAAAAGAAAAAGAATATACGGCATAAGATTGGTCTTATGTATATCCTGAATGCATTTTATGCATATAAAATACTTCTTTTATTAAGATTATCCTATTAATTTCACTGGTGTTGTGGGTTGGGGAAATATACATCCAGAACATTCGAAACAAAGTAAATCTTAGAAATGAAGCAACTTTTAACACGGAAGGATGAATCATCTCCTGCCTATTTATACGCAATTCAATCAATATGAATTTCTTCCCAAGTAACGTCCCTATGCTACTTTTACAACCGGTCTGAATTAGCATGTTAGGTGCAAAACAATCCTCAAGCATTTATGACAATGTCATGGCATGTATTTATTACCATGTTTTGATTTATTTCTATAATTTCATTACTTAAGACATATAGAAATCTATTTAAACAATGTTAAACTTTGACTTTGTCCCACGCCTTAGATTAAGAGATTTATTGATAAGATAAGTATTAATATTATTGCTTGAGCCTTGAATTAAGACAATTAAATTATTGTATTCAAGCACGAACACAAAGCCTTACATTGTACCATTTTGAATCGCTCCGTCTGATCTCGGCTCAATGGAGATAGGACACTGATTTGACCAGTATTGGATTAGTCTATATATGGTTGGGACCAATTACGGCCAATTTCAAAACGTTTTGGCCCTTTTTGCTTTTGCCGTCTGTTTGTACCTTTTTACTTGTTGCATTTGTGTGTGTTCCGCTGTGATCAATGTAACGTCATCATATTAGGGAACTGCTCCTTATCTTTTCGAGTTGTTGATGCGGTAGTACCAGCATGATGTAATTGTTCTTTTTAACTGTTTATTGCTAAGTAAGGGTAATTTTTTATACAGGAGGTCGAAAATGGAACTTTTACATGTACCTTATATGTGGTGTTTTGTGTGTCATGTTTCTATGGTGTGAGTTGGTGTTTTCTTGTCCCTATTGCTTCTGTTTCTGTGGGTGTCTGCTCTGTGTTTTTTATTTAATTGGGATTTTTACGGGTTTTGCTGAGTGTTGTTGGAGATCCCCTCCTTTCTTTCCTTGTCATCATTGGTATCATGCGATTCTGATACGCAATAGGCTTTCGCCGTAGCAGCCTATTGGCAGGTATAAAATCCCTTCCACACATAAATAACCTAATATTGAATTTATGTGAACTCTCACCGAGGTTGGAGATCATATTAATGCAGCCCACGCTGAATTAATTTACTCAAAGACAATATCACTTGATATATTACATGCATGTCTACTTATACATATCTCTTATACCTTTAGACCTTCAATATATAAACCTATAAACCATAATTATGTAAATACATTTAACATCTCCCTCCCCTGTCCCACGCTCCAAATAAAAGGGCACGTATTTTCAAAACCCTTGAGGTATAATAAAGTTTTAAGTAAGTTTTGTCTTCGGAACAGGTTCTGAGAAACATCTATGACAGAAATGTTGGGTCGAAAAAAAAAAAAAAACAGTGAGAACACGTATTTTCAAAACGCTTGAGATATAAAGTTTTTAAGTAAGTTTTATTCTTAGATCAATTTGTGACAGAAATAATAGATCTATGTTCAGCGGAATATCCTGATAATTAATTTTGCTCCATTGATGATGTTATTTGTTCAAAGTGTGACAGGAATCATACTTTAAGGATGCATTCTCCTGAGATCTCGAATTCAAAAGCATCATTTTTTTTTCTAACCATTATATTTCAATAGTACTTGACCCGATAAGTAATAAAACAGAAAAGGATACCAAGATGTGGACATTATGTCAGATATTTGCCATCAAATATACCCTCAGAATATTGTGGGGAAATTGAAAATTGGCGAAATAATACTCATAAAATCTAAAATATATATATTCTTACGGAATTGTTGAATTGGATTACTTAAATATATTAGAATACATGACTTTACTACTGTTGAATACAATCTGTTCAGCTCGCCAGGAGAAAGCATCCTTAAGCTGTAAGAAGATCTCATTTATAAAGGAAATGTGGAAGAATAAGTTATTAGACAACGTGGCAGATTGTGATCAGTTCGTTCTATAACCTCGTTGTTTAATAGAAAGTGTTTGTTCTTTAGTCCTAGAAATGGAACATTTTAAAAATTGCTTTTTAATAAGATTTAAACTTAAAATTTTAAGAGAATACAATTGGTCATTGGTAAGAATAAACGTCAGCTATGCAGATTAAGCGAAGGAAACCAAAAAACATGAAACCAAAAACCAGGAAATGAGTGTTTGTTGACCTAATGTAAAACGTATTTACAAGGACAACCAATTCTTCTGATGTCTGGTCTTGGACTTTATATGATTTGATCTTTATTTAAGAAAAAGTAACATTGTTCTTATACCGTTAGCAAAGAATAAATGAAGTTTTATGAAGTTTCGTCGAAAATTACTTACACCAAAATGCACATATGCTTCGATCAGTTTCATTGTTATTATCATCTTTTCGACTCTCAAGCTCGAAGGATGAAGAGAATCCAGCCTTTGATGGAAGAGGGCTGTCTGTAAGATCACAGAACAAATATTTGAAAAAACACAAAGTCACTTCCTTATCGGCGTTGCAGTGAAGGGGGGGGGGGGGGTCATACTACACAATACGACAGGGCAAAACAATAAGCAAAACAATGTATCGGCTAAATGTGAACTGTGGATAGGAAAGGAGGGGATCTCCAACAACACTCGGTTGTAGCACCTACAGCAAAACCCCAAAACACCCAGTGCAAAAACGCAGAGCAGACATCCACAGAAAGAGACGTAAAAGGGACAAGGGACATAAACTCAAACCATAGAAACATGAAACAGAAAAGACAACACACAACCAACAAGAAAACTTGCAGCTGTGCACTCTTTGTAAAGTAAATACACAAATTTAATTTAAGAAAATAAAACAAGAAGATGCTACTGAAACACTTTTGGATGTGTCTGACAAACAAATCGGCAATTGATTAAGTACCACTAATGAGGATGTACAATCCAAAACACGTGTCTGGTGCATTAAGGTATCCGTTGTACAATAGAGTCATTTTACATAACGTTTTAATCATCTCCATTGTAAAGTATGGTAAATTTTATGCCTGGTAAGGTACTATAAACTATATATTTTCTGAAAGGTATTGATGCACTGAGTTCAGATATAAGACTCCCAGGTCTTAAAAATCAAAGGGGAAAAACTCTTGTACAACTTTGTTATTTTGCATATGATATATAGAGAAAATAGACAATTTAAATGCTTCATCAGTTATTCCCCTTTGTTTTTCTGGTCCCAAAATTATTATTTCTGAGCAGTGGGCATCATAACCTTTCAGAAAATATATAGTTCATAGTACCTTACCAGGCATCTGAAAATGCCCTATTGTTCATCGGATACCTTAAAATTGGTTCGAAATTTTCTTCCAGAAGGTAAAGAGTTGGAACCCTTTCGTATTATTATATCAGCACAGTTAAATGTTTGCAGACAATGGTGGATCAGGGCTAATTGACATTCTAGAGTATTCATTGACAAGAAGAAGTTCACTCAATTTCCTTTGTACATGTAATCTATTACCGATACATGTAGAATGTTTAGCGTACTTTTGAATTAACACACTTTAAACAACGTTAACTCAACAAAAATACTTATCTCGCCAAAATAAAAATCAAGTATAGTATATATCCAATTATAGCTGATACACATATTCATTTATAGCTGACACTCCGCTAATAGTACAGTGAAACCTGTCTAAACCGATATCAACTGGGACCAAGAAAAAATATCGGTATAGACAGGTTATCGGATTACACAGGTTTAATAGAATTAGGCATCCTTTAATTTCGTCAAGTTATCTTCATATTCCTAGGGAAAAGTTCATCATAAAACTGTGAAACAGTAATGCTTTCTTGTTTATCATGAACTGTTTAAAAATTTATTTCTCATAAAAGATTATCCTCTCTATCATAATAAGTTAGATTTAGAATAATATACTCATGAAAAAGATTTCAAGTCAGATGGAATTGGCAATGAAATTTTCATATTGGTACTTGTTGATCAGTTTACATACAATAAATTAAGCTAATTATAATACAAACAATTAAGACACTGACCATGGCTTGGGCAGGTTACTAGTAAGAGTAATTGAGTCCATTCACCTATAGTTTTAATTGATCATCTTGGGGTGATAATTTATCAAAACATGGGTTGGTCAGGGTAGGTGTTGTTTTAAAATATCGGTTCAGACAGTGTAAAATACATGTATAAAATGTCACTGGGACCAAAAATGTATATCGGTATTCGGAATAGGCAGTGTTCGGTTTACACAGGTTATTTTATATAGGAAGAGATAGAAAATTCTTTGGGACCAAAAAATTCTATCGGAATAGACAGGTTATCGGATTAGACAGGTATCGGTTTAGACAGGTTTCACTGTATTTATCTATATATAGCTGACGCCCCAAAAGAAGATATTTCCAGACATCTTCCCACCAGATGACATGGAGATAGAGATGAGTGGGGATCCTGACAGGGGAGGGAAGAAACCTCATTTTTTAAATAATGGAATACAAAAAGACAATGACATAGGGAAAAGAGCTCACTTCGTCAATTATGGATATCAGAAAGACGATGATGAGTCGTCTAGCATGGATGAAAGTCCACCGTCCTACTCATCGGCAGATGACGATGAAGATGTGTTTCCTAGAGATGATGGGAAACCTGCTTTACCGAATGGTGATGTAGAGAGAGAGTTCCATAGGGAAGAACATGAGAAGAAAAAGTAAGATTAAAGGATTGTTCATGAATATTCATTAGGATTTTAGCTCTTAATCAAATACTTATGGAAATTCATTTTATAATAGGTGTTTATAAATAGCACTTATGCATATTCATGAGATATTCATGAATAACACTTGTGAATATTCATCAAGTGTTTATAAAAAAACTTGTGAACACTTCATCGGGTGTTTTTATATAACATCTTGTTTTATAAAAATCGCCGAAAGAATCAACGATTGTCTTTCACGTTTTGAATTTAATCACCGGTTTTGAATTGTTTTTAACAACTATTGGCAAAAAACTCGCATGAATTGATTGAAAACTTAGAAATGGAATTATATGTTAGAGTCGTTTTAAGGTAATGTTAGATGTAATAAAATGAATTTGAATTTAGAATATGTTATAGTTACTAGACAATGATTTATATTAAAATCCATTAAACAAAGGAAACATGACGTAAAAGTGAACAAAGGAGATAAATTAAAGGAGGTGTAAGTTAATTTTCGCAATTTGCATGAAAACTAGAATTTATGATTGTTTTTTAATTGTTGCTTGTAGAAAATCGTTCTGATTTGCCTCTATCATCGTTAATTTATTCTTTTTAATTAAAAAAGATAACAATTTATTTTATAATTGAAGATTTGTTTATGCTTGGAATGTGTTATGCATGCAGTCAATTCTAACCAATCAGTGCTCATTTGTGCAATTAAGCAAATCATTTACTAACAACTATGTTGTTCTTATTTAATTTTAAACTTTCAGACTTTCAGCGTATTAGAAAAAAAACAACGATAATTACAGAAGATGAAATAGATATGGAAATTCATATAAATGATAATTGTTAATGATGAGAAACACATACTTGTAAACAGAGATTGATTATTGATGTAGGAGATATAATTGAAAAAAAAACCAGGAAGCAATTACATTCAAAGTAGAGTAAAGAAAACTCAACAGAAATCGTGCTTCTTCGTGATTTAACATCTCAGTCTCTACAAGATGAATGCAAAAACTTAGATATGCCTGAATTTAACTTTAAGCTAAGATGTATATTCTTTACTCACATTTCAGGGATAGAAGTGCACAATGGGATGTGTTTCGCGTGACGTCAGAGGACAATGTTTCCGGTTCCGAGTTAGCTTGTTGGAACGTTGTTTTCATTATAAACAGAATAGTGTTGTGTACTATGATATTTCTCATTGTCTTAGTAACAGCAGTATTATCAAAATTGACGTTAATTTTGATGACGTCACATATTTACCATCCAATGCAGAGGATGTCATCGTTAAAAACATTATACTCCAAAATTTCATATACCGGAAGTGGCAGTACGGAAGTGATGTGGATATGGTCCGTGCTGCTTGTGGTCTCAGCGCCATATTTCTTCACGTTTCTTAAGTGCTTTTGGCGACTATTTTTCAAAACTACAAAACCCCTCACTCTCAAACTTCTAGGAGCGGTTAGTACAGTATACAAAATCTTATTTCGAAAGCGATAAAGTAAACGTTGAGTATTTATCTTGTAAGTTCATTTCGAGTGTATTGACACATTTAAATCCATTAAACTAAAAATGCAACGTTTTTGAGCAGCATTTTTATTTTTTCTTCATGAACACAAACAAGGCAGCTATTAGTAATTAGTCCACACAATTCTTTTATTTTCAGTTAAAATAGAACGACGCACTCTCTAGTCATAATATTTTTATTATTTCTTTCAAACATAGGACTTTTAACGGTTGTATTGTAGTAGTCTTTGATTTCGAATTCCATACATTCACTGTCCAAATTCAAGAAAAAGCTTGGAGTATTTCCTGAAATTTGTACAATGCATAATCAACTACAAAATTAATGTACCTTAAGCATTTTAAAATCTTTGCTAAACACACCGATTTCCTGATACATGCTCTTTGAGTTTTTGAGTTATCTCCCTTGATGTTATGTAGCATTACGCTGTAATTTGAAATATCCAATGCATTAAGATAAAAAATGCTTTGACCCCGTAGTGTCCTTAAGCTTGTTCAAAATTCATCTTTCTCCTTTTCCATAGATGATGATCGTGGATACGTTGCAATCTGCTGGAGTTTGTATTTTTGTACTTGTCATCTTGCCGAGTCTAGACCCTATCTCTGCAGTTTTACTATTTTCAAGTATAGGTCTTATTCCTGGCATCATCAAAATCGCGTACCCAGCTCGTGTAGACAAAGGAAACGTGGAGAAAATGAACCTAGCCAGAGTTTTCAATGCGTTGACAGTTCTACTCCATGTTGGAAGTCTGGTTTTGTGGGGATACTATGTTTTCAAATCAGAACATTTTGACGGCGCGTCTTCTACAAGAAAATACGTTCTAACAATTCTGACCGCCATATCACCGGTCCTTATCTCAATAAATTGGTGGGAGAACTTCGTAAGGAATGGAAGTAATGAATCAACAGGTCTTCCGAGCTTGAAAAGGAGCATGCGCAGAAGACGAACAAAAGTTACCGTTCTTACGTCATTATGGAAAATTATAATGACTCTTATCATCATGCCGAGCTTTATTTTTGGTATCGGTTGCGAAAACGGCAACAACTGTCTCCTGAAATACTTTTACCGACCTGCCGATGCTAATTCAAGACTGACGGAGACATTAAGCAATGCCACTCTCACCGACGACAGAAATTTTGGTCAAAATTGTGTACCCTACCTCCCGTTCATAATGGCGGTTCTAAACATTATGAGTTCTGTCATATGCTTTAAGGCAGGAAAAGCTGCATGCAAAATCGTGGCACAAAGAGTCAGCTTTTCCCTCCCGCTTGCCTTGTCGACGCCAGTTGTTCTTGGATTTATATTGGCCTTTTTGTCAAGTACTGCAAATATCAATGCTGACACGTGTCCTCTCACTAATTTTGTATGGAATGGGGACCCTACAATCCTGTTTGACGTGATAAGTGATTTCTGGCCCGTGCTGGCAGCTGGAATTCTGGGATACCTTTCTTTCTTGCTGATTACAAACCATGTTTGGTCGCCGAGCAAGGAACGCCTTATATCTACTGACAAGTAAGGAGCATGCATAAACATATAGCTTTTTTTTTATATAAAACAAATGTTGAAAAATCCAATGGTCATTATCAGAGGAAATTCTAAATCTCTATGCAGGTTCTATAAAATTAACATAGAATTAACTAGCGACTATAAGCATCATCAATTGCAAAATGCTTTAGTGTGTTAAAATTTGAAGAACATTTTTGTTACGTCTAGAAATAAGATGCTGCCTCTGTTTCTTGTATGTTAAAATGTTTTTGACTCTTTGTGTGTGTGTGTGTGTGTTTCTGAATTTCTAATTGTAAGACTGGTTTCCCGTGAAACATTTCCCCGGATTTTTTTTCGGTTTGTTTTCACTAGATTGAAGAGTTATATATAGCATATATAAAAATTCTGTTTAAGTAAATGCTTTATAGGATTTGTAGACGATATACATTTTGTAAAGACCATACTGTTTCAGCCATAAATATCAGAGTTGCCATGTAGACTGACCTTGATGAGTAGAAACGCTCTATTTATTTTCAAGGTCATGGGTCAGAGGTGAAGGTGCATTTGAGGCTAAAATAGATTTTTGATGAAAATATTTTAGAAATTCATTAAATATATGTATTACTTGCGTGTAGATGCTGGATTTAAAATCAAATATACCGTGCAGCTTATAAAGCTTATAACAATTTTAATAAGTGTATTGATGGTAGAAAAGTCCTTACGGGCGAATTTTGCAGCGTTAGCGTGGTGTTTTAAGTTATTCAAATAACTAATGAACTTAAGTTCATTTTGTTTTCAGGATGTTCGTCCAGCCGTTGTACTGTGGTATATTTTTGGATCAGTCACTTTTTCTTAACAGACGACGAGTAGAAGAGGAATTTAAAACCCACGAAGACTTCGACGTAATTTTTTTTAAAACTCTTAATCTTCTCACATTTGAGAGCTCAACTTTGGAATTAATATAGATGATAGAATACGTTTACTTTCCACGTATGACACATTTCAATGACAAATATGGATAATGACCATATCCCTGTATACAGCACAAAATCGATAATTCAGAAAATCAGAAACCGAAGGCATACAAAATCAGGATAAAACAGGTACCAAAGCAAACAAACAAAATCCTCCACCACATGAAAAGAAGCGAACCCCCGATATGGGAGTGAGACCAGGTGCCCAGGAAGAGTAAGCATCTCCTGCTTGCATGCAATACCCGCCGCTTCAATTCGGTAGAACTGTCACATCCGGTTACTTCCATTTCGGAAGACAGAGTACAATTTTTGGTTGGATGGTTCAAATGGTCTATGACAGAATATCATCCACCATTCTGGAGAGTGGGACATCATAGTGTATGACTAGTTCCCCATATCTACCGTAGAACTTCCTCAGTGACGATGTTAGTCGTTCACAAACATATCCCTGACTGAGAAGCTTATCTGAAATGAGTTCAAGAAGATCCTGACGATAATCTCAACAGCACTCACAATAGAGCACTATGTTGAACATCGACGGACCCCTAGCAAGCTAGAGATGGGATCAGGTGCCCGGGAGGAGTAAGCATTCCCTGTTGGCTAGCCGCACCCGCCGTCGATGTTAATGCACGATAAAAACACAGTAAATAAAATGCATGCACTGTCTGACGTTATGTCTATATAGAAAGTGCCATGGCGACCATGTCAGGAAAATATATTCAAAACACTTACTGTCAAACCCCTCGCGGGGAACTTTTTTACGAGCTCCACACGGCAAAGCGCATAAGTGTGACACAAATGAGTTAAAGAAGATCCTGACGATAATCTCAACAGCACTCTTAATAGAGCACTATGTTGAACATCAACGGACCCCTAGCAAGCTTGAGGTGGGATCAGGTGCCCGGGAGGAGTAAGCATTCCCTGTTGGCTAGCCGCACCCGCCGTCGATGTTAATGCACGATAAAAACACAGTAAATAAAATGCATGCACTGTCTGACGTTATGTCTATATAGAAAGTGCCATGGCGACTATGTCAGGGAAATATTTTCAAAACACTTACTGTCAAACCCCTCGCGGGGAACTTTTTTACGAGCTGAAAGACACCTAGCTCTCAGAACAAAATCCGTATATTTTGTACTTGCTCTGGCATAGCGTATCAACTGAGATATGAACACGCCATAAGCAGGCGATGAAGGGATGTTGCTACTCAGAAAAGGAAAGTTTGTAATGCTGAAATTGAAGTCGTCACGTTTGTCATAGAGTGAGGTGTTCAAGTGACCATCAGTTTCGTAGGACAACATTATGTCCAAATAGGATGCTGAATTATTTGTATCTGTAGTTTCTTTGACTTCAAGCTCCGAAGGATAGATACTGCTCAGGTAATCCGCGAATTTTGAATTATTGATGGACAACACATCGTCTATATATCTGTAAGTGAAGCTGAAGTCAGAAGCCAAGTATCTTTTCCCTTCAGAGACCAAAGATTGAATGAATTCAGCTTCGTGCGAGTAAAGGAAAATGTCGACAAGCAGTGGGGCACAATTGGTCCCCATTGGAATTCCGACAATTTGTTGGAAGACCTTTCCTCAAAACACCACAAAAATGTTGTCGATCAGAATATTTAACATCTGAATAATATCTGTTTCAGTGTACTTATTGTCAGAATCGGACTTTTCTTTTACGAAGTAGGTTTTGTCATAGTTAACAACAATTAATTTGTATTTGCTATTACCGTTCTTACTTGTAAACGCATTACTTATACTTTTTGCGAGTCTTTGTTTCAATTTAGAATGTGGAATTGTAGTGTAAAGTGTCGAAAATTCAAAGGCTTTGATCGAATGGACTCTACTAAAATGAGTGGATTTCAGATGTTCTAAAAAATCCTTCGAACTCTTTAAAATCCACATCCGGTTGACACCACTGCGAGAATATACTGTCGAACAATATTTTTGAAGCCCAGATTTGAATTCAGATAAAACTTTGATGAGTAAGATCGATACAGATTTGGTAGAACATTTTGAGGAACCAGCGATGAAACGTTGTTTGTACGGATTCTTATGCATTTTAGGTATGCAGTATTAGTATGGTAAATCTAAATCTAAATTGTTAGTGTCGAAGCCAAAGGAAGCAAGAGCTGATTTGTGGTTATCTATTATTTCAGCGACAGAAAGGTTTGTTGAGATGTAAATGGGGTTTCCAGGTGTCGAATTTAAACCCAATTTTTAACTAGACTGTCGAAATAGTACTTTTTGCAAGTAAATGTGTAATTATTTGAGGCTTTGTCCGCCGGTGTGATGACATAATGTTCTTGGAGGTAGGTAAGTTCTGTGATAACATCAGGGTCTTTAAATATAGACTCGAATCTGGTGTTCACAGTTGATTTTAATCGGTAAATTCTAGATAAAATTAGCCCTCTGATTGATTTTATCCATTCGGAAAGGGTGTCGAGCTTTTTAAGAAGAGTTGAAACCAACTCATCTAAAGCTTTATTTTGGTCGTTGCTGGTTGGTGGCAATTAAAAAAACTAATTCTGTTTTCAAGTTACGTCGGCCAAAAACGTGGAAGGATTCTTTTTGCATGTTTGTCCATCGTTTTTCGATACTTACTTGTTGGTCGTTTATGTGTGTTAGCTCTCTTCGGTTCCTCTTTCAATGTGACATCATATATATATTTTTTTGCTATTTCGAAAACTTGTCATTTCATCGAAAAATATCGAAATTAAAGGAGGTTTAAAACATCTTAGCACCATCCCTTAAATGCTATTTCGAACATAGATTTTATTTGGATTTGCTATGAATCTACAATACAGGAAATTTTGAGCCGCGCAATCTCTTGAATTCTAAAAATAAAACCACAGGGTGCTAGTAAAATGAATTTGGGTGGCGTATTAAAAGCACTTTGGCAGAAAGCATCACTGATGAGAATTTAATATTCGAAACACGTGTCTGGTGCATGAATATTGATTGGAAATTTTCTTCAAGAGGGTATAGAGTTGGAACAATTTCGTATTAATAACTGTATAATTATACAGTGACAAATATTGATAATGACCACATCCCTGTATACAGCTCAAAATCGATAATACAGAAAATTATAAACCGAAGGCATACAAAATCAGGATAAAACAGGAACCTAAGCAAACAAACAAAAACCTCCACCACATGAAAAGAAGCGATTCCCCGACACGGGTGTATGTGTGTGTGTCTTTTGTGTGTATTTTTTAATGTCGTCTTTAAGTGTGACGTAACTTTGTTGGAGACCTCTTTCTAATTTGTTACACGATATTTAGATAAATTATTTAGATTAATGAGTTCGCAATAAGCTATTTTGTGTTCACACGAGACCGAAACTATTGCGCAATAAAATGCCAATGAACATGCTCAAGAATCATGATTAAAAGTGCACAACGAATACCTCAAGGAAAAATAGTTCGAATAATTTTCGTAAAGTCAAATTTAAGACTTTTTTTGGGAGGTAGTTCATTAATCTATTTGCCATTTCAGTCTAGGGCATGACGTCATTCAGTTGTGACGTCATTCTCTGCAAGGGGCCCAGGCTTAAAGAAAAGCGTTCTTATATATACGGAAAATCGCAATCTCTCAAAAGAATCGTAAAAATAAACCTGTTAAGTAGTTATATTCGTAAGTAAAACAATTTTTTCCCTTGTCATGTTGATGCGCATGCGTCAGATTTATTGCGCAACAGTTTCGCTTAGCGTTTATAAAGTTATTGCGAAACAAATCGAAAATTTATAGCGCAATAAATTTTGTCGTGTGAACGCAAAACAAATTTATTCCGCAACAAATTTACGTTTATTGCGCAATAAATTCTCCATGTAAACGAGGCATAATTAGAATTCTAAACAAACCACCGTTATATCCGTTTTAACTGTCAATGCTTTAAGGAAAGAGTAATTGTCTGATTATCTGTTCATTATCCTGGTCGTATTCTAGCAAGTGACATGGCGCTTTAACATTAATGTTTTCCAAAATTATGTACGGGTCAAAAGATCATAAAACAAATAAGAATTGGGTAAGATTGCAAATCAAATGAAGAAAACAGATTTGGCAACGGGATCGACATTAGTCCACACTAATCTTTTGAAATAAAAATATATATGTGAATTTCTTTAGGAAGCAGACAATGCTGTACCAATACCTGAATTAAAGAACGAGGAGGGTGCTCTTCCGGAAAATTATTGGTCAGTGCTAAGGAAGGACGACACGCCTATGTTATATTTGTGTGCAACAATGTGGCATGAAACGGAAAATGAAATGACTCAGATACTGAAGTCCATATTTCGGTATGTGACCTATTTCAAACTTCTTTTTGATGACCCATTATTATGTAAAAGAAGGGAGGGGATCTCCAACAAGACCCTGTTGCAGCACCGACAGCAAAACACCAAAACACTCGATGCAAAAACACAAAAGACGAGCATAGTATGAGAGGAAAAAGAGACATACGACATGTAAACATCAAACACAAAAGACTACACATTAACAGACGAGACCAATGGGCAACCGGTGCCGACTTTGGACTGCCATTTGCCACGCAAGAAGCAAATGGTGTGGTTATCCTGGATTACGTGCGCACAACCCTCTCACTTCTCCACTTACCCAGAGGTCTCGAAGAACGTACAATTGTAGTGTAAAACAACCTCCTCACTGTAAGATGGCATCAAACAAACAAGACTGCAAAACGTAGAGGCCCCAGCAACACAGATGAATATGTAAATGGATATAAAAAGAGGGCGTAAGCATTATCGCTTTCGTAACTCTCACGCAACACATGTTTCTGTAGATAAAGCCAGACAGACAGATTGATGGTACATAATGACCATTTGACAGAAGTCTGTCTATCGGTCGGTCGGTCAGCTGTTCTGTCTGTCTGCCTGCGCTTATAACGTTCTCGATATTCCATTATACAACTTAAGTTTTTATTTTTCAGCAATAATTTAAAAACAAAATTAATTTGACTGTGTTTTTGTACTCACTTGAATACAGCGGTACTTGTAAATTTGAAACATGAATATCCAGACACCAGAGTTTGAGAACACATGCAACTTCATGTAGATTGAGATGATAAAGTTTATAAAGAATCTTACCTGTTTTAGTATGGACGAGGACCAATGTGCGAGGCGCCACCTACAAATGTTCTTGGGTATAAAAGATCCAGACTACTATGAATTTGAAGGTAAGCATATGAGCGTTTTGATGAAGGATCAAGATTGAATACTTTTTTTTTCTCCTGGTATTATATGACCAAATGTTTTGTTTGATCATCCTATTTGATATGTTTGTTGAGCAAAGAATTCTTATAAAATATACATTTATTTGAAGTTTTCTTTTTAATCCAGCTGATTCATGCAAATTAATGGATGAATTGTGAAAATTTTAAGGAAAGCATGAAACTTGGCACAATTGTTTTTTAGACCATTCTTTACAATATTAGCTATAAACCCACCTCGAGAAATAGAAATGACCGCTGTTTATAAGATGTCCGCCATTTTTTTGAAAAAATTATCATTATTCTCTTAATAATTAAAGTATTTTATTATTATTATTATTATTCTTTATTCAGGCAGAGCATTATATATATACAGGTTACATAATGAACATAAACTAATAAATCATGGGATCATAATTTGGCACACCTTGTTTAATTAATGCATTTATCAGATACCACACGATATTGATGTTATATCACCAGACCAGTTATTATCACAGCTTATCAATATCATACAAAAAATCACATCTCTACCTAGGATAACCCATTAAAGTGAATCGTACGATAAACTTATTTCCAATGGGGTCCTTTAGCATAAATTTAAAAAATTAATATATATTTAATAGATGAAATGTTATATTTGAATTATGATACATTATAAGATGACATGGACAGCATTGTTGAGAATTTTAAAATTACATGGCCGCCTGAATAGAGTATCTAGTAATTAAAACACTACTAATTAAAAAACACAAAAGTATACAAAACGCGCATGACAGTTCATAAAAAACACTATTTCACCTCCTGCGAGCTTCTTGTACTAAATGTAATTTCACTAAAGATTTGAAGCTGCTTTTGTCAGTAACACACTTTGTTTCAAGAGGAAGAGAGTTCCAGTCTAAAATGGCATGATAGTAAAAGTTTGAGTTATTATATGCACCCACCCATGGAACATTAAAAATTAGATTAGATTTTTCCCCGTGTGTTGTTGTCATTTGTGGTAAAATTTTCATGTAAATACGCAGGTGCTAGTCCATGAACAATATTAAAAACGGTCAAAATATTTGACCGTTTAAGTTAGGATCAATTGAAAATTAAACAAAATGTTTTTCATAAAAAAAACCAGATGTCTCCCCCCTCCCTCTAAGTTACTTTGACCTTAGGCCAAAATGCAAAATGATGTGAAACCTTTGAGTCATGGGCAACATCATACTAAAACAAGAAAGTGATTCATTACATTGTTTGAGGTAAAGGCCAAACATGATTGGCATATACAATTTCGTTATAAGCATATTTAAAGAAATTGACTTTGGTCACATGACCTTGGATATAGGTAATCTGAAACCTACACTCACTGACGAGGGTTAAGTACCCGAAACATGCATGTCTGGTCCATGCCGCAAACTTATCTGCTTTTAAATGATGCTATTGAATTTGAAGACGTTTAACATTGTATGGATCATGAGCAACAAAAAACTGAATTAGTGATTGGATACACGGTTCAAAATATAAAGCCTAAACATTATTAGCATAGACAAGTTCAGCCTGGACATGCTTAGCATATACAATTTCATTACCAAAGTAAGAAGCTACCTTAACCATGTGACGTTGGGACAATGTGATAAGAAACATTTAGTCCTTAGAAACAACATACTAAAATATGAAAACAATTGTAAGAAGGGTTCAGGAGATATAACCGAGACAATATTAGTGTGTACAATTTCATTAAAAGAACTAAATGATCTTGACCTTGGGCACATGACCTTGGGTCAAGATGATAAGAAACCCTCCAATCCTGAGCAATATTATACAAATATGGACTTGGTCGAGGTCATTATGTCATTATAATGACCCGATGAGAGTTGTAATATTGACCGAGGCCGAAGGCCGAGGTCAATATTACAAATCTCATCGGGTCAATATAATGACATAATGACCGAGACCAAGTCCTTATTTGGTATATTATATAACGAATGTAAGACTACATATGACTTCAATAATGATTCAAATCGATTTAAAAACATAATCTTTAATTAAGAAATTAATAATTAATTGCACTTTTTTCTGAAAAGTGTATTTAAACTTTTAGAATTAAACAGAATAACTATCTTAATTTTTATCGTAAATACTGAAATCAGGACACTTACCACACCGAGTCATTATCTTCCGTCAGCGGTCATTATCGGAAAATAATGACTCGCGCTCCAGCCAATCAGAATCGACGTTACATCATGGTTATATGATATAAGAGTATAAGAGTGATCCAGTATACGATTCCACAGATATAGCACAGACTCAATACTAGTAATAATAGTAGCATTTACAATTTCATTAAAAAATGTAATACTTGACCTTAGTCATATGACCTTTGATCAAGGAGGTGTGAAACCTTTGGGTCATCAGCACCATCATACTAAAATATGACGTGATCCGATCACGGTTAAAAATATTAAGCCTGGACATAATACATGTAACAAATACAATTTCATTTAAAATATACTAATTGACCTTGACTTTGGTCACATGACCTTGAGTCAACGTGATGTGAAACCTTTACGTGATAAGCAACAACATACTAAAATATGAAAGTGATCCGGCGAACGGTTCAAGAGATATAGCCCGGACAAGAATGTATGCAAAATATCATTAAAAATGCACTAAGTGACCTTGACCTTGGTCACATGACCTTGGGTCAAGGTGATGTGAAACCTACAGGTCATAAGCAACAACATACTTAGATATGAAAGTGATCCAGCAAATGGTTCAAGAGGTATAGCTCGTAAAGGAATGTATGCATAATTTCATTAAAAATGCACGTAGTGACCTTGGTCACATTACCTTGGGTCATGGTGATGTGAAACCTTTGGGTCATAAGCAACAACATACTAAAATATGAAAGTCATCCGGCAAACGGTTCGAGAAATATAGCACGGACTGGAATGTATGTACAGTTTCATTAAAAATGCACTAAGTGACCTTGACCTTGGTCACATGACCTTGGGTCAAGGTGATGTGAAACTAACGGGTCATAAGCAACAACATACTGAAATATGAAAGTGATCCGGCAAAGGGTTCAAGAGATAAAGCCCGGACAGGAATGTATGCATTATTTCATTAAAATGCACTAAGTGACCTTGACCTTGGTCACATGACCTTGGATCACGGTGATGTGAAACCTTGGGTCATAAGCAACAACATACTAAAATATGAAAGTGATCCGGCAAATGGTTCAAGAGATATAGCCCGGACAGGAATGTATGTATAATTTCATTAAAAATGCACTAAGTGACCTTGACCTTGGTCACATGACCTTGGGTCAAGGTGATGTGAAACCTTCGGGTCATAAGCAACAACATACTAAAATATGAAAGTCATCCGGCAAACGGCTCAAGAGATATAGCCCGGACAGGAATGTATGCATTATTTCATTAAAAATGCACTAAGTGACCTTGACCTTGGTCACATGGCCTTGGGTCAAGGTGATTTTAAACCTTCGGGTCATAAGCAACAACATACTAAAATATGAAAGTGATCCGGCAAATGGTTCAAGAGATATAGCCCGGACAGGAATGTATGCATAATTTCATTAAAAATGCACTAAGTGACCTTGACCTTGGTCACATGACCTTGGGTCAAGGTGATGTGAAACCTTCGGGTCATAAGCAACAACATACTAAAATATGAAAGTGATCGGGCAAACGGTTCAGGAGATATAGCCCGGACACGATGTGTGACAGACGGACAGACGGACGACGAAGGCAAAACCAATATGTGTCCTCCCCGTTGGGGGGAGACATAATTATTCATAAAAATGATAGAACCTTCATTGACAATATTTTTAATCATCAAGAGGTCAACATGAAGCGCATGATCTGACGTCATATGACGTTATGTTACTTTACTCTGTACAAAGATGCGTTTCATATTCTCTGTTACAAATCGTAGAAAGTTGAAATTGATATCAAAGTGTGTTTTTTCAATTTAGTAAATGATTCTGTTTGGAATTCAGAAGAGTACTGTTGTGTTAGTTGTTATAATTTATATTTGCATCCTCAATATCTACATATTTGCATGCAGTCTTTGTAGTTTTTACATGTATGTGTTTAATTTTAAATGAATATTCTTTTATATAAGGATAATTCCGAGTTTCTTACGAAAATTAACTGTACCCCATCCCCTCTTCTCTAATTGCTCAGACGTCATTTTCTTTAGAAATTATTCATTTCATTGATTTAGGTAATATAAGAATGACTCAGATTTCAGATTCTTGACGTTTCTGAATTGACAAATTTGCAACTTGTTGTTGTTGGAAGATCGCATTACATAATTTTTGAGATATGTATTCATGAACTTATCCTTCTTATTCCAACTGAAAATATTCAGCTCAGAATATAAAAATTGGTTTTAAATGAATGTTTCTTTAACATTTTCGAAATTTGAAGAAGAGTCATCTTGATATTCATGGACCATGTCTAATTTTTAGTATCCATACAAACAATTTCACATTTTTGTTTTTACAGCTCACATATTTTTCGATGACGCCTTCCAGCCACATGGTGAGGGAGATTACCTGTACCTGGTTAACGATTACGTCAAAATGTTAATCAACGTTATTGATGTTGCCGCCAGGTAAGAAAACACTGCAGAATTAAATTAAGTATTGTACAAATTAAACAAAACCAGTAAAAACTAGAAACAAACAAACGAAACAATAACAAAAACATGTGAAGTGGTAACAGCTTTAAAAATTTGTAGTTTTTGAAAAAGGCATTAACGGAGCAAACGAATTAAATAAATCAAGAATATTTCATATCTAGAATTTGATGATGCAAGTTTAAGTTATAAACGTGTTCAAGGCAAGAATGAGATGGATATCCAACAACACTTGGTTGCAGCACCCACAGCAAAACACTAAACAACCCATAAAAAGAGCACACATGCACAGGAAGAGACGCAAAGGGGACAATAATGAACACAAAGCACAACATAGAAACATCAAACACAAAATGTACACATAAACCAACGAAACCAATTTTCAAATATACTCAGTAATGAAAATCCTGTTATAATCCTAAAATAAAGGATAATATGGTTTTAAGACAGTGTACTCAAAAACAATCCTAGCCTGCTTAACAAGAGCTTGACAGACTCTGAAAGTTAGAAATTTTTTTTTTACAAAAATGGAGTTTGCCACAAGGATGAAAGAACGAGAACTACAGAAATATTGTTTATCATAATGCTTATCATAGGTGGCAAAAAATGTTGTTTATCAAGAACATGGAAAGTCAGAGCAAGTACTTTAGTGGTGTTTACGTGAATAAAAATAAAACAACATGTGTTTGTGAAACACGAATGCCTCCGATGGCATCTTTGTCGGTAAAACAGCTGAGAAGAAGTTCACATTTTGAGGTCAAGTATCCATGGACAGGTCTTGGCACAAGAAAGTCATATGTTAAATATGAAAGCCCTATCACTTACCATTAAAAAGTTATGGCCAGAGGTAGGTCAAACTCCAAGGTCAAGGTCACAAGGTCAAAAATTTTGGTATCCATGTAAAGGTCTTGCAACAAGAAATACATGTGAAATATGAAAGCCCTATCACTTACCATTCAAAAGTTATGGCCAAGGTTAAAGTTTTTTTTCAGAAGTAGGTCAAACTCCAAGGTCAAGGTCAAAAGGTCAAAAATTTTGATATCAAGGAAAGGTCTTGTCACAAGAAATACACAAGTGAAATATGAAAGCCCTATCACTTACCATTCAAAAGTTATGGTCAAAGTTTTTCAAAAGTAGGTCAAACTCCAAGATCAAGGTCACAAGGTCAAAAATTTTGGTATCAAGGAAAAGAAAAAAATAGGTCATTGGTCAAACATTTTGGTATCCATGGAATGGTCTTGTCACAAGGAAAACTCATTCAAAAGTTATGGCCAAGGTTAAAGTTTTTGCGGACAAACAGACAAACAGATAAACAGACAGACGGACGGACAGACCAAGAACTATATGCCCCCGAATTTGCGATTACGGGGCATAAAAATTAACTGAGAATAGGTACTAAAATTTTGCGTATTTAGAACATGGAAATGTTATCATTTGCATGGAAAGTAACAACAGAAACTCAATTGAAATTGCAATTACCCAAATTACTAAATCCTCTTGGTTACTTGTTAAATAACTTAAATTATTTCGTTTAGAATTCACATACATACAAACCAACATAATAAATTTAACCCTCTTTCTTGTAGCGTTTATGATGATATACGTGCTAGGAGGTATATTGTAATGTCAAGCTAACAATATCGCTACTGATACAAACTGACTAACATACATTTTAAACTTATATAACCATTGACCGATAACTGTTTCCAAAATCTTGTCTGAAGTTCGAGAGTTTCGAATATGTAATGCAAAAATTCTGAAGATAGAAAAATGACCCGAAGTGTTACACGTAACATTTTAGGTCTGATAAAACTTTTACCTTTCACATCAGTTGTATTTCACATTAAGATGAATGAAAATTCATTTCAGTAGCGCCCTCTAGTTGATTTTTGAAATTTCAATTAATGCATTTTGCAAAATGCGCGCGGCTCCAATTTTCCTGTAAGATCAATTCAGTGGCATTGTTCAATAAAATCTATGTCCAAAATAGCATTTGGGGGATGATGCTAAGACCTCCTTCAATTTCGATGATATATGGTCGAAAAGGATTGGAGATGAATCCCCTTTATATTGCCTATAAATCACATATAAATGGCAGATTTAGACGAAGGAATTGATACTTATAAATTTTTAATAAAGGATAACTTCTCTCTGGTACCAACATTGTTAAAAGCTAACTTACAAAATACTCAGACAAAGAGAACTATGAACTACAATCATGAAAGAGAAAATGAGCATGGATTACATGGAAGATGCGTATCAAAGAACATCTAGAATAAACTCTCATATGTAATTGTTGGTATCAATATTTCGAAGGAACTCTTCAATAAAGCCTACGCTCACGCAGCAAGATACGCCCGTTGGGATTTTTTTCACAACACCAAAATATCTAAGTCCCATAACTCCATAAGGACAAATTGGATGAACCTAGCTTAAAATCGAAAGGCGGCTTCCTCTTCAAAGTCTGATCAAAATGTACAAATATCATGAAAATCTGTTGACACATATTCAAGTTATTGCGTTCCATGCACCTATATTTTGCCCTTAGCTTAACATGTATGTTGCATATAACCCCCCCCCCATTACACATAATTTCTGGATTATGTGACAAAAAATTCAAGAACCCCTTATATATGTGAAAGAACATCCTTTCTACTTGAAGTATACAAAATTTCAAAACATTCAACCAGAAATAGATTTTTAAATAATTTTTAACTATTTTAGTATATTTTCACTGTATTTTAAAATGTCTAAGTCCCATAACTCTGTAACGACATATCGAATGAACCTGAAAATCGAAAGGCGGCTTCCTCTCTACAGTCCAATCAAAATGTATGAATATCATGAAAATCCGTTGACGCATACTCAAGTTATTGCGTTCCATGCGCCTATATTTTGCCCATAGCTTAACATGTATGTGCATATAACCCCCCCCCCCCCCCCCCTTCCTATTACACACAATATCTCGCTTATGCGACAAAAAAATTAAAAACCCGTTACATATGTCAAAGAGTATCCTTTCTACCTTAAGTATACAAAATTTCAAAATATTTCGACCAGAAATAGATTTTTAAATAATTTTTAACTATTTTAGTATATTTTCACTGTATTTTAAAATGTCTAAGTCCCATAACTCTGTAACGACATATCGAATGAACCTGAAAATCGAAAGGCGGCTTCCTCTCTACAGTCCAATCAAAATGTATGAATATCATGAAAATCCGTTGACGCATATTCAAGTTATTGCGTTCCATGCGCCTATATTTTGCCCTTAGCTTAACATGTATGTGCATATAACCCACCCCTCCCCCCTTCCTATTACACACAATATCTCGGTTATGCGACAAAAAAATTAAAAACCCGTTACATATGTCAAAGAACATCCTTCCCACATGAAGTATACAAAATTTCAAAACATTTCGACCAGAAATAGATTTTTAAATAATTTTTAACTATTTTAGTATATTTTCACTGTATTTTAAAAATCTAAGTCCCATTACTCTGTAACGACATATCGAATAAACCTGAAAATCGAAAGGCAGCTTCCTCTCCACAGTCCAATCATAATGTATGAATATCATGAAAATCCGTTGACGCATATTCAAGTTATCGCGTTCCATGCGCCTATATTTTGCCCTTAGCTTAAAATGTATGTGCATATAACCCACCCCCCCTTCCCATTACACACAATATCTCGGTTATGTGACAAAAAAATTAAAAACCCGTTACATATGTCAAAGAACATCCTTTCTACTTGAAGTATACCAAATTTCAAAACATTTCGACCAGAAATAGATTTTTAAATAATTTTTAAATATTTTAGTATATTTTCACTGTATTTTAAAAATCTAAGTCCCATAACTCTGTAACGACAAATCGGATGAACCTGAAAATCGAAAGGCGGCTTCCTCTCCACAGTCTGATCACTATGTATAAATTTCATAAAAATCCGTTGACGCGTATTCAAGTTATTGCGTTCCATAGGCGGACGGACAGACGGACAGACGGACGGACGGACAGACGGACGGACTTCGCCATACCATAATACGTCCCGTCAAATGACGGGCGTATAAAAATGATAGCAACATACGGGTAGACCAAATGTCAATATCAAGAGTGTGAATTAAACACATCGCACATGAATTGCCATTATTTCTCATGTATCACTATCTGTAGTTATCACTGTATTTTCATTGTTTTACTTAGTGTCCTCTTATTGTACATGTATATTTACTAATATGGCAAAGGAACATCTGTTTATTACATGATCCATCTTCTTTTTCTTGCACACATATGCATAATAGCTAAGTACCGTACTTAAGAAACGTAATGAATAAAGGTAATACTAAAAAGTTTCATCCAACGTTGCGTCCTTATATAACGCATACATATCTATCAATACTATGTTGATATATGTTATGAGAGAAAGAGAGGAAAATAGAATAAATGAAAAGTCAACATCAATAGAAAACAAAACATGAAACATCAATATAACTAAAAAGTAGAGAAAATTCTACATGTTGAAAGAGATATGGAGAACATTTTTGTGCATTTCGAAAATAAAAACAACAACGTGAAATCAGTCAAATTATTTCTCTTTTTTGTATGCAGTGCTGTACATAAGACGGTGATGAAGATACCCCCACCAACCCGAATCCCCACACCGTACGGTGGGAGGTTAGTATGGACGCTCCCTGGAGGAAATAAAATCATAGCCCACCTGAAGGATAAAACCAAAATAAGACACAGAAAAAGATGGAGTCAGGTAATATTTTGAATAAATTGATTCTTATTTCTAACATCTTTATTCTTAAATTCGAACACTCATGGCTTTTTTTTTCAGTTTTACTTAGATCAAACCCTCAGGTTCTCATTAACCCTCCATTGATGAACATTATAGAAGTACCTATCAGTTATTCAGTTTCAAAGTTTAGAAGGCAAAGCAGAACCATTAGAATTTCTATAGGAACGGTTGCGAACCTCGGTATGTATAACATTCCGATGTGAGACCAGATGCCATTTCTCGTGGTATCGTTATATGTATTCTCAACTTAATTATTTGATTAGAACATTTTTTCACATTATTCTTCAGTTCGAACACTCATGTTTTTCATTATTCTTAATTCGAACACTCTTTTGTCATCATTTTTAGTTCGATTACTCATGTATTCATGTTGCTTACTTCCATGTTATCATTAATGAAAAACCTGAAGTTTTATGTAATCATTATTCTGAATTTTGAACAGCATTAATAGTCTTAATTTGATATAATTATTCTATCAGTTATTATTAATTTGAATACTCGTAACGTTATTAGTTTGAAACTCCAATTATCATTCAAATTGCTGTGTATTTGGAAACAGGTGATGTACATGTACTACTTTCTGGCGCATAACTTAATGAATTTGAACAAGTCTCGGAAACAGAAAAGGGTGATATCCCAAAATACCTTCATCCTTGCACTTGATGGTGATGTAGATTTCCAGCCAAAAGCTGTACAGCTATTGGTAGACAGGATGAAGAAAAACGATAAAGTTGGCGCAGCTTGTGGTCGTATTCATCCAATTGGATCCGGTAATGATTTTTTCTTTCTTCATATAGCATCATATGTCGCATCATATCCCAGCCATCTTGCTACATCTTTCGGTATATTTTGGACATAATTTTCATAGATTTCGGCCTTATTTCAATGTTTAGATTGAGGATCACTGACGAGGGTTAAATATACGAAACAAGCGTGTCTGGTTCATGCTTTAAATTTATCTGCTTTTAAATGATGCTAACAAATTTGGAGACGTATAATATTTGGGTCCTTCGGGTGATCCTTTTTATATATGCATTGTCTTTCTTTCATCTGAAATATTTTATCTTGAATTCATTTAGTATTTTACCAAGCCTTTATGACCTATATCAGCACTTTCATTCATTTCTGTCTTTCTTCACTAACCATGCACATCGAGGTAGACACATCTGCTATCCTTTCAGGCCCAATGGTATGGTACCAGAAGTTTGAATACGCCATCAGTCATTGGTTGCAGAAAGCTGCTGAAAACGTTATGGGATGTGTTCTCTGTTCTCCGGGATGCTTCAGCTTGTTCAGAGGATCAGCTCTCATGGACGATAATGTGATGCGACGGTACACAACGCCCCCTACAGAACCGGAACATTACGTACAGTACGACCAAGGTAGACAAATCTTTGTAAATTGGCATACATTTTTACATAGAAGTAATCGATGATAACTTCTAGCATTGACGAATCAGAAAAAAAGTATAGATTTTGAAGGATAGCAAAAATAATCAAGCTAATTTAAGTTAGAAATGTGACATGTATATTCTTCCTGGTCGTACTTCCATTTTCCAAGATTAGGTTCTCTTTTGCTGAATGGTAGATTATGTCATTCTGCTTGGTTTATTGTTTTCAATTTTCAATCAGCTTTTTATATGCTCTATTCTTTGTGATTTTTGAAATAGTGCTAGTGTTATATATCATACTTCCCATACAATTTCTTTCATCTCTTTCCATAGGCGAGGATCGTTGGCTATGTACATTGCTGCTACAGCAGGGTTACAAAGTAGAGTACGTAGCTGCTAGTGACGCCCTGACGTATGCTCCAGAGGGCTTCTATGAGTTCTTTAACCAAAGGCGGCGCTGGTCACCATCTACTATGGCAAACATCATGGATCTTCTCCAAGACTGGAGAAATGTCACCAGGAAGAACGAGGACATATCTAAGCTGTACATCATGTATCAAGCTTTCCTGATGATTTCTAGTATTCTGACACCGGGGACGATTTTCTTGATGATTTTAGGAGCTATACATATGGCTTTCGACCAAATCTCTACTGTTGCAGCCTTCATCATCAATATACTACCTGTTCTTGGAATGGTTATTCTGTGCTTTGTTGCCAAGACAAATATACAGGTAGGAACTGTGATAATGAAGGAAATTTTTAGCTTTTTTTCTGTTGATTTTGGCCTCATTGAAATTATTATTTTTGCCGATTTTTTTTTCAAAGTCATAGACGGAATCGGTAGTCCCTATAATGAACGACGAAAACATTTTCCCGATCCATGCATGAAACACAAGAGGGCACATTCAATAGGGCTCATTTGAAATTGATGATCATATTAAAATCAGATGAAATTTATTATCAACTGTACAAAACGTAAATATTTAGAATTCAAATTACCTAGCTTTTCCCGCCATTACAGCTGGCTTATGCTGCGATCGTTTCCACGTTTTATTCATTGTTGATGATGGTGGTGATAGTTGGTCTTCTCCTGGAAGCAGTGGGTGCCGGATTATGTTCAGTGACAACTATTTTCCTTATTTTTGTTGCTGGAGTATTTGTTGTCTCTGCCATGCTGCATCCTCAGGTTAGTTAATCTTCCTAAACGCGGTATATACATCTCTTAACTCATCAAAGACACTTAAGCCTGCTCTTGTCCTTTCGTAAACTAAAGATGAAAATCTCTCAATTTGAAAATAAGAGAAGAATGAATCATTGTAAAAGATAAAATATAACGGAATTTTCATACGGTTTTGTTTTTGATTTTATTAACATCAGCTATAGACAAACGAAAAATCTAATTTTATGTTTCATTAAAACTTTTCCAAATACTTTTTTATTTTACCATGCCACTTTAGTTAATTAAAATTCCTTTGCTTTAAAAGGAATTCTTCTGCATTCTGCACGGATTTTTGTACTTCTTGGCTATTCCGTCAATGTCCATGTTGCTTATGATTTACTCTCTCGGAAACCTGCATGTTGTGTCTTGGGGCACAAGGGAAACCAAACTCCCCACACCGACTCAGACGGCAGCAAAACCGCAACAGAAACAAGGAAAAGTACAGGAGTGGCTTGGAAAAATGGGAATCGCCGGCAACGATAAAGGAGGAACGTCAGATTATGCATTTTCATGTGGAAACTTACTAAGGTATCTCTGCATTTCTATATATAAGCAAGGGGTGATCCAAGTGGAAGGGTTGTGGGCACGTAATCAAGGATTACCATACCACCTGCTATTTCCGTGGCAGATGGCCGTCCTAAGTCGGCACCGGTTGCCCTTCGGTCTCGTTGGTTTATGTGTAGTCCTTTGTGTTGGATGTTTCTGTGTTGTGCATTGACGTTTCTTGTCCCTGTTGCGCCTCTTCCTGTGCTTGTCTGCTCTGTATTTTTGCATTGGATGTTTTGGGGTTTTGCTGTAGGTGCTGCAGCTTGGTGTTGTTGGAGATCCCCTCATTTGTATCCAATATTTTCAAGGGGCAATGAATACCAAACGAAATAAGAGATATTGAAGAAGAAAGCAATTATACAACATTTCAATGTACATTGGTATTGATTTGAACTGTGATTTGCTTTTGATACTTTGATGTAATCAAAGTTCATTTTTAAATGACAAATATGGATAATGACCATATCCCTGTATACAGCACAAAATCGATAATTCAGAAAATTAGAAACCGAAGGCATACAAAATCAGATGGTCATCAAAGGGTGTGAAACAAATAACATGCATAACTGCAATATAGTATTTCCTTCCCAATTAGAGAAATTATTAGATCTATAAATCTTCTGTTGGATTGAATGTTATTTAATCCACATTTGCTAGAGTGCCAACATATCCATTGCAGGCTGACTTCCAAATGAAAAGTACATCAAGACTTTGTTTGTTGCTTTATTAAAAAAACTGACGATCCCTTAATTGGTTTTATTCTAAAAGGAAGCAATAAAAGTTGTTATGAATCTACTGGAATGCGTGCTTTAGACAAATTCATGAATTTAGGTTCTCTGTATTTCATAATTTGAGTTTTTAAACAGAAGGAATCCACTATTTCTCACAATTTTCACATTTAAGGTGTGTCTGTTGTCCACAAACACCAGCACAGACAGAAGACATGCGTTTTCGCGCCATATTGGATCGTTTAGACGACATGGAATCGAGAATGACCACGGCTGGTGGGCACACCCTTTCCCCAGGGGGATCAATTACTGATGAAAAACACACAATGGAAGATGATCACAAACCTTTTTCAAGAAGTGACGACCTATTTGAAGGCGCAGGATTTAGAGGTTTGTATTCTGCATTTTAAGTAAGCAAAATGATAAGCAAGACTTCAAAATTTATCCCCTATATATGAAATTTAATCAGAACATTTGCTTACAAGGTAGTAAAAAAAACTCATTTTTTTCTGATTTGTGAGCTGCGTGGACAGTAGATGCCGACGTAATGTTTAAGGACGGCAAATACTGATTTCACGGTGCGAACATCCGATAATGTGTTATAGTATTTGAAAATATTTCAATGTCACAAATCTTCCTATCAAAATGAAATTATTTTGTAATTTAACCCCTTGCTAATCAAAGATGTAGGGTGTAACGCCCCCCCCCCCCCCCACCCGCCCTAAATGATAAATGATAAAATCTGCGAATATGCATGATATGCATTGTCTTTTTCTAACATTCATTTTGTTATATTGTCTTATTTTATATATATTTTATAGTTTTAAAGAACGCTTTATACATTTATATAAGTTTGAATTAAATAATGTATAATCGAAACATGTCACCTAAACTTGCAAGCGTGGATCTAGAGTGTGATTGGTTGGGGAGGGGGTAGTCTGAACCACCCCCACCCCATTCGCTGTGATATTTGCAAAAAAAGGTAAGACTTTTCCAGATTTGTATTTCAAAATGATAGGTATGACAAAAAAGAATCGGCTGAGCCTTCTTAATGGATCATCGATTACAAACTGTTGGTGATCCGATGCGATTTTATCGATTATCAATCGGTTACGCAGAATTATATCATTTACACACTGGAAAGGTGATTTTTTACGACAATAATTACTGCAGCACCTCAAATGTGCTTTGTAAATATCACAGCGAATGGGGTGGGGGTGGTTCAGACTACCCCCTCCTCAACCCATCACACTCTAGATCCACGCTTGCAAGACCTCTGGGTAATTGGAGAAGTGAGAGGGTTGTGCGCACGTAATCCAGGATAACCACACCATTTGCTACTTGCGTGACAGATGGCCGTCCAAAGTCGGCACCGGTTGCCCATTGGTCTCGTCGGTTTATGTGTAGTCTTTTGTGTTTGATGTTTACATGTCGTGTGTCTCTTTTCGATCTCGTGCTGTACTCGTCTTTTGTGTTTTTGCATCGGGTGTTTTGGTGTTTTACTGTTGATGCTGCAACGGGGTCTTGTTGGAGATCTCCTCCCTTCTTTTTGTATTGATACATCTTATTAAGGCTTAATGTTGAAATACACTTTCTCTGAAAAAGAATCAGGTTTTACTTATTTATATCTATTTTCTCAAGGCATATGGGGCTCGGTACCTCTCATTTTCTTAAAGGTACGGTGTCCCTGAAAATTAATTAATTTTACAAAATTCTATAATGCAAAATCTTTCTTTCTCATTTGTATAAAGTCAAATTTTCAGACGAATCTAACGCATACATATTCGCAGTTATAGCCGTTTGAAATTTGGGTTGCGCAGCTCTATAATTCATTCCACTGGCACCACCTACAATGTTTTGCGTTTTTACAATAGCGATATATGGAGATTTAATTATATGAATTCGGCAATATTATGGTCGTTACTGCATATTTTCAAATAAAACTTTTTATGGCTCCTTTTTTCCTCAATTCGGAATAAAATTTACGTTTTCAAATTAATTTGTTTTCAGAGATACTGTATCTTAAAAAAAAACCCAAACCAAATTAAAACAAATAAAACACAAAATATAGAGCATGGAAAATGAGAGAGAGATTGTATTCTTATGACAAATGTAACCATCTATTCCTAAAATGTATGGCTCGCTCCGCTCGCCAATTAAGAATAAAGTTGTATATACATGTATGGATGACTGAATTAAAAAAAAATGAAAACTGCATATCTTAAACTTTTTCCAGCTCGCTGCGCTCGCCAGTCTACCTATAAACGTAAAGTAAATGTATCAAGAAACTCTATATCTTGTACATGCAGTTGGAATGCCCCCCCCTCCCCCAACACACAAACACACTTTTTAGTCCCCTACCGGCAACGCCGAAGGGGACTCTTAGTTTCCTCTCGGTCTGTCTGTCCGTCTGTCCGTATGTCCCTCCGTCTGTCCGTCTGTCCGAATATCAGTTTTCCGGACTTTTTTCTGCAACGGATAGAGATATTCAGATGAAATTTAATACACAGCTTGGTCTTGGATAGTTACAGAGCAAGTTCGACTTTCGTCACGCTTGACCCATTTTTCCAGGAGTCATGCCCCTTGATGACTTGGAAAATCCAGTTTTTGTCAGTTTTCCGGACTTTTTTCTGCAACGGATGGAGATATTCAGATGAAATTTGATACACAGCTTGGTCTTGGTATGTTACAGAGCAAGTTTGACTTTCGTCACACTTGACCAATTTTTTGAGGAGTTATGCCCCTTGATGACTTGGAAAATTCAGTTTTTGTCAGTTTTCCGGACTTTTTTCTGCAACGGATGGAGATATTCAGATGAAATTCGATACACAGCTTGGTCTTGAAATGTTACAGAGCAAGTTTGACTTTCATCACGCTTGACCCATTTTACCAGGAGTTATGCCCCTTGATGACTTGGAAAAATTCAGTTTTTGTCAGTTTTCCGGACTTTTTTCTGCAACGGTTGGAGATATTCAGATGAAATTTGATACACAGTTTGGTCTTGGATAGTTACAGAGCAAGTTTGACTTTCGTCACGCTTGACCCATTTTTCAAGGAGTCATGCCCCTTGATGACTTGGAAAATTCAGTTTTTGTCAGTTTTCAGGACTTTTTTCTGCAACGGATGGAGATATTCAGATGAAATTTCATACACAGCTTAGTCTTGAATAGTTACAGAGCAGGTCGACTTATGTCACGCTTGACCTATTTTTCGAGGAGTTATGCCCCTTTATGACTTGGAAAATTCAGATTTTGTCAGTTTTCCAGACTTTTTTCTGCAACAAATAGAGATATTCAGGTGAAATTTGATACTCAGCTTAGTCTTGGATAGTTACAGAGCAAGTTCAACTTTTTTCACTCTTGACCTCTTTTTCGAATCGATTAAGCAGATAAAACCTCAGAACTGAGCTGCACAGACAGTAAGTTTTATTTAAACTCATATACACTGTATGCTTAATTGAGGAGTAATTCATAGGCAGAGTTGCAGGATATAAATATATGCCGCCGGTAGGGGACTATATCGCTCAGCGATCATAACATTTTTAATTAGATCATCAGTCTTGAGATTAAGTTAACTAAACTATCACTGAGCTTGTCCTTACTTCTAAAAAAGCTCTGTTCGGTCGGCATAACTCTGGTAGCTCCGTTAATGTTTAATGTTGCGTATTGGGGGGGGGGGGGGTCCATCCTACCTTAGTGCCTTGTTTAAGTAATTTTATGGGAACAAAGCAAATTCATGCAATTTTCGTGCGAATGATCATCAATGACATACATCGGCATAACTTTTGTTCCGTTACGCATCTCGAGTTGAGGCCAGGGAACTTCGTTTGTCGTATCATAGTATCTTGAGGAGAATCCGGATCCTTTTCATGATATTCTTGGGCGTAGGCACGGTCGATTTGATATTCTGGGGGGGGGGGGGGCTTGGGTTTTTTCGAAAAAAATTATTTTGCTCTGAATATTGATGAAAAAAATTAATTTGCTTATGGTGTAACAGAAAAAAATAATCTTGCTCTTACAAGTAATCTGAATTTGAAAAATAAGCATAAAATTCGCTCAAAATTCCTGAAAATTTTTTCGGCTCTCTTCGCTCGCCACAGTTTTTACTTTCTATAAAAAAAATTTGGCTCGCTTCGCTTGCCATACTTTTCTTCTGTAATGGCAAGTTCATATTTGAAAATAGAATGCATGTGACTGAAAACAATTAAAATGCTTAAATACATTATCAATTTAATTTACTATTAATAGATACATGTATCACCATAGTGTCTAATTTTATATACAGGCTTGGAAGGAGAATTTAAATAAGTTTTTCACTAGTTTTCATTTCTACATGTAAAAACTTGCATCAGGCCTTCTTACATGACCTTATATACAATTTGCTTACTAAAAATTATATGTCGCATATTGTAAAAATCTTTCATCTCTCTCAGTTAAGAAGTGAATACAAGTTTTACATAAAAATAATGTTTGGAGTAATTTAAGTAAAAATATAGAATTTCTATTGAAAAAATAAAAAAAACAAACAGTCTTAATATTCACATCATTTGATATAAAAAAATTTTTCTTGCTCCAACTTTGCAAGAAAAAAATAATTTTGCCCCGGTCCGGGGCGAAAAAAATAATCTTGCTCCGACAAAAAACCGAAGCCCCCCCCCCCAGAATATCAAATGGACCGTGCCTTACAACGAAACTGACAGAAAACAATGTACCGGGCCTTATTATTTACGTTACGCATGTAGGTTGAACTTGGATGCCATACCCGAACGTTCCTCCTTTTCTACGTTTTGAATTTCCAATAATAAAAATCTGTATACATATTTTCTTTGCCAAAGAAAAAAATCGATTCGTTTCGTAACTTTTTATTTCTTTTCTTGTGCGTTTCACAATTTAAAGGAGCCCGTTAAACTCGGTTAATCAAGAAGTGTCCCAGGAACCAAGTGTTTGGCAAATAGTACAGTTTGAATTGTTTCCCTTCTTAGCAGATTTTATTAAGAATTTGGTGTTTGAAATTAATCAATTTTCGATAATTCGCACGTCTTTATCAATTCAAAGTTCTTTAATGCTCTCCAGACACAGATTCAAATGTCGTGAAGTACTTTTAAAGGAATATTCTTGGATTTGAAAATTTTGTTGAAAGGCCTAATCAGTAGCGGACGGTGTTGTTGTCCCGGATTACCTTCCCACTTTTCCGATTCTCCACGAACGCGCCATTGTGATGTACAACAACCTCCTCACTGTAAGATGAACATGCAAATAGAAAGAATGACGAGAATGAAGGGCTCAAGAAACACACATATGGAAATGTAAATAGATATAAAAAAGAAGGCATACGAAATACAGTCCGTGCACTCCCGGTGCGAAGCGATGTTTAATGTCTTCAAATTCATAAGCATCATTTTAGAGCAGATAAATCTACAGCATAGACCAGACATGCACGTTTTGGGTATTTAACCCTCGTCACTGAACCTCAATCTAAACAATGTAATATGGCCAAAATCTGTGAAAAACATTTCCTCAATATACCGAAAGACGTATTAAGATGGCTGGAATATGATGCTTCAGGACCCAGGTTTTAGAAATTTGAGAAAATTTTGTAAACAGAAATTTTCAAATTCGTTTGAAGAAACGATCAACCGATATGATCGAACTTGGCTAGATGTGCCCTTGGGGACTCCTGGTACACCAGCAGTGACACTCACCAAGTGGTACAGATGTTTAACGTCTTCAAATTTATAAGCATCATTTTAGAGCAGATAAATTTACAGCATAGTCCAGACATGCACGTTTCGGATATTTAACCCTCGTCAGTGATCCCTAATCTAAACAATGTAATATGGCCAAAATCTGTGAATAACATTTCCTAAATATACCGAAAGACGTAGCAAGATGGCTGGGATATGATGCTACAGGACCCAGGAGCTCATGCTCATGTGATCACCCGGGGAGTCTAACTGGCATTCAAAGGACAGGTGGTCGGGGCCCTGTCTTCTCTAAAGAGGATTGGAAAGGCCCGTCATGGAGTCCTGTTGTCACAGTCAGTCAGAGTGCAATTGTTAAGAATGCCCTGGTTTAAGACTGTAGATTGGTCCAGTAACAGGCCAAGTCTGCAAAAAGTCACGCTCCAATTAAGTACCATAAATGATTAGAGAAAAAGAAAAGAAGAATAAAGATAGAAAAGAACTATCAGACCAAAAGGAGCTATTAATAGATAATCATTGAATGAAAATCAAATACAAAAACCGAAACCAAATTTCAATCCCACTGCATTTACTTTCCATTGGTTACAAATGCAATTTTCGCTGCTTGCATACTTAATATATATCTGATAGACTACCATGACTGTAAGTCATCGATGACCATTAGAATTTGCATTCTTATTGACCTCAGTCTAATACTCAGCTTTGTACGAAGTCTCCTGCCGATGAAATGATATAAGAAATGATAATGCATTAGAAATATGTTACTCATTGATTTGAGTACTCACATTAGGTCTATGTAATGACAAATATGGATAATGACCATATCCCTGTCTATTCCAGCTAAAATAAAGACGTTGTGAATTTGTGATCCATGGAAAGTAATTGCAGTGCCACCGATCGTTGTCAGCCAAAAGAACTGCGCGAAATAATGTCAAAATTATATCCATTATCTGATATATTTGGTAATACCTCCTTAGTTGATCAATCCACCCTGGACTGTTTTTTTTTCATAAATGAGATAGATTCTCTTAGTATCGTTACATCCTGTATAAAGTCGTGATAGGTTATTATAACATTATTTGCAGATAATCCAGCGTATCAAGAGGAAAGACAAGAAAAAGTCAATGAGCTGGAAAACCCTCATTGGATAAGAGATGTTGATCTAAGGGGCGGGGCTAAAGAATATCTACCACAGGAAGAGATAGAGTTCTGGAAAGAATTTATCAAAAGTTATCTTTTTCCATTGGACAGCGATAAGGATCATGAAAAGAAGGTAAATGATAGAAAATCTTGATCGAAACGGTAATAAGTCATGCATATCATATGTGACTTATAAGCATCCACAATACTTTGTAAATACATTCTTAATATACACGTGCAATATCAACAGAGAAACAAATTGATTGTTTACGCTTATGGATTAAGAGCTTGATACATGTATATAAACATGCATAACTGTGTTTGGTGTTTTTCAAAAGAATTAGAGGTTGATTGAAAAATAACATAGATATGTTTTATGAATTGTATTCGTCAAGTGTCATTTCAGCACCAATGAAAACGTGTCTTCACCTATTTCAGGTGCAAGCAGCCTTAATAGAGTTGAGGAATAAAGTTTGTCTTGCCTTCCTCCTATTGAATGCACTTTTCGTGACCATCGTTTATGTCCTGACTGAAGTCAACCAATCAAGTGACGGCTCTCTTGCAGTCACTCTCTGGTGTAGGCCAGAGAATGCAGAGGGAAATATTGGAAGAATCGAACCTATCTCGTTTGCATTCACGGCTACATTTGGAGTTCTACTGCTTTTGCAGTTTGTATGTATGCTTTTCCATCGTTTGTCAACTTTCCTTCATATCGCCGCATCCACAGAGATCCAGTTTAAGAAGGAAATCAGAAAGAAACTTACAGGAGAGGAGAATGCAGACTCCGACATAGGTGTCGAGGACGGATTGAAGCTTGTACGAGAGATGCAAGCACAAGACAACTCGGATACAATGTCCGTCATGTCCGGTGTCACTGATATAAGTGAAGAAGGAGACACTGTCAGTCCAAAACGAGGCAAAGAATTATGGAGCAAATTACACAGAAGGCGAAAGGGACAAGACAAAATGAACCAAACGTTGAGCAGAAACTTTTTGAAAAATTTTGAGAAGCTTCAAAGAGTGATGCAAGAAGATGATAACGCTAGTACGACAGGAAGAGGCAGTATTGAAGGAGAACCTGATCCAAACCAAGAACAACCTATTGATAAAGTAAGGCGAGTCTTCAAATCACGATTTCAAAGGCAGTCTATAGCCACAATTGCCCAATTAGCACAAAGTAGAAAACGGAAGGAAGAAATACAAAGACGAGCGTCGTTAATGGAGAGAGTACGAGAGGTGAAGGGAGAGAAAGTAAAAAACCGTTGGCAAAAGGCTGCATGGCGAGGGCGCATGCAAAATAGACAGAACCAACCACAGGGCAATGGCGCACAACCACGTAGGACACTTGATTTGGGATCAGTTGCAAGAGCCGCAAAAAGAGAGAGTGACCTTGTAAAATTAAGTCAAGAAGAAAAGGAGCTAGAGCATAAACAACAGAATGCAAGGTCCGTCAGCGAGACAATCCAAGAGGACGATGAGACCCAGATAAAGCACGTGACACCATCAATTAGGAGGCGGAACCAGATGGAGTGGCCCCCTGAAAACGATTATGCTGTGCCTGATATGTCCGATAACGTCCCCCTCAAAAACTCTGATGTGCTATTTTGATCCCTTGAATGAAATAAGATACCCGTACATTCATGACTGGAATTTTACTTAAAGCTGTGATATCGTTTTTGTTTTGATGTACACAATTTGTATGTAACATGTAAATGATTTTATTTGAAACATTTGTATTATTATTTTCTTTCCTCTTTCCTAAATGTATCATTCGACTTTCGCAAACATCTTTCCAATGGAGCTCTCTACAAAAGAAAAATGAAACAGTTTCTTTGGTGCTAAGATGCCATAGAATGCAGTCAAATTGTCTCAGCCAATAAATTTTAGCTGACAATTTCTAAAGTACAATGTATTTAGATCCGTTTGGCGACGTATCGTATAAGAAAAGCTATGATATCGATTAAATTTGTACTGGCTTAGCCAAGGAGGGGCTTTGGCCTTTGAAATTTAGATAAGAATACTTATCAATCAGAAAATGAAACGCATTGAATTTAAAGACGTTTAACACATGAAACATTTTTGCCAAGCTCCAAGGAAGTTCCATCCCTTCCAATCGTCAAAGCGTTTGTTAAGCTTGTGTTTTGTCTAAAAATTTTATTGTTTCGATAACAATGGTGTTAAAATCATTTTTTTAAAAAGCTTTAAGTTTAATTCACTTTGTGTAGTTTAATGAATTGTCCTTCATGTTATAATGACTTGATGTTATTGTTTCCGTCTGTATGCTCATGAGTGTGTTCCACAGTAGCCACTTTGGCGTTTTGATGATGTCCTCCTCATCTTTTACATTAATATTGTAATGCATAATTAGGTATCAATGAAAAAGCTAGTTTATCACTATGTAAATATTGTCTATGAATACTGCATACAGGAAAATAGGAAAATAATCGCCCTCGTTTTATTTCGCCCTTTCCGCCTAATATGACGAAGGGCACTTCAAAAGGGAGATATTGATATCATACATAAAGGATTTCTTAACAAAATGTATGAGTGGGTGAAATCAAAAGACTATGCGAATACGAATCTGTAAACAGTTTAGAGATATTTATTTTGATATTCACTCTGTGTGTTTGCGCATTAGAGTGTTTCTTTGCTTTGATCTGGGTGCTGCAACCGAGTCTTGTTGGAGATTCCCTCCTTTGTCAGAGGAGGAGAACGGTAGGAAGGAAGTTCAGACTTGTCAAATGGATCTAAACTGATGTGAATTAAATGGAATGTCAACAATGATTTTTTTTGGGAGCCCCATCCATTTATAAATGTACCATTGGTTTTCACCTAGTGAATCTTATTCTTGTACTAGTAGCCTAGTATTTAATGTTTATAATGATCAAATATGAAATCACATTTAATTTCTGTTTTATATTTGTACGTATACATCAATCTGTATGTATGTCAATGCAAGAATGTTTGAGATATGTTGATAAGTTAATTATGTTTTGCGCCATATCACAATGACTGAATTTTATATAATAAACATCATCTGATCAAAATATTATTTCATTTCCTATTTTGTCATCCGTTGTGATTGCAGTAACTTTGTGTGGTCATCTTACAGCGATGATGCTGTTATACACAACTATTGTGCATTCTTCTAGACCTCAGGGTGTGTTGCTGTTGGTGCTGCAACCGAGTCTTGTTGGAGATCCCCTCCTTTCTGAGTGTTCTTCCTGTTACATTTGGGGGTAGGTAACAAACCGCTCCATTATAAAACTATGCTAGATATTTCTTTTACCAAAGTTTGTATTCTAAAGATTTGCTTTCATTGATATATTCAGCTTGAATTTCAAGTAAGATCGATATCTTCACAATTTATTCAATCTTTACTTTTATATTTCTGGCATGCTTGACGGTGCTGCAGTCGAGTCTTGTTGGAGAGCCCCTCCTTACTTGCAAATAATCTGAACTGCAAGTCGTGTAACTTTCAACATGGAATAAGGATAGGATTTCTTATGAGACAACGGTGCAGTGATGACAAAGGAACACACACTTACAATTATAAAAACGACGAACAGTACGTGATCAATTATATTATCAGGAACATGAGGTAACAGCGAACACAAAAAAGCAAAAGATTAAGGGATCAAGTAATGAAAGGATAGGAGGGGATCGATTGCCAAGATGACTCTGATGCAGCATCCACAACAAAATGGTACAACGCAATGTGTGAAAACACAGAGTAGACAAGCACGGCAAAAGAAAAAAGGGACAAGGAACACGGAATACGACATAAAACATGAAGACAAAAGACTATACGTTAATCAACGAGACCAATAGGCAATCGGTGCATACTTAGAACGGTCATATGCAACGCCAATAGCAAATTATGTGTTTATACAAATTAAGTGCGCACAACCCTCCCATTTTCCCGCTAACTCTTGACAAAATATAAACATGTGACATACATGAAAATTCATAAAAGAATATTTACCAAAAACAGCGTGGTAAGTTATACGATTATTACACTCTTATATCCGGCCATTAAGCGAAAAGAGGCGAGCAACTAGTGAGATCAGATGTTATTCTAAGTTATTCTAGGTGTTGCTTAAAATAAAAATTATTAAATCAAAAGACAAATTGAGCACAATTTAGTTTGCCATTTCGAAGAAAATAACTTAAGATTTTCAATAGCAATGTTTAATGTTTAACAGATAAATTGGCAGACATGCACGTTTCGGGTACTTAACCCTCGTCAATGATCCTCGATCCTCAAAATGAGACCAAAATGAGACAAATATGATGAGAATAAGGAAAAAGATTTTTCAGTATTTAAAGTGTTTCCATACATCTGTGATTACAACTTTGGCAAATATTAAAATTTCTAGTCCTGGGACATTTCCCACTCCATGTGCATCAATTCCAGGCTGTGCACCATGGTATGCTTGTTCAACAGAAAATCCGCTGCGTTTTAATTCTTCTTCTAGTTGTAAATGTGTAAAAGACTCGAAACCGGATGCTGCTGTCGTAGTGTCATGGGCACTCATTCATCAAGGGCCAGATCTTCATATTTTGATACAAAACCATCGTCCATGTATCTTACTCCGTTTACTTCACTTCTGCAGCGAGATCTTGTTGGAATTTCCCCTTTCTCCAGGGAGAAATCTTATCTAAGTACAAATGTGACATCGCAATGATGAATAGTTTTCCTCCTATGATAGGTTTCCTTTGACGAAAACGAAAAGCTCTTTCTATTTCATCGTCATTCAGAAAATGTAGTACATCCCTGCACAAAATACCTAAATATAATTATCTGGACAAATGCATTGTCCGAGAGTGACCCTATAACACAAGTTAGGACATGTGAATGTCCTGTTGCACTTTGGCAACGCAAGACGTATTAATGACTGACTTCGGTATCCATAACAATGTTATATGTCTGTATGCCTCTTCTAGAGCTTTTAAAGTGTTAATTTCAAACGCACATCGAATGTCCAACAACGGATTTTTTTTTCTGTCTTAACACTAGCCAGTTTAGAAAAAAGTTTTCTTCTTCAGTATTGATCGTACCCAGTGAGACAGCCTATGTGAGTCACATAAGTTGTCTCAAACGCTACATCATCCAATCAGTAAACGTAATATACCAATCTTCTGTTCCAAACAACCACTCAGAGATATCGTACTAAAGACGCGTGTTTGACTATCATTCACTGTTTGGCATTCTGTTTGATCAGAAAATTGAAAGATATTCATTTCAATAAAAAGATCAATAACTACATTCATTATTTAAAAATTGCATCTATTAGCTAAAATTCACAAAACATTACATCTTGATAAAACAACTAATTAGTACATGTAACAAACAAATTCTCTTTGCAAATTAATATGTTATGAAGAGCCTGGATAACTGGGTAAATCGTAATTGAGCAAACAAAAATAATTCAATTAAGTGAATACATAGATGAATATATAGATAAACAAAGGAAGAATTCAATAGATAATTAAATACATACACTTTGGGGATTTTTGGCGTATGTGTCAGTCATTTGACTTTCATTAGCGGACTCTCTAATCAGAAAAAACGGACTTCATCAGTGGACTTTTTCATCAGAAAAACGTCCGCTGAGAAAGGCAATATAGAAAACAAATAATCAATTTTTATGGTTTTCCCTCTTGTGCTTCTATAGAAAAACATTTCTATCATCACACACACCATGCGTGGTTTCTATGATACCTTCCTGTAATGGAGATTTATTGTTCATAATATGAAAGACATATTCACTGCATTTAGAATTGTTATCTAAAGAAGGCTGCTGATTTTTATGTCAAGAAGGCTGCTGATTTTTATGTCACGAAGGCTGCTCATTTGTATGTCAAAAAGGCTGCTCATTTGCATTTCGATATTTGCAATTCAAGAACGATTAAGGACATTCTTGAGTACGACAGACCATACTAACTGACCGTCTTTTACCTATTTGGACATCACCGGATTTGGCACATTTTTATTTGTCATTCCCTGCAGGTGTTTCATGTAGCCAGAGGACGCTCACTCCTCCCTGGCACCTGATGCTGCCTTTATCGGGGGTTCGGAAATACCTTTCTGTTGGAATTTACACAATTTTGCCATATTTTCCTAGATCTTTGATTCCTGAGCTACAATTCTTCATTGTTATACTTGGAAAATGTGCCAGAATTATCAAGAGGCAGAGCACGGACTGGACTACGTACGCCCTCTTTTTATATCCATTCAATTATTCATCTGTGTTGCTTGCGGTCTTCTCTGTGTGTGGTCATCTAACAGTGAGGAAGTTGTTTTACACCAAAATTTTACGTTCTTCGAGACCTCTGGGTAATCGGAGAAGTGAGAGGGTTGTAATCCAGGATAACCACACCATTTGCTACTTGTGTGGCAAATGGCCGTCCAAAGTCGGCACCGTCTACCCATTGGTCTTGTTGGTTTATGTGTAGTCTTTTGTGTTTGATGTTTATATCATGTATGACCTTTTTCCGTCTCTTGGTATGCTAGTTTTTGTGTTTTCGCATCGGATGTTTTGGTGTTTTGCTGTTGGTGCTGCAACAGGGTCTGGTTGGAGATCCCCTCCCTTTCTGTGCCATGACATTGATAACTGTGATCTTACAGAGTTTACTTTATGTACTATAGAATCTCAATAAATTCTGTATATCAAGACAAAGTAAGATTACAGGGATTTTTCTTTAAGTACGATCTCAAATATGATAAGGTTCCGATTTATTCGTACAAATGTAACACAGATATTCCGTCTAGTAGTAACATACATTTTGACACCTCGTTATCTAGGATGAATATAAACGTTCTGGTTTAAGACATTAGGATTATAAAATCACGAAACTGAAATGATCTATACTAAGATTCATAATAAGATCATTCTATGCTAAACTAAAATAAATGGTTCGTAACCATTTGGAATGGAAATGGAAATTCTAATGCCATTGCCCTGTCTGATGGAAATTCTAATGCCATTGCCCTGTCTTCTCGTGTTTGAAACACCATTCATTGGTTTTGATAACAATTGTCAGTTATTTGAGTTTCTTCAAATAGGGTTTTCCTTCGTGTGTTATAATCCCCGTTTGTTCTACGACATTTTCTTTTTTTCGTGAGAAAATATTCCGCTTATTTCGCTACTGGGTATCCTCTCCCTATCTTTTTGTTTTCTTTCATGTATCTTTCAAGAATTTGCGTATAAATTGTAATTTTGTAATTTCTGGATTCCGATTCTTGGATAAAATGTGTGCTTGACTTTTCATTCAATAAAAAGATCCAGAAGTAAACGAAACAATTGAATCTTTCATAGAAAAACACACACTGACACGCCCAAACATAAAAAAAAGCAAAGAAAATACACAAAAAGGGACGGGAAAGTCCAAATTATCAAGACATTTAAATATATAAGAGCCAACGAGGCTATTCGGCAACCACTACTGACTTAAGACAGCAATCTGCTCACGTTAGTTGCAAACGGTGTGCTTATTCACTGCCACAAAATATAACATGCACTAATAATTATTATAATCACCAAAGAAGTACCTATAAGATATTCAGTCTCAAAGTCGAGAAGGCATGGCAAAAACAGAAATTAGGATTTAAATTATATTGGAACTGTTGCGCAACATTCTGATGTGAGACAAGGTGTCTGGAGAGAGTTAGTGTGCAACACCAGTCGCGACAACTAAATGAAAACTTGTCAAATTCGGTGATTGGCTCGATGTACATATTAGTTTATATATATTTCAGGTAAATATTTCTTGTTTGGCGATGATGACAGCCATTCAATCGCAATCCAGAATGTCACTGATCATTCTGGAAAGGGGGATCTGATATACCATGAAGTATGGAGTATGCAAACATCAATTAACAAAAATATAAAGTATGCTAACATTAATTATGTATGATGATCACAATAAAATGCGCCAAATATGAGGCACCAAAGTCCCCTGGTGGCGTTAGTTTTGAATGAAAGAATAGTAGAGAATATAATATCAAAAGTACAGGCATTCAGTGACCACGTTCCTCCCTCTTGTGTCAGCATGATGAGATCAGGCATTAAACTTATTTTGGAATTAGGTGACTGCCATCTTATCATACTGTCCCATTATTTCAACTTGTTTATGTTGTGAAAACTGAGTTACTCTACATTTCACAAGTCAGGCATTGAACTCTTTGTTGTTTAATGTTCACTATTTTCTTTATCTAATTATTCGTCTTTTAAACCGTAACTTTAAATAATACATAAATTTGATTGGGACACATTCGAAGAAATGCCTTTTTTAACAATTGAGAGTGTTTTATTCTGAAAATTATTACATACTTTCCTAATGTAGAATCCTTTTAACGATTTGTTCATGGGGTCATTATCTGAAACATTCACGTTTTCTGTACAACATTAGCCATTTTACGAAAATTGTGGTGCTAACATTTTTTGAAGAGGAAGAGTCGACTCTCACCACATCAAAGCTAAGAACTGACATTGACATCTCATCGGCTGAGTCTGTAGGTTGAACTTGAACGTGCATGTCTGGTCCACGTTGCCAATTTATTTGTTCTTAAATGATGCTATTCAATTTGAAGACGTTTACATTTCACCGGGAAAAGTATTTTACCTATTTATTTACACGTGTTATAAATGTAATATGGCCAAAAGTGTGAAAATTATTATGTCAAAAATGAACCGAAAGACGTAGCAGAGTTTATGTGATATGATGCTACAGGACCCACATTTTAGAAATTTCATGAAATTTTGTAACAGAAAATTTCAAATGCTTTAAAGAGACAGACGATCAACAGAAGTTGATCGAACTTGGCTACATGTGCCCTCGTGGACTCCTGGTCCACCAGCAGTGACACTCATCAAGTAGTTCAAATGTTAAACGTCTTCAAATCCGAAAGCATCATTTAATAAAGGCAGTAATAAATTTGAATACACTGGTATGTAGAACATTGGCAACCAATACCATAACATAAGCCATTCGCCATACGTTCAAGGGCCACCCTTCTGCTATTCTGTGGCTGAAAGGGCGGCGAAAAATGTCTTAGAAGCTGTACAATTGTTGAAAATGCCTATGTACACGGGTCATATCTCTGTTCAAAATGGGTCAATATTTACGATACTGAAAATGGATACCAATGAGTTAAAGAAGATTCTGACGATAATCTCAACAGCACTCACAATAGAGTACAAAATTAAGCATCGACGGACCCCTAGCAAGCTAGAGGTGGGACCAGGTGCACGGGAGGAGTAAGCATCCCCTGTTGGCTAGCCGCACCCGCCGTCGATGTTTAGACACGAAAATTAAAACATTATATAAACTTCATGCATTGTCTGACGTTATGTCTATATAGAAAGTGCTATGGCGACAATGTCAGGGAAATATATTCAAAACACTTACTGTCAAACCCCTCGCGGGGAACTTTTTACGACCAAGTTTCAGTTTAATGGCTGGTAAAAATGTCTGGAAGAGAATAAAATCATTTGAAATTTCCCATGTTTATACCTCTGCTAAAATATGTCAATATTTCTGAAACTCGAACTTGATCTGTTATTATTTATAGAGTTGAAACACTTCCGTAATATAATTAGAAAGACATCAATTCAATAATTGCAAAGACTACAAAGTCTGTCTTAGACTGGTAAACATTGTGATTAATGATAATTTCTATGCTCAAGGGCCGTAGCTCTCTTAGTTTGTCACTATTTCTAAAGTCAAGCCAAAACGTAAGCTCACGGATATGAAGTTATAATCCAACTTTCAATCCAATAACCTTGAACAGCTTCAGAAAAAAAGTACAGGGAATATGACCTTAGACTGATGGACGGACGCACAGACTCACGGACATCGCCATAACATAATAGGTCCCTCCTTATGACGGGCTATAAAAACTGAGGTCTCGACAATATGATTGTTCAGGGAAAATTGTAAACCTATTATTTAAAAATCTTTAAAAAGAGAAGGCTTTTTTTCATTTTGACAAATATTAATTGAATTGATAAGTTGATACTTTTGTAATTCCGAATAACTTGTTTGCATTCTTAAGTACCACGAAAAGTCCTAAATGAGTGGAAAGCTTACGTTTCGGCCGTGATAAGACTTTTTGTTAACCCCATTTTGCCCTAGAAAATGAATTGTGTTAAAACTAATTAATCTAAGATAACAATTCCCTATCGGGGGCCTCTTTTACTTTTGGTTATAAAAGTTACACTCCGTTCATCGGTAACCAGTCAGAGATCTTGCTGCCTGAGTAACATTATTGTCAAGGAAACCATGTTGACTATCTTTGTGTCCGCACTTTTAGTTGTCGGGGTAAGAAAAACTATTATTTTAAAGACGCTGAAATATGAAATTGAATAAAATTGTAATATTGTATGATAAGCTTTTTGGATGAGTTTAAGTGCATTTTGACAAAATTGTCACAAATCTATAGTCGATTGATGTCTTTGCAATTTTTAATCGTTTTTGTTTTTGTTTGTTGCTTGCTGTAATTGAATCTCTGTTCCTGTTTACCTGGTTGTAGAGGATCTTACCCTTTATAACGTAAAAACACATGAGTAAAGTCTACGTAACTTAATGAGTGCTTAAACATTGACGCTGATATTGTTTCTGACTGTTTGATAATGTCCATATATGGCTCATCTTTACAATGCCAACTATGTATTCCGTATTTGCACTAGACTATTGAAATTGTTCATTAGATGTAGCTGACCGTCGTTTTTCTATGGAGCTGTATTATTGCCTCAGTCTGTTTCTATGAGTATTTCTTTCTCATGAGGTCTGTTTTTTTAAGATACTGTAACCTATATGATTGTGGTTTTTGAAATCTAATTTCGGGGTTTTACTTTACTTTTTTACTTTACACCTGGTCCCACCTCTGGCTTGCTAGGGGTCCGTCGATGCTCAAATTTTGTGCTCTATTCTGAGTGCTGTTGAGATTATCGTAAGGATCTTCTTTAACTCATTCCAAGTACTGATTCAACTTGTATTAAAAGAAAATCCATCTTTATATTTTCAGTCTTTTGATTAATGTAAAATTCTTCTATCTTACGAAAATGACCCTACTGGTAACATGGTTTTGATGTATCACATATCTTGTTTTATTATAGTAAATAACATGTCTCCAAACGGATCCAGTGGTCCATTTCTTTTAAAGGTCAACTACATTTTCTTCCAAAATTGTGAAGAAATCAAATAATGGCTGAGTTTTTTTTTTTTGGTCCAAAAACTTTCATTCAACAAGACCACTGGGTAATCGAACAAGTGTGAGTGTTTTGTGCACCTAATTCGACTAAGCATAGCATTTGCATCTTATGTGGCAGATTGTCGCCCTAGGTTAGCACAGATTGCCCGTTTGTGTTGTTGGTTTATACATGTTTTATGCAGTCTTTTGTGTTTGGTGTTTTGGTCACTTCTGTGGTGTTTGGTCATCCTTTGCCTATAAGTGACTGCATTTTGGTGTTTCAGTGTTTTAATGCGGGTGCTGTAACCGAATCCTGATCATTTCATGAGAGCTATTATTGAGATTAGCTTTAAATTTATGATGCTACCTTTTTGAACAGATGTGAAGATCATTTTTGTGCCGTAATAAATCTACAAAATAGTCAAAAAGGTGGCGTTCTTTCTTACTTTGTTTACCTTAATGTTTACCTAAAAAAATTCATTTGTTTGTTTTTTTTTTTTTAATTCTGCAGTCGCTACAAAGATCTTATTGCACATTTTGAAATTAGCATTTCAAGGATGATTAAGGACAGTCTTGAGTAATACCTTTTTTGTACCTTTTTGACATAATCGGATTTCGCACTTTTCTTTATGGCATTTGCACTGGGTGTTGCATGTAGTCAGAGGACGCTCACCCCTCCCGAACACCTGGGCCTGCTTCATTTCGGGGGTTCGCAATTGCGTTGTTAATGGAGACTTACGCAATTATGCCATACCGTATAAAAAGAAATTTTCGCGAGTATCATATTTCGCGACTTTATGGTGAAATGGAGTGTCTTTATTTTTGCGAGTGTCATTTTTCGTGATTCCTAAATTACAAACAAATATGTACATATGATGTTTCTGTTTTGTACCTTTCATTATTAAAGTTTAAGTCAGTTCTATCATATGAATACATTCGAATTTACTTCTCTTTACGTTTAATTGAAAAAGTCAACAATGGCACATGTACAATAAGAATAAAATATACCTGATATACCACTCCATGTTATACTTTATGTCCTTATCAAACACAATTTTTCGCGATTCTGGCGAATATAGCGAAAATTAATAACTCGCGAAAATTTCTGGTTCTATGGTATTCCTCTGGATCTTTAACTCGGAGTCCTGTTGTGAGTGCTGTTTAGATTATCGTCAGGATCTATTTAACTCATTCCATAGGTACTTCTTCTATGGTATAGTTTTTGCTTTAAACAATAATTAATTTTGACTCTATGAGTTTTATTTGTTACTTTCAGAGCTTTGCTGCCACAACGGCACCACCTCCAGATGGTCATATGAATCATGGCCATATGGGTCCCGATCATATGAGTCCTGATCATATGAATCCTGACGGTCACATGGGTCCTGACCCTCACCATGGTCATCATCAACCCCAAAGTGGCCAAGTCCAGGGAGAAACATTCATGCTTGACTCTCGCACGGTAAGTACATGTACATGAACATGTAAAAGCAATATCTATATGTATAATGAAAAAAAAAGAAAACACACACACACACACAAAGGCTCTCATGTACAAAATATTGTAAAAATTGTCATCTTGTGCAAACAAAAGTAACCATGAAGTATATTGACTTCCGAGGTAATTTTAACATTTGCATGAATAATTCTAGGTTGATGTATATTTGCGATGAACGCTTATATTCATCCATTCATTCTTTCTGTCTTATTTCACTGAATAATTCGAACCAGTGTCACAACTTTTTGCAGTTTTAGGTCCTTTTAAATTCTTGAAAGAAAAAATTGAATTTCTTTAAGAATGACAAATATGGATAATAACCATATCCCTACATACAGCACAAAATCGATGATTCAGAAAATCAGAAACCGAAGGCATAAAAAATCAGGATAAACAGGAACCAAAGCAAACAAACAAAAACCTCCATCACATGAAAAGAAGCGAACTCCCGAAATGGGAGTGAGAAAAGTTATATGAAAAATTCGAACTTTATACTATCGCAACTATTTTCCGACTGAAATACTCTGATGAGAAGAAAGCATATTTTAGATAATGTTTTAATGTTAGCCCACAGATTTCATCTTTCTTTTCAAAGAAGTCCCTGTAGATATTGCATCAGAGTCGAGACCAACATTTTTCTTGATAAATAATAAATGATGACATCTTTCAATTATTTCATCAAAGATTTACTTTCATGACAGAAGAAAGACTTACTTCGGCCCCCAAAGAAGATAGTTTAAACAGGTTTCACTAGCTCTCGTCAATCATAAGTAAACTTATAAATCATCAAATTATCTTTCTTTTTGTATTTTCCCGGGGTACCATAGAAGTCAGTTGATACATTGTTTGGCAATATAATGACTTGGCAATGTTTGATTATCATGCCTGTACTCCTGGTATAGGGTCAATGTAAAATAATCCTTCCAAATCCTGTCCTAATTGCTCATATCTTTTATATGTGATAATTGTCTATTGTAGAATACTCTAATGTCAAGGACTGGAGGAAAATGTTACCTGTATAAACTCTCAGATGCTGAAATATCAGACGAGCACTCTGCTTCACATCTTCATATGCTTGAGGTGAGCTTGATTCATATTAATTCTGTCTATTACTTACTGTTACCATATATCTAACATTTTGAAATCAGTTGCAGAAAATTTGTAGAAAATATGTAGAAAATATGTAGAAAATATGTGACCTTTTCACACCATGATTATGTTACATTTACTCTTGTAAAGGATAAAGCTGGAGCTGCCCTTCTCCGGTTATCCTACAGTATTGATATGTTGCTAGGTAAATACCCCCCCCCCCCAAAAAAAAGCCAAATGAAAAAAATATATATCTATTACCTTCTATATAAGTCTCTTTTCCATGACCGTACATATCAATGCGTGTCTGTCTCTTTAAGACTCGACGTCTTTTATATTACCAGCATTTTTTTCTCGAAAATTAAGATCCACGTATCAAGGGTAGACATGAAAGAACAGAGAAAAATGTTTTCTTAAACGGATTCGGATAAAGGCATAAGGGGTATAATGCTCTACTCCCGGTTGTTTATTTATCAGGTCTTAAATGATGCTTTTGAATTTGAAGACGCTTAACATTAATAACAGAAAAATAAATACCACAAAGTTGGCCGACGAAGCACGCAATCGTCGGGACCATACCTTATCATGCAGAGTTCAATGAAGCATTTAAAATATCAAATATTAAAAATATCTGAGATTTTGACGTACATTATTTCTTTCTTTTCAACGATATTTGCTTTATAACCCAGCTTATACGCTGAGAATCTTTGATTAAATTCAATCTCCAGATGAACAACGAAAGTAACAAGAAATTGAATAAAATAAATGACATGCTTTAACATAGATTCTTTGGAAAATCTGATACAAAGATATCAACAGGGCTACAGAAGACTCTTTTAACCTCCGATTAGCTCCGACAAAAGCTCTGACAAAGCTGCCGTAAATAAGATTTTGCATCGTGACGTCACAACAAGATTCATTTTTACATAAATTAAATGACGTATTTGTCGGGTACTGTTGGAGGAGTCAATAGTGTAAAATGATTAAACAGCATTTTTGTTCATCTATTTCAGAGAAAAATCACCGACATGATTGATGGAGGTAAAAGTTTCACAGCATATACCCAGGAAGAAGTTCACAAACTTGACGGAATGGTCCACCATTTCTGCCATCATGATACAATCTATAATCTCAATCAAATGAATTAAAAATGTAAAATTGTCTGTAAACATTTATTTTACTAGAGTATTCGGTCTTTTCAAAATAGAGAGTTACTTCCCATTTGTAAGGGTGTCTGACGTCAGCGCATTGTGACGTCATCAAATTCTATGGACACCAGCATGAAATTCAGGAAACGGGGTTACATATATAACGTTTTCAAAGAAATTTAATGACGTCTCAATGCTTTTAGGTCAGATACCTGCACAAATCGAACGTAGGACTGTAATATCGAAAAGACGAAATTTACACCATTGAAATTATTTCACTGCTGAGAAAGTGAATGTTATCACGTTAGTCCTTTGAAGAGACAAAAAATATGAAAAAAGATATCCAACAAAACCATGTTGCTATCGTCACGGAGAAAACATGTACAGGGCACAGATATCGAAAGAAGTGACACGGTAAGGACAAACAAACAAAAGGCATAGCTGAAATTTGAAACACATAAGTTGACCTATTTATACATGTTCTCGGCGCATTTTTTAAAAAAAGAGGGGATGTCGACTAACACTCTATTGCAGCACCCACAGCAAAGCCACAAAACACCCAATGCAAAAATGAGACACAAAAGGGAAAAGGAACATCAACTCAAACCAAAGAAAAATGTTACACAAAAGACAACATATAAACCAACGAAACGGTGCGACTTAGAACGGCCATCTGCCACGCCGGTAGCAAACAGTGTGTTTATTCGCATTACGTGCGCACAACTCTTCCACTTTTCCGATTACCCAGAGGTATCGAAGAGCGCACAATTGTGGTGTAAAATAACCTCCTCACTTTAAGATGAACATACAAACAGACAGCATGATGCAGGGGCCCAAGAAACACACAGATATGTAAATGGTTATACATGTAAAAAGCAGAAGGCATACAAAATACCGTCCGTGCTCTGCCGACTGTAGCGAGCTGATGCATGTGATCACCGAGGAGTCCGACTGACATTCAGAGAGGACTGGTGGTTGGAACTATGTCATCTCTAGAGGGGTTTAGACAGGGCCTGATATGGAGTACTGTCGTCATAGTCAGTGAGAGTGCAATTCTTAAGAATGCACTGGTACAAGGCTGTAGATTGTTCCAGTATCAATGTTGAATGCCTTCAAATTTAATAGCATCATTTAAGAACAGATACATTTGATACATTTGCAGCATGGATCAGACATGCACGTTTCGGGTACTTAATCCTCTTCATTGATCCTCAATCTAAACAACGTAATATGGCCAAAGAGTGTGAAAAATATTACACCAAGCCAAGTATATTAAAGGACATTGTAATAATAAAAATGCACGGTCTTCAGAACTGAAAATTAACTTATTGTTGTACTTTTTAGAAGCACTAAAGTAAATTATTAAATGAAATGTTACATTTAAGTGAAACATCATTAATAAAATCAAAATGATAAGCTAGGAACTCATGCCTTACTCTGATCAAAGTAGAGCTCTTGGTTCATTTTCAAAACGTGCATGAACCTTGAGAGTGAAACTACATCTTCAGTTTATCCATCAATCTAGGTTTTTTTTTTCATTTCTGCTAGCGAGTTTAGCCAATCATAGATCATATAGAGCCTCTTGCAGTGTTATTTTCTTAAAATGGAACACATATCCATTAAGGATCTGCTGTACTGACCACACACAGCGTATTACACAATCGTTGGACATAAGACAAAACAAAAGAAGGAAAGATACCAAACTGAAATGTAACAAGATATGATAAATTATAAATGTTGAAATAAATGTTCTATTGCACAATGTCACCATATGCGCATTTCACAAGTTATGTCTCATCAGTGATGCTCAAGGCCGAAAAAGAGGGATCCGGATCCAAATAATGTAATATAAAACTATGTGGAACAAATGTCAAAATGACCTAAGACAGTCATTCTTGATTTTACTACCCCATTTTGAATTAAAAAAAACCTGTCGCTATAGTTCCTCGCAATGGTAGAGGAATATGATAAAGTTCTCATGTGATATTTATGACTATTTTGAAACAATAGATATAGCATCATCATTTTTCTAAATTATTTGTCCTTTCTCAAGTCTACTCTTACCATTCTTCAAAGATATCAAATACAGATTATCATTGAAGCTTTCAAAATTGAATGGGAATCGAAAGCGTACTTTCCGTATTTCTTGTTGCCATATGTTTAGGCTTTAACAAGCGTGACCGTCTGTAGGGCATGTCATGATCAGAGACCGTAGTATTATCATTATGAACGCTTGGCCGTGAGCTGCTAATTTATACAAATTATATTTCCTTTCCACTATTTATGCCTTTCCTGTGGACAGGCTTTAGTAAAAACTTCTTAACATCCGTTACACTTAACAAGCCTGACCAAAAGATCCGAAGTATCAAAACTTTGGTATTTACAGGTATTCATATTTACTTCTGGTATCCCTTAATTCCTATTAGGCCTTAACCAATTTCAACATTTATTCTTTAGGCATATTATACCAATGGCTTATATTCTATTCATAAAAGGAAGTAAAAATTGCATCCTTTAGGAAGTCTTGAAAATGATCTCAATCAAACACAAAGGACTACACATAAACCAACCAGACCAATGGGCAACCGATGCCGACTTAGGACGGCCATCTGCCACGGAAAAAGCAGAAGGTATGGTTATCCTGGATTACGTGCGCACAACCCTCCCACTTTTCCGATTACCCAGAGGTCTCGAAGAACGTACAATTGTGGTGTATAACAACCTCCTCACTGTCAGATGACATCACACAAACAAGTTTCGATACATTGCTAATTCTAGCAACTGCTCAACAACAATTTTGTCTAGAAATCTGACGTCAGCACTCATGGCTATAAAGGAACACGTGGCAAAATACTGTGAAACTACTGTCATGTACAGGAATGGCGTACAACTCTTTTGGTCGATTAAAAATTCAGGGGATGTGATTGACAAAATGAAATCAAGAAATTTTGAAGCAAATACGATATCTTCATACGACTTTTCTAATATGTACACCACGCTTCCTCACGACAAAATAAATGCTCGACTGTCCAAACTCATTAAATGGTGTTTTGATCGAAAGGGGAAAACTTATATTTGTACATCTGAATCGAAGGGTTGCTTTTCCGCAACAGATTACACATCATGGACATGTGGTGACCTGTGTAATGCCTTGTCCCACTTTTTTGACAATGTTTATGTAAGATTTGGTGAAGAACTCTACAAGCAAGTTGTAGGGATTCCAATGGGTACTAATTTTGCGCCTCTTGTTGCAGATTTATTTTTATACACGTATGAAAAGGAATTTATCCAAAATCTTCAAAAGCAAAGAAAAAATGATGATGTGAAATGTTTCATTGGTACTTCTAGGTACCTTGATTATATTCTTACTATCGACAATCCTGTTCTTGAAAAAATAAAAAATAAAAATGTTATTTATCCACAAGAATTGATTCTAAACAAGGCAAACGTTTCAAACACAGAAACACCATTTTTGGACCTAGCTAAATATCAAAATTGTTAATGGAGAGATCCATGCAAGTGTGTATGGCAAAAGAGATGATCTTAGATTTAACATAGTAAATTTCCCCGGCTTGACGGTGATGTTCCTAGATTACCGTCCTATGGAATCTATATTTCACAGCTCATCCGGTATGCTAGAGCATGTACTGATGTTTTGGATTTTCATAGTAGAGATTTACAAATTACAGTACGTCCATCGCTATCTTTGTCTATCGTATCCTATCCTATCAGACATCGCGCATCAGACATCGTACATCCGACATCGCGCATCGTACATCATACATCGCGCAACGTACATCAGACATCGCGCATCGTACATCAGACATCGTACATCAGACATCGCGCATCGAACATCAGACATCGTACATCAGATATCCTATCGTATCATATCAGACACTCTATCAGACATCGTATCAGACACTCTATCAGACATCGTATCAGACACTCTATCAGACATCGTATCAGACTTCATCAGACACCCTATCAGAATCTGATTAATGAGACATGTTTAGATCGTATCACGCATCCTACTACGCTTCGCGCGTCGCATCAGACATTGTTATGTTTGTAAAATAAGATTAAATCTTGGTTGTCTCAATTAAAGGAAATACAATCTGGCTCTTGATAGTATCTATGATTAAAACCATCTCTTTACTAAAAACCAAGCATCTCAGTTCTGCACGATCCGGCGTTCCGCAGTGAACCCCCCTCCCCCCCCCCCCTTGTCAACGTCTGATTCTGAATTGGGTCAACACAAAGAAGACTGAATTGGTTCAGAAGGATATGATTGCAACATTTAAATTTATAATTTTTTTCTATCACGTAATATTCACATGTATATAGATTTTTTTATCCCAGATTTGTCGGATTCACTATTTGATCTTTCGGTTTCAATGCCGCTCGAACAGTCGAAGATAACATGAAAATCGCATAGCACTAAAAGGGTTTAAAACCAAATAAAGGAATCTGCTTGTTACCCATATTCACAAAGATCCATATGAGGGTTCAATGATCTCTTGAAACTTTAAAGAAACGGTAGACAAGGGCACAAAACGAACGAGAATTTGACCCATATCTTAGCCTAAGACTTGGCCATTGACCATTCGCAACACAGTTCAAACGAAGTTACAAAAAGATCAGGTCATCAAGGACATCAGCAAGCATGTTCTGGAGACTTGCGCTGCAGATAAAAGGAATATACATTAATGTACTTCCAACAATTTGTTAATGATGGTAAGTCAATTTCTTCTGTTTTAGTGGTTCCGGTAGTACAGGTACCGCCGATATAGTTTGAATCACGGGCAACTCAGACCGTGGACGCTCGGCCCGCAGTAAGTCCACTCGGGCCCGTAGATATAGGTCCACTCACCCCGTAAACATATTAACTAACAGAAGGTAAATTGTTCTGAATAAAATGTAAAACTAAAATCAATCGACTTTAAATATTATTATTTTGTGTTCTTAATCGATGTGAATGTTTTTTCTTTTTTGTTCAACAGATTGATGTTTTTTATACTTGTGTCTGGAGACCTAGCTCTATCTATCTTACTTCAGAGTTACATTAAACTTCAGTCACAAGAAATAAATATAGATACCATATATACAAAATTCGTACTCTAAGTGTCTGCGGTTTCTATAATTTAATAAATAAATCAATAAAACATGGGCGAAATAAATTACTTTGACATATCATCAAGTAAAACATATGTGTTTGGGATCGTATTTTTCCTAAATTCATAAAAAAATATCTCTCTTGTCTTCCTTTCATAAACATAGATCTCAAAATATTTTAAGTTTACATACATAACTTTAGAAACAAAATGATTTATGAGCTTTCATAAATATTATATTGTAGGTCCAAGTTATCTAAGTTTACGTGCCGAGCGGACCTACATTTTCGGGCCGAGTGGACCTTTAACGGGCCAAGTGTTCCACGGTCCGAGTGTTCCACGGTCCGAGTTCACCTGTTACTTTTAGTTCAGTATGTTTAATAACTGAGCTATGGGGATGTCCCTTTAGCTCATTCGGTAACGTGCTTGACTGCGTAGTGAACGGCCGGTGTTCGAGTCCCGGGCCGAGTACTTGCAAACACTTTACTATGCAGTTTTTTTTATTTGACATCATTTGAAATTATATATATTGGCACCACTTGATGGATTTCATTTTCTACTTATCATGTGATGCAAATTCTACTTACTGCTTAACATTATAGATCGGTTTTGAGATCCCAAATACAGACTGCAACCATCTGATTTTTACATGCAAATTTCACTGCCTTGGTCTCGTCGTACCAAAGTGGAATGCTACTTACATTTTGCTGTATATACATGTATGATATATAGCATTTTAAATCTTTGAATGCAAAAAGCGAGGTGAATAGGGTAGTACTTTAATATGGTCAGTGTTCAAATCCTAATATAATTTGCTTCAGAATTCTTCCAGTCATATATCTTCTCATTCTAACTATATGGGCCCCACATATTCATGAACATTCATAGATATTACATAACTCTGGAAGCAAGTTCGTGCCATGTTATTTTTTTTTTACTATTTTATAGATACAAGAAACAAATCTCGTAGTTTCTAAGAGAATTTTTTCTCGTACACTTGGAGAATTTGTTTTCGTAACTACGAGAATCTTTTTTCATAACTACGAGAAACTTTTTTTGTTATTACGAGAAACTTTTTTCGTAATTACGAGAAACTTTTCTTGTAAGTACGAGAAACTTTTCTTGTTACTACGAGAAACTTTTCTTGTTACTACGAGAAACTTTTCTCGTAAATACGAGATAGTTAAAAGATATAATATGACACGAACTGGCTTTCCAACATAACACAATGTATACAGTGGGGCTGCAACGATTCACCACCGTTATTGATGATGGTACGATGCACGGTATGACAGTGTCTACGTATCGAGCTTTTAGATACAGTTAAATAATAACTTTACGACATTTGCATTTTAGGATTAAGTTTCAACATAAATTAAATACCTGCAGGCAAGCACTCTAACCACTGAGCTATCCGGGTCGATACACCGGGCCCGGCTCTGCCACAATATGTACAAGGCACTTTATATAAAGAAATGCAAGACATCTCCAGGTAATTATTATTACAAATTCAAATTCAAAATTTATTATTACATCATAGAATTGCTCGCATATTGGGCAATTTGAACTCCTCTTTTATACTAGCAGAAAATACAATTTGAGAGTTCCAAAAGCTATATCCGAAATTTATTTCATCTTTCAGCAGCTATGAATTGAAGAATTGTGTTACGAGTTGCACTGAAAGCAAATATCGTGGTATATCGTATTGTGATCATAGCGCATCATTGCAGTTCTAATATACAGGTGTCGTACCTTTTGCTTATACTGCATGCAAAAGTCGAGTAATCCCCGTCTGTAACACGATCTCAAAACTCGGGTAATTTATCAATATTCTATCCAAAAAAGAAGGAATTAAGAAAGAAAATATTTTACGTTCTTTGTTCAATCTAATATATGGGTTAATATTCCACTATTTGTTTTCAGCTATTATATAAAGCCATGTATGGAACCCTGATATTGTACCATTTCACACGTGAGACTGTCTCTAGAAAGTACTTGATGGGTAAGTAAAAGTGTTAAAATTCATAGGAAATTATGATTTCCGAATTGAGATCTGAGTTGATCCTTGTTGGAATAAATGGTTGTTAACTTTGTTAAGTTGTGCCAGATTTTTATCCGGGACTATATGTTAATGTCATTGTATTGTAGAGAGATATAAATTCACGGTAGTGTATAACGTGATATGAAAATAATCTCTTGCACGGGCATAGCCTTCAACAAGGTATTTAAATCAACTTTCTATGAAACTATTTAATTAATCATATGAACATCATTATCATTGATATGATTGTAATCTTTTCTGGAATAGAGATGTATTCAGAGAACACTTCCATGAGCTAGATTATTTGCGTATCATGGAGGGCCGGGACGATACTGCACCCAGCCGATCCGATACATATCACGATACCTGATATCTGATACAATACGTATCGCAATACTAAGTTGATTAATCAAACCTTCTCAAAAAGCTATTTGATCGTATTAATATTCATATTAGTAGCTTTTTTATGCAACATGTTCTATTTATTCAACACTAGATTTCTGTCTAGAATAAAGATGAAAAAATAGATGAATGGTTTTGTTAATTGTCTAGAATAAATGAAAAACAAAATAATCTAAGGTATTAGGGGTAATATATAATAACAATATCGTAAAAAAAAGCTAGAAATGATGTACCTTAATTCATATCCTACTACATATTTTTAGATATTTGATATTTTTGGCCCGATTGCGAAGCAAAATCCGGTCTATGAAATGGCGAAGTCCGTCTGTCTGTCCGTCGGTGCGTCAACACTTTGGTTAAAGTGTTGCGTTTAAGTCCGTTGAGAGAAAACTGTTTGGAGGAGCAACTTTAAACTTGACATGGTGATAGACCATGATGAGACAAATCAAACAATGCAACAAAATTTGACCTAGTGGCCTTGGCCTTGGAGTTTGATCTATTTTTGAAAAACTTTAACCTTGGCCATAGCTTTTGAATGGTAAGTGATAGGGCTTTCATATTTCACTTGTGCATTTCTTGTGACATGACCTTTCCATGGATACCAGAATTTTTTACCTTGTGACCTTGACCTTGGAGTTTGACCTACTTTTGAAAAACTTAACCTTGGCCATAGCTTTTGAATGGTAAGTGATAGGGCTTTCATATTTCACTTGTGCATTTCTTGTGACAAGACCTTTCCATGGGTAACAAAAATTTTTACCTTGTGACCTTGACCTTGGAGTTTGACCTACTTTTGAAAAACTTTAACCTTGGCCATAACTTTTGAATGGTAAATGATAGGGCTTTTATATTTCACATATGTATATCTTGTCACAAGACCTTACCATGGATACCAAAAGTTTTGACCTTGTGACCTCGACCTTGGAGATTGACCTACTTTTGAAAATAATAAATCTAGGCTATATCTCATGAACTATAGAGGCTATGGCTTTGAAATTTCACATGTAGAATCTTAATGACCAGATATTTTATTTGATATCATGAGTTTTGACCTAGTGACCTAGTGACCTTGACATTGACCTTTGACCTACTTTTGAACTATAAGAGGTAGGGTTTTGATATTTAATATATGGATTCCTCATGACCAGAACTTTCATTTGACATCATGACTTTTGACCTAGTGACCTTGACATTGACCTTTGACCTACTTTTAAATTATAAGAGGTAGGATTTTGATATTTCAATTGTAGAATCCTCATTACCAGACCTTTCATTTGATATCATGACTTTTGATCAAATGACCTTGACATTGACCCTTGACCTACTTTTGAACTACAAGGGGTAGGGCTTTGATATTTCACATTTAGATTCCTTATGACCATAGCTTTTTTTCATTGTGCAATAGTATTTTAATGACCTTTGACATTTCTGTCTGCGCCAAAATGTATACGTCATCTAATACAAACACTTCGCAATCCGGCCTTAATTCCTTTAGCGGTTTATGGTTTATTTCATATTTCATTCAACTCGCTATGAAAATATTTGGTCCGGAACATTGCCCAAGTCGAGCGTCTTCGGCCAACTTTGTGGTATTTAATTTTTTTGCTATTAAAACAACCAGAACTCTGAGTATTATACCCCTAATGCCTTAAAATGATAAGAAGTCATAAAAATTGGTATTAAAAATCAAAGTTCTTACCATTTTGACATTATATCTATATGTAAACTGAAGAAAGTTGGATTTAAACTTAAGTACTTGAAAATACGGAATATTCGAACACATATTTTTTTGTAAATTTTAACTTAGGTATCGTCGGGATGTATCGATACTTGGATCACGAAAAAAATATCGCGATGAATCGGAGTATCGTCCAAGCCCTAGTATCATGTGATACACTACCATGAAATTCATTAACATGTTAAACATCTTCAAATTACATAATATGTATGATTTTATGAAATATATGAAATTTTTAGATCAACAGACAATGACAGATGGACCTGCAATATTAGTATGTAAACAACTATCATGGATTAAGGTCAATAGATATAAATATTTTTGCTTTGACGCAATACATCATTACATGTATCTCTTGATTTTGACGTTTGATATTCTGATACAAATGATGAGAAGACAATGCCAGCTCAGGGGGGGGGGGGGGGAGTATAGGCGGTCAGTGTTTCACAAATTTTCTTTGCCTATGTCTTTCTACATTGAATCAGTTGTACGTTAATTTCCATCATGTTCAGGGGTGCTTAGCTATTCAAGAAAGGAACTCCACATTACATGAGTCACGTCTGAAAATCAAGAAAAACTACACTTGTCTCCAGACCACAGGTGCTTGATGCTGCATGAAGTATATCAGTATTTGCCCATCAACAAAATCATCGCCATATACAAAAGGAAGCTATATATATCTTGGGATCTCCTATTCAGTTGAAACTTTTTTTTTCATGAACCATATATCACAGCTATTTTAAAAATTTTGATTACTTTGATAAGACCTTTATTTTTATGCAAATTAAAATTTGAAAATGTCGTAATAGCAAGTTGGCATACTTGAATAAGCATGCATGCAGCAATTTAATCCTTTTCATACTGTTTCTGTGCTTCAAAGTGAAATAAAATTCTGTAACTGTGATACAGTCAGTGAACTTGAAGTACATGTTAGTTCATATGAAGTCAACACTCAAAGCTTTTTTTTCAAATCCCACTTACGTTCATCATATGCATTGTTCATTTCTGTATAATTATGCATATACATGTATTTGAATAAATATGTCTCAACTAATGTTACCTCCAAGGTCACTCTGTTAGTCAAACTTTTTACATGAAATCTATTTCAATAAATTTTGTTATCACAGTAAAAATCATAGCGTAATCAGACTATAGATATATAATTAAGAAATTTCAAGATCATGGATAGCAACCAATTTAGATTTGTTTACATTAAGTCATAGGGTCCTTTTATACAAGGACGCATAAGAATTTATATACATCCCTGTTTTACACAAAGCTACAAAAATGAAACAACATAGTAAAATGTAGTGATCACTGAAAGGCTTAAGTTGTCTGTCTTTGAGTTCAGCAAAATTGAGACTTTTTACCTATATTTACAATAATCATGTATTGTCAGCAGTCTGTATATAAAGTGCAGTGAATTATACAATGTCATAAGTTGGTCTTCAATGCATCCTGGGTTCAAACTTTGGTCTACTCGTGTATTTTACTATCTTTTAAATTTTCTCTTTTTATATGTGATTCAAGTTTTTAAATTATATATGTGTATCTCGAATCTTGTTGAATTTTCTTGAAGGCTCCATTATCACAGCTACACGTGTACAGAAGCCTATTTTGATAGTATTGCAGGAAAGGATATTGCCCTAGATAGTTCAGGCTGTAAGAACATATATCTCTTCAAATAATGGCTAAATTGGTATCTGATGAAATTTCTGGTCATTAAATAGACAATTTTCAAATTACCCCAGTAGACTTGTATTTTATACAGACCAAGAGCCAACATGACGACATTTGACGTAACTTTGGACTGTGGTGTCGAAACAGATCTATGACGTAATAATTAGAAATAACGTCAAAAGTTGTGATGTCTGGTCCTGGAGTGTCTAAAATACAAGACTTAAAGCCGCTTTACACATTCATGACTCAAGCTACGACTCCAAAAAAGATGATCTATCCGTGGCGAGTTGGGACGCAAAATGTTCGATGAACCTCAACGACAGTACAGATTGTTAGTATTGGTACGGGTTGATACAAATCGATTAAGAATAGCTAAGGATAACTACAGATATTATCCCAACTTTGCTACGGATTTCTGCGACACGCGTACATGTACCGATTGATAAGGATTGCGAAGACACGTATATGGATAGATATGAATAGTTACGGATTGCTTAGGAAGACCTACGGATGATCACAACTCCAGTACGGATAGCAACGATTCGCGCAAGGATAGCTACGACTTCAGACTTGAATTTTCTTTATACTTTTAATCATAATTATTTACTTAAACATCTAATAATTTCAAGGCAGTATGGTCTGACTTGTTTTATAACAGTATTTCGTGTTTTACATGTCTTTCTATCATTAACTGAAATTGATTATTTGTTGTATTAACTCGTATAAATTGACCGAAAAACGCACAGAATACCGATAGATTTGAAATTAACAAAAGACAGAATCCGTAGCCGTGGCTAATCCATAGCAATCCATAGGTGAGTCCCGAGGCTATCCGTATATAGCAATCCGTAAGTAAGTCGTAGAGCTATTTTAATAAAAAAAATTGTCCTGGATTGCTACAGATATGATACAGTTGCTACCACTCCCCTACTGATAGCTAAGACTTCACTACGGGTTGCTAAGACTCCCCTACGACTCCGCTACGACAAATTAATCGTTACAATTATAAAATTGTAGAAAATTTGAACATGCTAAACAATTTTCTGTTTCATCCCTGATTGCTACAGATTGCCAATAAGGAAAGCTACGACTCATATTTTTAGACTAGTGCTGGATCGAACTACGGATGGGTTTGGATAGCTACGGATGTAAAAAATCTTTGGATCCGCAGCTATCACGGCCCCATCCGTGAAAATGTGAAGGGGGCTTAAGGGTAATATGAAAAGGGTCTATGATTTTGCAGCTAAAAGACAGATGGAACCCAAAATATTTTGCTTTATACTAACAGTCACTCTAAGCCCCTGGCCATGCCATGATATAGTCGATACCTATGCATTTATGCATTTGACAGGTGCAATAAATTTTTTTGAAGCTGGACGCTCTGTATGCTATCTTGGCAGATGGTCTCACAGAATGGGCTGTAGGGCTCCATCTCACACACCCTGCAAAACTTTGAGGTTTCCCCAGTTGCATGTTTACTGGAAACCATGAGACATACATGTATTATGAGAGAATTAAATTCCTAGTTCTCCCCCATAGGTGACCTAGCTAACCCAGAAGCAACTCTCGAGTTTCCTTATATACTGTGACAAGCAGAATGGTACTATGTGACAAGCAGAATGGAGAATATATATGTGGCCGGTATAACGGGAGAACTAAATTCTGCTATCGGAGCAGACGTACGCTCTTATCGACTGAGCAAGCCGGGCACCATACCCAAACCGTCATAATGGAAAATGTGACCGGTCTTGGAATTAATCCCGGCTGAGACCCTCGATCTTTTTTGCTGATATGTCCAATGGTCTGACCGACAGAGCTAACCTGCAGGCAGGATATACCTCGAATTTATTTTATGGTCAACATGGTCAATTGTAATACTGTAGAGTTTGTGGAGAGTCTCCACAATTAATTGTATTTAACAAAATATTATATTATTTGCAAGATCAGGTCCGACTCGTATTCGTATTTTTGGAGTTCCATCCTTTGTTGAAGGAGCACCAAACACCTTAAAAAAACTATCTAAAATGTATCTGAATCATTGAATCTCTTCCCTCTGTATCTTGATGAATTTCCCGAAATTCTCAATATATGTTCTTGATTCTGGAAAACAAATCTATCATAAGGTGTTTCTAATAAAGCGCGGACGATCGCAAATGTTTGTGTCCGAGGAAATTCGGGTTTCTACCGACATCCAGCTTGCGATGTCTTGTGTCATGATCGCAAAAATTTTAAACTCTGACACATATCTCAAATAAGCTTATTTTTAACACCGACTCTAAAAATCTGCACATCGAACTCCCGTTTTTTGCTATTATTTTTATCACTTCTCAACTGTAGTACGTGGACTTGTACAGTCCACATGGGGCGCATAGCTCAGTCAGTTGAGCGCCGGATTTTCAATCTGAAGATCCCAGGTTCGAATCCCGTTGAGGGCGGACTTTATCAGAGGTGATTAATCATCTCGCCCCCACCTGTTCTCTGACTCGGAGGGAACTAAAACGGTCTGAGTGGCCCCTCGGCAGCTGCGGCTGAGGAGATTGCCTCGTGTGATGGCACGTTAAAGGCCGTTGGAAATACGGACCACCCACTGTAGTACATAAAAATCACACATACACTGCATACACTCGCATACATAGTGGAAGGTACCTTGTATAGAGCATGGTGAACGAGTGGTGAGTTGTGAGTATTGAGGAGTAATGAGAGGAATTTGAAATATTGTCTTGATATATAATGTCATGTTTAATAATATGTGATCCCCTCTGGTGGAGTGCTCCGATAAGCGGAGGGTCATACAAAGGAAGAAGAAGAAGACAGTCTTTTATAATTTTAAAATCGGTAAATTAATTTTACTCGAAAACTAATTAAAGTAAAGATATTAAAAAAAAGTTTTCCTGAATTCTAGCGCGATACGATAGAATATTATATAGGATTCGCTTTGCCTGATAAAATTTGTCTGATACGATGTCTGATAAAATTTGTCTGATACGATGTCTGTTAGGATTTCTGATACGATAGGATTCAATCGTATCAGACATCAGACATCGTGCAACAGACATCAGACATCGTGCTTCAGACATTCAGACATCGCGCATTAGACATCAGACATCGTGCATCAGACATCAGACATCGCGCATCAGACATCAGACATCGCGCATCGCGCATCAGACTCTATCAGATCGTATCCTATCAGACAAAGTGACAAAGATAGCGATGGACGTACTGTACCAAGAAACTTTTAGGACAAGGTTTCGTTTTCACAAACTAGTAAGGACTTTCTGGAAATTTTACAAAAATTATTGTCAACTTCTTTTGAAATTCGGACCAATACAGGCAACAGAGTATATTACTTTGGGTATTTCACAACCTGCATTTTATGGTGACATTATTAACAAGATAAGAAGGATCAAAGATAGACAACATCACTATCGAAAATGCGTCAGAATCATCAAACGCCTTTTATACCGTGCATATGATCTGAATGTCACCAGACGGACACTAGACTTTGTACTTGACCAATCTACAGTCTTGTACAAGCGCATTCTTAAAACTTGCATTCTGACTGACTTTGACGACGGAACTCCATGACGGGCCCTGTCCAAACCTCTTTACAGAAGACAGGACCCCGATCACCTGTCCTCTCTGAATGTCAGTCGGACGCCTCGGATGATAATAAACATGAGCTCGCGGCGACAGAGCAAGGATTGCTTTACGTACGCTCTCTTTTTATATCCATTTACATATTCATCTGTGTTGCATTGGCCCTGCGTTTTGCGGTCTTGTTTGTGTGTGGTCATCTGACAGTGAGGAGGTTGTTTTACACCACCTCTGGGTAATCGGAAAAGTGAGAGGGTTGTGCGTTTTTAATCCAGGATAACCACACCTTCTGCTTTTTCCGTGGCAGATGGCCGTCCTAAGTCGGCAACGGTTGCCCATTGGTCTCGTTGGTTTATATGTAGTCCTTTGTGTTTGATGTTTCTATGTTGTGCGTTGAAGTTCCTTGTCCCTTATGCGTCACTTTCTGTGCTTGTCTGCTTTGTGTTTTTGCATTGAGTGTTTTGGGGTTTTGCTGTGGGTGCTGCAACCTGGTGTTGTTGGAGATCCCCTCCTTTATTTTAAAGCTTATTTCAATTGCTCTCTTCGTATTATATTTAAAGAAACAATGAAGACTTTCGTTCAATGGCCCCTTTGATGTAAAACTTGAACAAGAAAAAATCAAAACTAGTTGTAGGTAGCGCCACGCGCGACTAATTTTTTGCCTACTAGGTACAATGATAATGTTCAGACATTTTGGTTTCCAAAGATGCCAGATGGCGAAAATATAATCAATTTAATTCTATTTGCTGGTTTGCGAAAATTGAACAGTCCCCATTTGTAACTTCCTTCAACATTATTTAACCCACGTTTAAATCACCAGGGATTAGTTTCGAATAATTAAGAATTCTTATCAGTGATACTTCAAATCATCTGACCTCTCTGAATGTCGGTTGTACTCATCGGGTGATACTTTCATTAAGTTGTCTCAGCCAGTAGAGCATGGGTTGTTTTATGTATGCCCTTTGATTTTATATAAATTTACATACTCATCTTTGTGTTTCTTCGGTCCCTGCCTATCCGTGTTTCATTTCCTTGGTCATCTCACATCTGGAAGGTTCTTATAGACAACATTTGTGCGTTCTTGGAGACCTATGGGTAACCGGAAAACTGGGTTGGTTGTGCGCACTTAATCCGAATAATCACAATATCATTTGCATATAACGTGACAGATTTCGACCCAGATTGTCCATACTGCAAATTTATCAGTTCTTAAATGATGCTATTCAATTTGAAGACGTTTAACATTTGTACTACTTGGTTAGTGTCACTGCTGATGGACCAGGAGTCCACGAGGACACATGTAGTCAAGTTCGATCAATTTCGATTGATGATTTCTTCAAAGCATCCGAAAATTTCTGTTATCCAAATTCTTGAAATTTCTAAACCGTGGGTCCTGTAGTATTATATCCCACCTATCCTGATACGTCTTTCGGTACATTTTTGGACATATTAACTTTCAGATTTTTTTGCCATATTATATTTTTTAGATTGAAAATCACTGACGAGGGTTACGTACCCGAAACGTGCATGTCTGGTCCATACTGCAAATGTATCTGTTCTTAAATATTGCAATTCAATTTGAGGACGTTTAACATATTCAATTAAAGACGTTTACATTTATACCACGTGGTGAGTGCCACTGCTGGTGGACCAGGAGTCCCCGAGGGCACATGTAGCCAAGTTAGATCAATTTCGGTTGATTGTTTCTTCAACGCATTCTAAATTTCTGTTATCAAAATTTCTTGAAATTTCCAAAAAGTGGGTCCTGTAGCATCATATCCCACCCATCCTGCTACGTCTTTCGGTACACTTTTCGACATAGTAACTTTGATACTTTTTTGGCATATTACATTGTTTAGATTTAGGATCACTGACGAGGTACCCTTAACGTGCATATCTGGTCCACGTTGCCAATTTATCTGTTCTTAAATGATGTTGTTCATTTAAAGACGTTTACATCCATTGGTTTCGTCAATTGTAGTCTTTTGTGTTGGTTTTTTTTATTTTGTATTCTGTGTTTCTTGTTATTTTTGCGTCTTTTGCTGTATATGTCTTTTATTTTATTTTCACTTGCCCATGGGTGTTTCGTTGTCTTGCGGTGTTGGTGCTGCGAATGGAGTCTTGATGGAGATCACCTACTTTCTTTATGGCTCGCGATTTCCTTGCTAATGGAGACTTTCACAATAATGCCAGATTTCCCTGGATCGTTGACTCCTGTACTACGGTTGGTACTTCTTATTTTGTATACTTCAAGTGATGAGGGGATCTCCAACATAACCTAGTGGCAGCACCAACAGCAACCTCCCAAAATACCCACTGTAAAACACAAAAAAGACACGCACAGAAAGAGACGCAGTAGTACAAGGAACGCCAAATCACAAAAAACATAAAACATAAATGACTACACATAAACCAGCGAGACCAATGGGTAAGATTTAGCAACATTTAAGTAGCCCTTTAATTTGATTTTTATGAATTTATGACATCTATTTCGTAACGAGAACGTGGCTTCCATATTTTGCAGGGTCGATTCAGTAGCATAATTATAAAGATATATTACGAAAGAGCATTGCAGGGATTGTAAACCTCCTTTAATTTAAGTGACATTCTAGGATGAAATGAGAAGTTTCGAAAATAGCAAAGCGCCATATGACATAGCCAATACAATAAACATTGTTCTAACATTTTGTGCTGTATATAGGGATATGATCATTATCTATATTTGTCATTTCTATCATATTTGCTACGGTCGTGCCAGATTCCGAAATTATACTTATCAGAACTACCAACCAGTTCCACTTCGATCTAACGTTATTTGAATCATACGAATGTGTTTCGCTGTATGACATGGTTAGTTGAAAGAAATACAGATTGGTTTCCTTTCCACATTGCTCTTACTGAAAATACAATGAATCCCTATCTCTCATCTGCATATTTAAGCATTGCTATGTTTTTATTAGTCCCGGCAACGCCGAATGGGACTCTTAGTTTTCTCTCGGTCTGACCGTCTGTCAGTCCGTCTGTTACATTTACAGTTTTCCGGACTTTCTTCGCTGTTGTTGCATATAATAAACTCATGTTTTCGTATATGGATATATCTCAATGTGATACAGATCAAGTTTGAGTTTGGTTTTGATTGACCTATTTTTACAAGAGTTACGGGTCTTGGATTTAGCAAATTTGATGAAAATTTCAGTTTTCCGAACTTTTCTTCGGTTCTGTTGCAGATAATGAGTTGATGTTTGGTATATGAGAAAGGAGGGGATCTCCAACAACACCAGGTTGCAGCACCCACAGCAAAATCCCAAAACACCCATGCAAAAAACACAGAACAGACACCCACAGAAAGAGACTCAAAAGGGACAAGGAACACCAACTCACAACATAGAAACATGAAACATAAAAGACTACACATAAAACAACGAGACCAATGGGCAACCGGTGCCGAATACACCGAATGGGCAACCGGTGCCGAATACACCTTAGTGCGATACAGACCACGTTTGAGTTTTGTCTCCATTTTTTTTTTTTCAAGAGTTATGGCCCTTGAATTAAGAAATGTCTTGAAAATTTTTGTTTTTCGGACTTTTCTTGGCTGTTATTGCATTTGAACTGATTTTTAGTATGTGAATACATAATAATATGATACAGATCAAGTTCAAGTTTAATTCCAATTTACTTATTTTCACCAGATTTATGGCCCTTGTACTTACATGTGACAAATATCATAAAAATAAGTTTTCCGGACCTTTCTGCAGTTCTATTGCAGATTAATGAACTGATTGTTGGTATATAAATACATCTAAGTGGGATACAGACCAAGTTTTAGTTTGAATTCCATTGACCTATTTTAAAAGAATTATGACCCTTGGACTTAGCAAATTTAATGAATTTTTCAGTTTTCCGGACTTCTCTTGGCTGTTGCAGATAATAAACTCGTGAAAAGAGATTCAGGACATAAATTTACGCCGCCGGTAGGGGACTTTCATCGCTCAGCGATCAAGACAATTTTTAATAACCACTTCAACTTTGATGTACCGAAATTTCTGTCAGCAGAGTTAATCAATTTGGATTACTTAACATACAATGATGCAGGATTTTTGGGATTTTTTTCTCAGATATATAGGTCTGTTACATTAATAATAAGCTATTACATGACATAAGTACATGAAGCGGACTTATGATCCAATTTTGTATTTATAATGTGAAGATAAGGAGAAAATTCACGACTGTTGTCTGACCCATATATCACGCTTCATAAAGGTATAGCAAAGGGGACCCAAATATTAAGTGTTTGCGTACGAGGCGACCAATATTGAAATATATGTTTCACTGTAAAACGTTCAGTGCACCATATGCGCGTTTCAACAGGTTATGTCTCATCATAGATGTTCAAAGTCGAAAGAAAGTACACAGCCAATTATGTCTCACATTATATTCAAATGAAATGAGCATCATGTAAATTTCACATGAAAGTTCATGTAAAATTCATATAAATTTCACATAAGATTTATGTGAAAAATATTTCACATGAATTTCACATAAATTTCCTTCACATGAATTTCACATGAATTTTCTAAGTGACCTTCACAGGAAACTGAATTCACATGACATACATGTAAAAATCTTCACAAGAATTTCATGTGAAAAAATTCATGTAAATCTGTGCGTGCTCGTTTCACATAAATTTCATGTGAATTTCCATGTAAAGGTCATGTAAATTTCACATGAATTTCATATGAGGCACAATTGGCTGTGTAAATCTAAGTCATTCAACTCTCGAAAAGTCGAATTTCAAGGGACAATAACAAAATGCTCGACTTATCAGGAGTTCGACTTACCGATTACATGCCAAGCAATCGAATTTTCAATAAGATATACTCCCCGTTCTCTATCACCGTTCGGAAACGTATGTTTTATCTACTTTTAAAGATCAGGCTACTTTAAATGTATTTATATAAAACTTCAGAGCAAGAAAATATCAATAATTGATTAATGATGTTTTTTTTATTAATTTACTTTTATTTGTGATTCGACTTATATCGAGGTAAATTTTCAAAATGAATTGAATAATGTGACCTAAAAATTACTTCGACTTACCGAAAATTCGAGTTATTGAAATTCGATTTATAAGTAGTGAAAATGCATAGAAAACAATTGCAGAGAATCGGGACTAACACGATACTTTTTTATTCAACCGTCTGCACGCTACTTCTCGGAATGTAGAGATTAACTGAAGATATAATCTTCCAAATAATTTCTATCATTCCTTTACCTCCTTTTAAACTCATTTACATTTATTTGAAACTACCTTCCTATACATTTAATGAATAGAGGAATGCGAGATAGGAGAGTAAATTCAACTGGACGCATATCAAAACACATAAATACCCAAAATAGGAAGACACAGAAAGGGCAAACTCAATAAGATACTTAACAGGGATACGGGTGACCCAGCAATAAAGGTATCAAAACGTTTAACACAAAAGACTATACATAATCCAATTAGAACGACTGGCAACCAATACCGATATTCGTTTTCATGGTCCTTTTGCTTGATGACAAATACGGCAAAAACCATATCCATATCAAGAAGTACACAATCGATAATCGAAAAATCATATAACCAAGGGCAAACAAATCCAGAACTAAGGCAAATTAACAAAAATGAAAAAAATCTACCATATGTTTAAGTTTTTGTGTGTGCTGATTTGCATTTGGTCTTCTCTCCAAGAGTCATATTCCTCTCTATGATTTCAAATATATTTCTCCTTTTGAAAATTCCCTTCAGGAACCTCTCAAGGATTATGACTATAAAATTGGCGCACATCGCATTTTCTACATTGCCTTGTGTATTCCATTCAGCGATCAGTCATGTCTACCATATTCGTTCTTGCACTTCTTGTTGCTGGCGTAAGTTAATAATTCATGATACTCTCATTCAAAGAGATTTGATATTCAGTAACTTCTATTTTTGCACTAGCTGAATAGATCAACCTTAATTAATTAAAATTCTTGAGACAGAATTATTTTTACGTCCTGTAGAAACCACCAAAATTATAATCCAGATTTGGCAGTCTTATAGTCCATAGCTGTATTTTACGTCTAAAGAGAGACCAACTTTTAGCTGTATGCTCCCTTTCCACAAAACTATTTTATTCTGAAATGCTTTATTATAATCATTAAGGAGGTACCAATCAGTTATTCAGTCTCAAAGTCAAGAAGGCAAGGCAAAATCATTAGAAGTTGTGAACCTCGGAATGAATAACATTCCGAAGGGGGACCAGGTGTCCGGGAGGACTCAGCGTCTCCTGATTGCATGATACATTATACATAATAAACGATGTATCCAACTGTGGCGTCGGAGATCAATCCTCTGGATAGAATGCGGTGCACTAGACACGAATTGACACATACAAAGGATCATCTAGGTCCGAATTTTGTAATCACTATGGTCAGAAGGCGTCTCTCCGATTGAAAGTTTTAACCATTTAATTTACTCATTTTTATTTCTTGAAATGAAATATCTTATTTACATCATATTACCATCAACGGTGTTAATTGTTGAGACACTAAGTACGCTTATGTACCAAAGTATGTTGTTTATTAGTATAGACTCTGTTCTTTGTTCAAGACATTTGCAGCGACCACTCACCACCACACACATCACGCACACCACTCCACTCAAAATCACCATGGTCACTTGCTGGGAGAAACATTCCAATATGACAGTCATTCGGTAAGCTTAATTTGAATCATCCTGTTTTTCTGTTGGTTCTTATGATGTCAACTAAAGTTGGCTGCGCTAAAATATTAGATATATACAGAATCAATTTCCTGCTTCAGTGTCGACCAAAATCAAGTAGATGGTCGATATAACAATCTCTGAGGCATAAATATGTTATAATGAATTTCTTCTTGACAACTGCATTATACGTCACGAAGTAAATAGAGGGTTACTCGCCGCCGCTGAAAACGTACATGTATTTTGCAAATTTTCGTACCGGTAGCTGGATAAACATCACATCAGATATTAAATTCCTTCATAGAAAGAAATATTCGAATGCATGAGTATTAAAATAATATTTAGTCATAAGAAGATAATCGACGATAATAATGTCTGAGACCAACATCATGAAGAAGTACAACCATATTACATGTACCAACAGAAAGGCACACATTTAGGCAAGTACTTAAATAAAAAATGTTTTTATGATGTTCTAGTAAATATTGTTGTGTCTTTTTGCGATTTGTAGTTAGTATGATGCCATCTATGTTTCATTTGCTTGTTGCTTTGTTTCGCTTGGTGAGTGCAGGGTGGTCATGCTGGAGTTCATTTCCTTTCCTTGAGATTTGTTTTATCTTTTATACTCGGATCTGTTTTGTTGTCGATATAAGATATACTTTACTTTTCTGATTGATTTCAGAATATGCTCATAATCAGGACTGCACACACTTGCTATTTATATGACGTTGGCAGCGCTGGAATCACAAACAATCAGGAGCTTCATTTGATGGAAGTACGTACACATGTGTATATGTGTGTCTTTTGATACATACATCAGCTTTGTCTGTTTTGCATGTGGACAACTTATATATCTTTATTGGTACTCTTTAGTTGAGAGTCACCTACTTCAAATTAATTCATTCGTCATAAGGGGTTAGGGGTATAATAACAATATCGACGAAATGTTAGAAATTGTCTACTACCATATCCTACATATTTTAGATATATATTTTTTCTCTTTCATTCAACTCGCCATGAAAATATTAATTAGTTCCGAAGATATCCGAATTCGTGCGTCTTCGATCAAATTCACAGTATTTTTTTTTTGTTATCAAAACAACCGGAAGTATAATATTATACCCCTAATGTCTTAATAATTAATAATTACGATACTTTATGCTCATTTTAACTTAATGAATGTAGCTGTGTGCAGATGATTTACAACATTTTGGTTTGTTTTTGGTCAGGGTAAGGCAGTTGCGCTAATAGATGCTCAGTCCGGCTCAGCAGTAAGTAAAGCTGATCTACATAGCTTACCCAACTCCGTGACCCACAACTGCCACCATCACTCCATCATAAAGCTCAACTGATACGAATTAATGGATTATGTCGTATTTTTCTGAAATAAACTTTTAGTTTTTATCATTTGCACTTATATTTGTCCACCCATGCAAAACAGTTCACGGGAATACATGTATTCCTATTCTGTTTTTTCTTATATGAAGGTACCAAATCCAATGTTCACAATAAACGCATTAGCCTGGCACGTTACTTTAAAAACTACGTGCATTACTTCTTCCAAAATGCCCAATTGTATTGCTTTATTACGGAATTGAAATAATGTTTACTCCATTTTCACAAGATGATTCCAATGATAAAATTGGTATAAAATCTAGGTCACCCACTTGTATGTACACCCTAAAGAAAGTTACTTGGTAAGTCGGTGACGCGTCACACCAGATGAAAATCAAGGACAAACTGCACTGTTGTCTGATTGAAGATGAATAAATTCGGGCATAGGTGAATCAAATATTTTAAGAATATTTTATCTACTCATGTGATAAATTAATAGTGAATTTATCTTTGCATCGTTGTACTAGAGGTAAGCGGATCTTGACCCATGTTGAGGTTAGTGTTTCTAAATTATAGATAACGCTTTCCCGTAGTATACCTTTTCCCTGGCTGTATCAAACAGGGTAAAGGAGAAGGTCCGGTAAGCTGGAAAATTGACCCTATTTTTCAAGTGGTTCAGATTTCTATTATATTCAGTATAAAATATGTCAAATGTATGGTGCTTTTCATTATTTTTTCCATTCCCTACTCCCAATACACACCGATAAAGCACAAAAGCTGAAAAGCAATCTTTATACTTACATTGTACATCTTATTCAAGTTGTTTCTGTCCTTTTTTCCTCCCGTTTCTTCATACTTGAAATATCACTGCGGAGGGAGAACGTCACTTGACTTAACAGGAAACGAAATTTCGACCTTTTTTTTTTGCTATCTACAAAGAAGTACATTCTGACGAGCAAAACAGTATCAATATCTTATTACCTAGTATATGAAAAGTTACACTGCTGATATATTTACAAGAAAATGTGATTGTTTTTGTCTAACATCTCTGAAAATTAAGATCATGTTTGATTAATTCCTAAACTTTAAATTTGCTTCTCATAATCTTATATAATAATAATAGATAACTGATGATACAATACTGGTTGAAATGTGCATGTCTTACACGGAAATATACTGAACATATTGTACATGCATATGCATAGAAAAAGATGGCCATTATAACATACTTTAAATATCGCTCTAGAGATAAATTTCTAAAAAGTCATCCATCCCTTTTTTTTCGTTTTTGTCTGTGGGACATTGTTTCACCCCTCGCTTCAGAACCCCACTTGGCCAGAAAATGTGTTTTATTGATATACACCTTTGGTGAAAGTGGCATTGTAAAGCGAGGGAGACGCTGTTGTGTAAAAGCGTTTCCGTTTTCCATTCTTTTCTGTGTAAAAATGCTTATTTTGACCCAAATACCGGTCTTTTCTTCCAACCCCCCCACCCCCCACCCCCAGTGAAAGAGCTTGGAGAAATGTTGAATCCTTTTGTGTTTATGTGTCCTTTTGGGTATTTGCTCTTTTGTCCTTTAAGTCCGTTTGGGTCCTTTTGGGACATTGATAACCGAGTCTCAAAAAAGTTTAATCTTGGTCATCAGAATGTTTATCATAACGAAATCACCACATCACGAACTAAGCACCGCATATAATGTTCTCACCTCCCCATATAATGTTTTTAGCACCGCATATAATGTACTTAGCACTGCATATAATGTACTTAGTACCGCATATAATGTACTAACCACCCCATGTAATGAACATACCACCCCATGTAATATAATGTACTTAGCACCACGTACCACCGCATATAATGTTCTTAACACCGCATATAATGTACTTTACACTCCATATAATGTTCTTAGCACCGCATATAATGTTAACCACTCCATATAATGTACTTAGCACTCCATATAATGTATTTATCACCGCATATAATGTTCTTAGCATCGCATATTATGTACTTAGCACCGCATATAATGTTCTTAGCACCGCATATAATGTACTTACCACCGCATATAATGTTCTTACCACCGCATGTAATGTTCTTAGCACCGCATGTAATGCGGAGGGAGAACGTCACTTGACGTAACAGGAAACGAAATTTCGACCTTTTTTTGCTATCTACAAAGAAGTACATTCTGACGAGCAAAACAGTATCAATATCTTATTACCTAGTATATGAAAAGTTACACTGCTGATATATTTACAAGAAAATGTGATTGTTTTTGTCTAACATCTCTGAAAATTAAGATCATGTTTGATTATTTCCTAAACGTTTGCTTCTCATAATCTTATATAATTATAATAGATAACTGATGATACAATACTGGTTGAAATGTGCATGTCTTACACGGAAATATACAGAACATATTGTACATGCATATTTCAATATTGACAATCAATAATATAAACCTGCAAACTGATATACATTAGCAAATCATAGAAACATCATACCATGTCTGATGCAGAAGTTAATATTGATAAGAATTAATAAAGATAAATAAAAGAAATCGAAAAACGGCGAAGTTTGTGTAAACGTATGCACAAAGTATATGCAGCATGCATTAAAACAGTAATAACACTATAGAGAACACAAAGGTTGTTTAGGCCAATAAGCATTATACCACAGACAAAACCGATCGCTAGAGGGACCACATACCGTCCTCCGAATAATATCAACTGGATTACAATTAGTAATGTTGAACTTTGTAATACCATCTATAGTCCGCAAAATGAGACAATATTACTCGGACATCATCATCTGTTTCAGAAACCACATAATTTGCTTTTACCATAACATATGGCCGTCCGATGTCGACATGACCGATTGCCCATTGGTCTCCTTGGTCTATGTGCACCTGGCATATACATTATTACATGTTTTAGTCCCCTACCGGCAACGCCGAAGGTGACTCTTAGTTTCCTCTCGGTCTGTCTGTCAGTCTGTCCGTCTGTCCGTCTGTCCGAATATCAGTTTTCCGGACTTTTTTCTGCAACAGATGGAGATATTCAGATGAAATTTGATACACAGCTTGGTCTTGGATAGTTACAGAGCAAGTTCGACTTTCGTCACACTTGACCTATTTTTCGAGGAGTAATGCCCCTTGATGATTGGAAAATTCAGTTTTTGTCAGTTTTCCGGACTTTTTTCTGCAACGGATAAAGATATTCAGATGAAATTTGGTACACAGCTTGGTCTTGGATAGTTACAGAGCAAGTTTGACTTTCGTCACACTTGACCTATTCTTCGAGGAGTTATGCCCCTTGATGACTTGGAAAATTCTGTTTTGGTCAGTTTTCCGGACTTTTTTCTGCAACAGATGGAGATATTCAGATGAAATTTGGTACACAGCTTGGTCTTGGATAGTTACAGAGCAAGTTTGACTTTCGTTACGCTTGACCTATTTTTCGAGGAGTTATGCCCCTTGATGTCTTGGAAAATTCAGTTTTTGTCAGTTTTCCGGACTTTTTTCTGCAACGGATGGAGATATTCAGATGAAATTTGATACACAGCTTGGTCTTGGATAGTTACAGAACAAGTTTGACTTTCGTCACCCTTAACCTATTTTTTGAGGAGTTATGTCCCTTGATGACTTGCACAATTCAGTTTTTGTCAGTTTTCCAGACTTTTTTCTGCAACAAATAGTGATATTCAGGTAAAATTTGATACTCAGCTTAGCCTTGGATAGTTACAGAGCAAGTTCAACTTTTGTCAAGCTTGACCTCTTTTTCGAATTGATAAAGCAGATAAAACCTCAGAACTGAGCTGCACGGACAGTAAGTTTAATTAAAAACTCATGTTTAATTGAAGAGTTATTCATAGGCAGAGTTGCAGGACATAAATATATGCCGCCGGTAGGGGACTTATATCGCTCAGCGATCATAACATTTTATTGTGTTATGTAATAAATATCCTTATCTGTGTGACGATTATATATCTTTTTATATCCATTTACATATTCATCTGTGTTGCTTGGGCCTTGTTTGTGTGTGGTCATCTGACAGTGAGGAGGTTGTTTTACACCACAATTGTACGTTCTTCGAGACCTCTGGGTAATCGGATAAGTGGGAGGGTTGTGCGCACGTAATCCAGGATAACCACACCTTCTGCTATTTCCGTGGCAGATGGCCGTCCTAAGTCGGCACCGGTTGCCCATTGGTCTCGTTGGTTTATGTGTAGTCCTTTGTGTTTGATGTTTCTGTGTTGTGCGTTGACGTTCCTTGTCCCTTATGCGTCTCTTTCTGTGCTTGTCTGCTTTGTGATTTTGCATTGGGTGTTTTAGGTTATTGCTGTGGGTGCTGCAACCTGGTGTTGTTGGAGATCCCCTCCTTTGGTTTATATGTCTATGGTGATTTTTTTAAGATAATCGTATTTTACAGAGGCAGATTCCGTTAACGAAAATGTCACATTTGTCCGAAGTAGGTAACATCATGTCTTATAAATTTATTTTAATGAGTTGATAAGATACATGTACTATCAAATAAACGTGTTTATCACATACTCTTATTTACGTTACCGTTTACAAGCTTTCCCATTGGCCAAAAAGCGGTCACGTGCAATGCGATTAATCGTCATATTGAACCGGTCATATTGATGCGTTCCCGGTTTTGTGTATTAGAGGAAAACGGTAGTCGGCAGCAAATTGTGTGTTTCTGACATGACTGAGTATGCTCTTTGGCAGCATTTTTTTAATGAAAAAAAAGTAATAAAGGAGGAAGTGTAAAACATTTTACCAGAATATAAAATGTTCATCTGAAAGAAAAAATGTGAAAGTGAACAGTGTTAGGGAATCAAAACATCAATATGGTTACCCTTTTCTCTTTCAGTTTTCATGTATATGATAAAACAATTATACCACAGATTATTTGGTCGATATGATGATTTATGAAGTGATTAAACCAATATCAACCTCGGCCTTCGGCCTCGGTCGATATTGGTTTTATCTCTCCATAAATCATTATATCGACCTCATCACTGCGCAATAATTGTATAATATAATATTGTTGCACATTGTTCAGCTGTTAATAAAGAGGAAAAAATAGTACAAGGGCATACATAAAATGTTCATCCCTAGAAATAAGGGAAAGGAGGATATTTCCATAAGAACTCGATTACCGTAAATACAGAAAGAAAGGCGCTATTGGGTAAATGCATATTAGTTAAAGAAGATCCTCATGAAAATCTCAACAGCACTCACAAAAGAGCACAAAATTAAACATCGACTGGCCCCTAGCAAGCTAGAGGTGGGACTAGGTGCCCGGGAGGAGTTAGCATCCCCTTTTGGCTAGCCACACCCGCCGTCGATGTTAAAGCACGAAAATGAAAACAATATATAAAATCCATGCACTGTCTGACGTTATGTCTATGTAGAAAGTGCTATGGCAACAATGTCAGGGAAATATATGTACATGTACGAGGGCCGTTCAGAAAGCTCCTCTACACTTGCCTTTATATCACATTTGAAGTCGTATGTGAATGTTAAACGTTTAAATTCAATATCATCATTTAAAACCTGATAAATTTACAGCATGGACCAGACATGCACGTTTCAGGTACTAATCCCTCGTCAGTGATCCTCAGTCTATACAATGTAATATGGCCAAAAAGTATGAAAATCATTACGTCCAAAAATGTACCAAAAGACGTAGCAGAATGGGTGGCATATGATGCTAAAGTACCAAAGGACAATGTTATTCTCTAGAAATGAAGGGATACAATGAACAAGAGAAATTGGAAAAAAAAAATAAGCAGAGTAGACATGTACAACAAAAGCACAAATAAAAGGGATAATGAAAACCAAATATCAAATTTAAACGCCAAGCACAAAATTCTACACATAAACAAAAAAGACCAATAGACTTAAGATGGCCATCTGTCAGGTAAAAGAAAGAAGGGGAGGTTATTTATTATATATATATATATATATATATATATTTATAATATTTACACAATAAAGGAAAGAAAGAAATAGTAAAATGTAAGTAGCAATTGGTGTATGACAAAAATACACATAAAAGACTGTTGCAGCACCAACAGCAAATCATCAAAACACCCTAAGTGAAAACACAAAGAGGGCATACACAACAAGAGACACAAGAGGGACACGGAACGGCAAATACGACATCACCAACGAGGCCAATGGGTATTTGATTCCGACTAAGGACGGTAATCTGCTACGTTAAAGAAGATCCTGACGATAATCTCAATAGCACTCACAAAAGAGCACAAAATTGAGCATCGACGGACCCCTAGCAAGCTAGAGATGGGACCAGGTGCCCGGAAAAAGTAAGCATCCCCTGTTGGCTGGCCGCACCCGCCGTCGATGTCTAAGCACGAAAATGAAAACAATATATAAAATTCATGCACTGTCTGACGTTATGTCTATATCGAAAGTGCTATGGCGACCATGTCAGGGAAATATATTCAAAACACTTACTGTCAAACCCCTCGCGGGGAACTTTTTTACGAGCTCCACACGGCAAAGGGCATAAGTGTGACACAAATGAGTTAAAGAAGATCCTGACGATAATCTCAATAGCACTCACAATAGAGCACAAAATTGATACTAGCAAATGGTGTCGATATATGGATTACGTGCGCACAAACCTCCACTTTTACGATCACCCTGCAGTCTCAAAGAACGTACAACTGTACCAACACAGAAAGAAACACGCTAATGCGTGATTGAATATGTACATGGATATGCAGAGTGGACAAGTGCAACAAAAACATAAAAGACGACATTAAAGACTAAACACAAAAAAGACCAATGTGGCTATTTGTCATGTAAAGAAAGGAGGGGAAATTATCCATTATTTACAATTTTTGCGTATTTGCACAATAAAGGAAATAACGAAATAGTAAAATGACATACATAAAATGTAAGTAGCTAATGGTATATGACAAAAATACATGTAAAAGAAAGGATGGGGTCTCTGACAACACCCGGATGCAGTACCAACAGCAAAACATAAAAAACGCAAAATATATTTAAATCTCACGAAAAAATCTCATAAATCATGTTACATGTATATAACAAAGAAGGGAGGAGATTTCCAACAAAGACCCCATTGCAGCACCAACACAAAACACCCGATGAAAAAAAACACAAAAGACGTACAACATGTAAACATCAAACACAAAAGGCTACACATAAACCAACGAGACCAATGGGCAACCGGTGCCGACTTTGGACGGCCATTTGTCACGCAAGTAGCAAATGGTGTAATTATCCTGGATTACGTGCGCGAAACCAAGTTATAATATACCATAGTAGGTAAGACCGAAAGGGAAGGTATAGAGTTGGAGCCCTTCCGCATTTCAAATTTCTAGTTTCAAATAAGCTTTGCCATCAGCTAGATACCCCTTCGTTGTAGAAAATTTTCGTCTGATTTTGTGAAGAATACTTTCACAAGTATGTTTCAAGTCTGGTCAATCAATGACAATATTAGTAAGTACAATGATGTTGTTATGACAGAGGAAGAACTGTTTTCTTTCCCTCATATTTAGAAGGAATAATGTCGAATAAAGACACTTGTAATAGGATAATACAAATTGATTTGTGTAGCATAAAGGAGTTAAAGAAGATCCCGACGATAATCTCAACAGCACTCACAATAGAGCACCAAATTGATCATCGACGGACCCCTAGCAAGCTAGAGGTGGGACCAGGTGCCCGGGAGGAGTAAGCATCCCCTGTTGGCTAGCCGCACCCGCCGTAGATGATCATGCACGAAAATGAAAACATATAAAACATGAACTGCACTGTCTGAGGCCATTTCTATATAGAAAGTGCTATGGCGACCATGTCAGGGAAAATGTTCATGTACTGTCTGAGGTTATGTCTATTTAGAAAGTGCTATGGCAACCACGTCAGGGAAAAATATTCAAAACACTTACTGTCGAATTCTAAGACTATTCATCAAAGATCAACCTGATAAGTATGTGTATACATGTACACCTATGAATAAAATAATGTAGGTGGAAAATTTCCTAAGAGAATTTGCATTTAGTGGGCAAGACAGTAACTCTGCATTATATTACAACTTACAACTATTGCAATGGAATTCTAATGATTTTGCTTTACCCTCTCGACTGAATAATTGATAAACATTTTTATTTTAGTGAGGATGGATATTAGAACCGCACTCTGATTCTCTGAATTTTACTTTTATTCTACACAAAAATGAAGTTTTGGGAATGGAGCGTGAATAAATTGTACATGTAATTAAAAAAATATAATCAAATGGTCCATTCGAGGTTCATTCGAGGTATTTAATGGGTAATGGAGGAAATGATGTAAAAACACATTGAATGTTAAACGTCTTTAAATTCCATTAGGTGTATCATCTAAATTTTTGTTATCTGTGTCATATGATATTTTAGATACTTTTGTACTAGCCTGGTATAAATTGAAATGAGATGTATTTTGAATAGGAATTACATGTATATACCCTTGATGAAATAAAAAAAAATGTAAAGCATCTGTTCATAGAAACGATCATGTATTATTTTCAAATATTTTATTGCTACACGTGTTTCGGCCGTATCAAAAGGCTTCTTCAGACAATAATGTGATAAAACAAAGTATTTATACATGTAATATGTTGATGACAAAGCATGATAAGCTAATAAAATTAAGTACTATGCACTCCTTGTTAACGTTTGCTTACTTCAAGTGAAACGTAAATAAATCATCGCCTGCTAATGGCGTGTTCAATTCACAGTTGATACACTATATCAGAGTAAATACCGAATATACAGATTTTGTTCTGAGAGCTAGGCGTCTTACAGATAAGCTTCTCTGTCAGGAATATGTTTGTGACAGATTAATATGGAACGCCATCGCTGTCTTATAATGAGATATTTCAATATATTGGTTTAATCAATATATGTGGTGGTAAGTATATTATATGCGGTGGCAAGTACATTATATGCGGTGGTAAGTACACTATATGCGGTGGTAAGTACATAATATGTGATGCTAAGAACATTATATGCGGTGTTGAATACGTTATAAGGGGTGGTATGTACATTATAGGGGATGCTAAGAACATTATATGGAGTGTTAGATACATTATATGCAATGCTAAGTACATTATATAGTCGGTGTTGAATACATTACATGGGGTGGTATGTACATTATATGGGGTGCTTAGTGCATTATATGCTGTGCTAAGTACATTATATGGGGTGGTATGTTCATTACATGGGGTGGTTTGTACATTATATGCGGTGCTACGTACATTATATGCAGTGCTAAGTACATTATATGCGGTGCTAAGAACATTATATGGGGTGGTGAGTACATTATATGCGGTGCTTAGTTCGTTAAGTGGTGATTTCGTTATGATAAACATTCTCATGACCAAGATTAAACATTTCTGAGACTCGGATGCGTCAAATTACCCAAAAGGAACCAAAATTAAGGACCCAGAGGGACCAAAAACCCCAAAAGGAACCTAAAAGGAACCCATAAGCCAATATTTGAAAACTGATTACTTTTTTATGGCTTGCAGAATTTCAAAATGACATGATTTGGTTCAAAGGAGCTGGTAAGATAAGGGTATGATTTAGCCCTGAAATCACTCGATTTCTCGTGCGCTGTACTTCCAATTTAGATTAAGTATGGTCAGGATAAAAATGTAAATTATAATAAGATTCCCAGTAGAAATTTTATTCAAATAAATTTGGTGAAAGATGTTATGACTACGGGTTGAAGAGGTAGGGTGACAGATGACAGAAAACGTCGAATATCGAATATTTTATTACATATTTATTCTAATTCTTTTATGTTTATTATGCTTCTGTTGCCTTTTCAGTCAAAATTGGAAAAGAAAACTTCCTCTGACGTTATTATAATATCAATGTATTCGGCAAACTTCCAATCCAGAAACTGAAAAAAACGGTTTTATTTTGTTCTTCTCAGCCATTTATGTAGCTTTCTGGCGTGAAATACAAACGTTGTAGAAATATACTTTATTTCCGTCCAAACGCTTAAATATTTGATCTAAATACACTATGAATAGATTGTTCCATGATTTAAAAAGAAAAATATGGGCATTATAACCTACTTTAAATATCGCTCTAGAGATAAATTTTTAAAAAGTCATCCATCCTTTTTTTTTCGCTTTTGTCTGTGGGACATTGTTCCCCCCCCCCCCCCCCCCCCCCTTCGCTTCAGAATCCCACTTGGCCAGAAGATGTGTTTTATTGATATACACCTTTGGTGAAAGTGGCATAGTAAAGCGGGAGGACGCTGTTGTGTAAAAGCGTTTCCGTTTTCCATTCTTTTCTGTGTAAAAATGCTTATTTTGACCCAAATACCGGTCTTTTCTTCCACCCCCCCGTGATAGAGCTGGGAGAAAAGTTGAATCCTTTTGTGTTTATGTGTCCTTTTGGGTATTTGCTCTTTTGTCCTTAAAGTCCGTTTGGGTCCTTTTTGGATATTGATAACCGAGTCTCAAAAAAAATTAATCTTGGTCATCAGAATATTTATCATAACGAAATCACCACATCACGAACTAAGCACCGCATATAATGTACTCACCTCCCCATATAATGTTCTTAGCACCGCATATAATGTACTTAGCACTGCATATAATGTACTTAGTACCGCATATAATGTACTAACCACCCCATGTAATGAACATATCATCCCATATAATGTACTTAGCACCCCATATAATGTACGTACCACCGCATATAATGTTCTTAACACCGCATATAATGTACTTTACACTCCATATAATGTTCTTAGCACCGCATATAATGTATTTACCACTCCATTTAATGTACTTAGCACTCCATATAATGTATTTACCACCGCATATAATGTTCTTAGCACCGCATATAATGTTCTTAGCACCGCATATAATGTTCTTAGCACCGCATATGATGTACATACCACCGCATATAATGTTCTTAGCACCGCATGTTATGTACTTACCATCGCATATAATGTACTTACCACCGCATATAATGATTAAATCATCCAATATATTGAAATATCTCATTATAAGACAGCGATGGTGTTCCATAGATTAAAATCGTCACTGAGGAAGTTCTACGGTTGATATGGGGAACTCGTTATACATTATGATGTCCCACTATCCAGAATGGTGGATGATATTCGGTCGTAGACCATTTGAACCATCCAACCACCGAATATACCTGTATCCGAAATGGAAGTAACTGGATGTGACAATTCTACCGAATTGAAGCGAAGGGTGTTGCATGAAAGCAAGAGATGCTGACTCTCTCTGTGCGCCTGGTCTCACATTATGATTTTCTGAATTATCGATTTTGTACTGTGTATGAGGATATGGTCATTATCCATATTTGCCATCTACCTATAAACATCAAAGAAGTACCTAACCGTTATTCAGTCTCAAAGTAAAGAAGGCAAGGCAAAATCGTGCGAATTCCCATCGAAACGGTTGTGAACTCCGGAATAACAATATTCCGAAGTAAGACCAGGTGCCGTGGAGAGTTAGCGTCTCCTGACTGCATGCAACACCCGTCGCAACAGCTCCATGGAAACCTGTCAAATTCAGTGATAGTCTCTATGCACATTTTGATGTACATATCAGGAAAGTATGTCTTGTTTGGTGATGACGACAACCATTCAATTACAATGTAGAATGTCACTGATCATTCTGAAAAGGGGGATCTGATATGCTTTTATAATATCCCCGTAGCGATCGAAGAACTTCCGCAATTATGATTTCAGCCGTTGTGTGATATAACCCTGAACATGTAGCTTACTTGCAAGCCGTCTGGCTCTAATGATGAAATCTTCATATGTGGAACATGCCCTGGCGTACCATATCACTTGAGAAACAAAAACACCATAAGCAGAAGAAGACGGAAAGTTGCTACTCATGAAAGGGACATTAGTTATGTGGAAGCTGAAATCGTCGAAAGATAGAAGTACATCAAAGAACGAAGCGGATCTGTCGCTCTATGTTGTTTCCTTGATCTCCAGTTCATCTATATAATGTGCTGATTCAGATAAATTGGTAAAGTGAACATGTTTAAATTAATGTGGGCGTAAATGATCAAGTTCTGTTTAACATAGGTCTAAATCTATCAATAAATTTCTGCTCTTTAATTGTAATCATAGAATAATCATCTGTTTGATAAATTGGCATAACTTTAAAATTCCCTTTACTACATTCAAACATATGTTTTGGTACAAAAAGAATCCCATTTTGAGGGAGTTTCTATATTATTTTTATGAAGAGAAATATGTTGATTCAACTGTGCGTTTGGTGGAATTTATGTATTCTTCACTGCATTTATCACATTGTAAGACATAAACAACATTTTCTTACCTGCATGTTATATTTTTCTTAGTTTCAAAATAAGTATCTGCATTCTTAAATTTATAATTTTAAATTCAAAATACTTTCCTTCAATTAAGATATCACATATCTTTTATTTTTTACAACTAGAAACACCTTGAGTATCAATATTGTTTTCTTCTTCAAATTTGGCACTTGTTTTACATATTTTGACTGCCTTTTGCTTTTAATTAGTTTTGTATCAGTATATTTTCTAGTTTTTCGCTCACCTTTAATTGGTTTAAATTTTTGTATGCTTCGTGAAAAAAATTGATGATTACATGTATTTAATGTTGTGACAAATGGTAATACATCTATTGATTTCTTTTCTTTAGTTTTGTTTAATTCGGATTAAGGAATCTTTTTAGCCAAATCAATTCCTTTATTTATAAGGGAAATCGGAATGTGCGTTGTAAAAGTGCTTTTCGTAGTTCATCTTAACGTATTTCCTTTAATTTCAGTATCACTGACCATCGTACAAATTCTTCTTGCCAAGTTATACGGTATAGATTTAAGACAAGTTTTGGGATAATGACTTTTAAAATGAAGGCACTGTAGTGAGTCCGTTGAATCTCTATATATACTTATATATATATCTGTTGATACTGTTTGATAATTTATTTTCGTAGGAATGTCAAGAAAAGGAATATCTTTTACGTTACATTCCATCGTATGTTTTAAGTTAGGGTGGATATTTTGTAAGATAGAAGTCAATTCCTTCCCCCCAATCAGGGTCCCATAAAATGATGCAATCATCAATATTTCTTTTCCAAGAATTGATAAAACATTTGCATCCGTTTTTGGAAATTTAGTTTCTACCATTTGGTAAAGGGACCGTTTTGAATATCAAAGCGTGAGCGAAAAAAAAAAATAATTGTAGAAAATTTAATTGAATGCTGAATTTGATGAAATATACTTTTCAGAAAATTTTGACTAATCGATATTTGATTCCCCATCTTTCTGTGGAAAAAATAAAGAATATTTTCCCCAATAGAAAGAAGTTAAATGCTAGCTGTATGGACCCTTGATTCTTACATTAACCTTTTTTCAATATCAAAATTGGTAAAAAGAAATCCATTTCATATTACATTTTAACTATGCTGTGAAATTAGATTTCAGGATTCCCTTAATTCATGCCAAAATTACTTCTCATTACCAATTGAATACCTTAAGTGTTCAACTGCATCTCATTATATGTTACTGACCTGAACTAATTATGATTTGCATTGAGTACGATAACATTTAGTTTGCAAATTACCATCACGAAGCCCTATCCCTTTAATAATCGTATGATTATGTCGTTTATTTTTTATCAACATAATTTGTCCCTCGGATCTCACAACAAAGGAGTTATTCCCAAAACAAAGCAAAGTCAAAATAAAACACAAACTCACAACAAAGGAGTTATTCCTAAACAAAGCAAAGTCAAAATAAAACACGACTCACAACAAAGGAGTTATTCCCAAAACAAAGCAAAGTCAAAATAAAACACAACTCACAACAAAGGAGTTATTCCCAAAACAAAGCAAAGTCAAAATAAAACACAACTCACAACAAAGGAGTTATTCCCAAAACAAAGCAAAGTCAAAATAAAACACATCTCAAAACAAAGGAGTTATTCCCAAAACAAAGCAAAGTCAAAAGAAAACTCGACTCACAGCAAAGGAGTTATTCCCAAAACAAAGCAAAATCAAAATGAAGGCGACTCAGGCGCAACAGAAGCCGACTCAGGATTGCAATTTGCTTTGGGAAATCGGAATAGTGAGAGGGTTGTGCGCACCTAATCCAGGATAACCAAACCGTCTGCTACTTACCGGGCAGATGGCCGTCCTAAGTCGACACCGGTTCCCCATTAGTATCGTTGGTTTTTGTGTGGTCTTTTATATTTAATGTTTCTATGGTGTGAGTTGGTATTCCTTTCCCTTTTGAGTCTCTTTCTGTTGGTGACTGTTCTGTTATTTGCATTGGGTGTTTTTGGGTTTTTCTGTTGGTGCTGCAACCTAGTGTTGTTAGAGAACCCTTCCTTTCTTGCAATACAAATAATAGAAAATGTGGCTGTCCGGATAATTGCATACAAAACTTATTTTCCATTTTAACACTTTTAAGACATCGAGAATTTCATAAGGTTTTACGTATATATCATAACATATTTGTAGTCATACCCTATGATGTCCAACTCTTCAGAATGGTGGATGATATTCTGTCATAGACAATTTGAACAATCCAACAAACGATTGTACTCTATGTCTTCCGAAATGGAAAAAATCGAATGTGACAGTTCTACCGAATTGAAGCGACCGGCGTTGTTGCAAGCAGGAGGTGCTTACTTTTTCTGGGCAGCTGGTCTCACTCCCATATCAGGAGTTCGCTTCTTTTTATATGGTGGAGGTTTTTGTTTGTTTGCTTTGGTCCCTGTTTTATCCTGATTGTGTATGCCCTCGATTTCTGATTTTCTGAATTATCGATTTTGTGCTGTATACAGGGATATGGTCATTATCCATATTTGACACATTTCCATACAAATGAAATTAAGCTTCTATAACTGTGTCAAGAAGCTGCTTTCATGACGAACACCAAGTTTCATTCAAACATGCTTTAGATATTTTATAATCTTCAGATTTTCTCCTATACAAAAATACAAAAAATTATCAGAGAATGTTGCGTCTTTTGAATGAAAGATTGGAAGAATTCTATACAGCATTCTGATCTATTCTTGGACGGTTTGACCTATTTTCATAAGTATCTGGTCGCTGACACGTTTTCGTGACAGAGATAAGATATTTAATTTCATAACAATAAAAAGAGGACCGATCCCCATTGGATACCTGTTTACACGATGAAGCCTGCAATTTGCATTTTTGTATCACTTGTGGGGATTTGTGAGTTTCGTTTTATCTATTTGCATTTACTATATTATTTATTGAAACATATTTTGTCCTACAAAAGAGATCTTTTCATAAGATTACTAATTTGAACAACAAATCGAATATTAAATTGAAGAAATGGAATACGTTTTCTACATCAATTACATGTAAACGTCTTCAAATTGAATAGCATCATTTAAGAACAGATTAATTGGCAACATTGACCAGACATGCACGTTTCGGGTACTTACTCCTCGTCAGTGATCCTCAAATCTAAACAATGTAATATGCCAAAAAATATGAAAGTTACTATTTCGAAAAAGCGTACCGAAAGACGTAGCAGGATGGAAGGGATATCATGCTACATACTAGAAGATCCGCTAGTATTATGTGTGTTTTTTCAGAAGAGTATCCAAAGTCTGCATACAAGAAAACAATTATATTGATCGAAAAAGAATAATATATTATAGACAAGAACTTCTGAAATAAACATCAAAGAGATACCAATCACTTATTCAGTCTCAAAGTCGAGAAATTAGAATTTCAATAGGATCAGATGCGAACAACAGAATGAACAATGTTCCGAAGTGAGAACTGGTGCTAGGGGAGAGTCAGCGTCTCCTGATTGCATGCAACACCCGTCGCAACATCTCCATGAAAACTTATTAACGTCGGTTATTGTCCCGATGTACATATCTGGTAAAGATGTCTTGTCTAGTGATAATGACAACCTTTCAATCGCAATCAAGAATGTCACTAATCATTCAGGAAAAAGGGTGTAATTTGCTTTTAATATCGCCCTAGCGACCGAACATCTTCCTGAATTATGATTTAAGCCAAAAATTAAGGAGGTTAACACTTGGAAGACAAATTCAATTTTTCTAGAAATTTCTGAAATTATATAACTCATGTCTGTCCTTGACTAATCAAGCTTGCATTTGATTCTATCCACAGGAAAATGTTCTACGAGACTTTGAAATACAAAATGTATGCATTAATCGACGTTTCCGTTAATTTCTTGATGACGTCATAATATTGAAAGTGCCATTCTAGTTCTCGTAAAGCTATTGGAAAATAATTTTGATTTCACTTCCAAAATATTCATAAATATATTGCACTTGCATATGGAAAAGATAGAATGAATTGTGTTTTCAACGCATTCTAAATTTCTGTTATCAAAATTTCTTGAAATTTCTAAAAAGTGGGTCCTGTAGCATCATATCCCACCCATCCCTCTACATCTTTCGATACGCTTTTTCGACATAGTAACTTTTCATACTTTTATACTTTTTTGGCATATTACATTGTTTAGATTTGAGGATCACTCCCGAAACGTGCATGTCTGGTCCACGTTGCCAATTTATCTGTTCTTAAATGATGCTATTCAATTTGAAGACGTTTACATTAAACACAGGCAGGATACTTGAATAAATGAAGACACTGTCGCTAAAAAAATTTGCAATTTCGAGCCAATTTACTGTAGTTGCTAGTTAATTATTAGGAATCCTGTGGATGAATCTTTGTAAAAAAATCAAATTTATCAAGAATGTCCAGGGATGATTTCATTATTAAATGGGGAATATTGAATTTAGGATTAAAAAATTACAAGGCTTTATATTTTCCATTTTTTTCTTCCAAAATCGTCCATTTTCAATGAAGTAACATCCGCCTTCCTGTAACGTAAATTTGTCAACGAATACACTGTGATGAAGATTTAATTTTCTATTTTATGCATGCTAAGTTTCAATGCAATACGTTTAGTAATAAATTTTTTATTTCATTTTGAATGCGAAGGTTTTTGACGCCATTTTCCCCGATAACGTCGAAATGACGTCGTGGTTTGCTCATGGATAAAACTCCCGAAGTCCTAAATTTCGAAAATCGCCATAATTTCTTCAAATGACGCCGGAAAATTTTCAAACTTCATCAGGATACTCAAATCTATGTATCAATCAGAGTATCAAATGTTTTAAGGGAGTTAAGACTGTACTTTTCCTATAGGAAGCGAGAAACAAATAATGCCGCCGCCATCTTGGTGTTCAAACCCTCCTTAATTTAAGATTTATTATACGTTAAGCCCAATAAACGTACTTACGTCCGACTCTTTTTTCTTAATTTTAATATATATTTCATCAGTATTTTTTACAATAGGAAACATATTATAATATCAGAAGTTCAAGAGCGAACTATTCCAAATTTTGGACAGGTCTAATCAACAGCGTACAAAGATCATAGAAGTTATGAACATCAATTCAGATATGGTGTAAAATGTTACAACTATTTTATGAATGCTAATTGTAATTGAGAAAACAGATCATATGTATAATTCAAGAAAAACAAAGATAAACAGTCAAAAGGGAAATCTATGCAAAAGGTCGAACTTATCACATCTCACCAATCCTGCTACGGTTTTGGTACATTTTTGGACATCATAAGTTTTACACTCTTTGGACATAGTACATTATTTCTATTGAAGATCACTGACGATGTTTAAGTATCCGAAACGTGCATGTCTGGTCCATACTGCAAATTTATCTGTTCATGAATAATGATATAAAATATGAAGTCGTTTAACGTTTGTGCAACTTAGTGAGTGTCACTGCTGGTGGACCTGGAGTTCCCGTGGACACATGTAGACAAGTTAGATTAACTTCGGTTGATAGTCTCTTCAACGCATTCTAACATTTCTGTTATCAAAAGGGCAAGGGGCGGTAAGGGGGTTTCTAGGTCCTAAATCGTTGCTAATTCCGAAGATTTAGAATAATTGAAATGGATAGTAACATTGGTAAAAGGAAGTTTGTCTTTAATAGATTCAACATGAAAAATGCTTAAATTCATTTTTCCTTGGAGTTATCCCCCTTTGAAATCACCTATGAAACCGGAAATGAACAAAAAATCAATATTTCTTCACATTTGTTAGCAAAATTAGACTTGGCCACATCATAACAACAATTTCATATTTTTTTCTGTTTATCCGTATAAGTATTTTGTAAATGCTGTGAAAGTATGAATCTGTTGTTTTCATGTGGCAACATAGAAAACGGAAGGAAATCAATGACTGTTAACATGCGAGCGGGTCGTTTTGGAAACAGAAAAACATCTTTTAACTTCAGATAATACAAAGATTATTTGAGTAAAATCGATACAATTAAATAGATTTTGTTTTGTTGTTATTGATAATACTGATTATTTATTTCCACATGCGCGAAATCAAATAATAAAGACAAAAATGTTGTTTAAATGTTTATTATCCTCGTAACGTAAAGGATATTCAGGACGACAGTATGACGTCATGCTGGATATATGACGTCATATATGTTCGCGGCTTTGATTTTGCTTGTAATTTGCGAACAAAAAGTCAAAGTGATCATTTCATACGTATATTGAATCGAAATGACAGAGTATCTAAAAGGGAACAGTCTGCATTTATAAAATATGTCAAACTTTAAGCCAGAATCAATGAATTAAAATATTAATAAAATAAAACCTGAATAAACGAACAAGAGACAACAAAAGGAGAAAAACTATATAAACAATATCAACCCCCCCCCCCCAGGCACAAACAAAAATCAACCAGACAAACTATTATATTAGATGAAGATATGAAATTCAAAAATACAACCGTTTAAAAACAAATATTAATTTCATATCAAATTGAGAAATGAAAGCTAAGAAAAATAGACACCAACACGTATGATTTGCCGTCCACGAGATGTATTTATTTTTGCCAGTTCAGGAAAAAAACATCTGCCGTGTCTCATTTTCGACTGAGAAAAACCTTTTTTTTTTTTATTTTATTGAAATTGTTGTATAAAAAATATGTTGTCAATATTAACGAAAATTGTCCAAACGGACACAGCGCGTCATTTCACGGTAACGGAAATTTTGCGAGTTCACGCCTTGTTCAGTCAGCATAAAATCGGTGCGTTTTGAAAGTAGGAAATATCCCTAGTTCTAATGTGGTATTCCATTACAAATAGCAAACCGTACATACTAAAATAATCAATCTGATTAAAATTCAGTAGTTTACAAAATAAAGAGAGCTGAATTTTAATTAGATTATAAAATGATGCAAGCAATATAGTAGAAATTCTTGAGTGCTGAATTAGAAGGTATTGTAGGTGGTGCTATGATAAACAATTTTATGTTTAAATTATTGATTACTATTAAACTTTATTAGCATACTTTTGACTTTCTTAATTGAACCCTTTTCTCTGTAAAAACATTATGTATAATTATATTATCATTTGGTGGCGGATCTAGTGTCTCAGATAAAGGGGGCGACTTCCCAGTGAAAAAAGTAAGATATTGAAATAAATAAATAATTCAAAGATACGCATTGACATAGGATTGATCGTTGGCTATGTACAGTACCGCTCAGTAAGACTTCTTGATCCTCCCATTTTTCTATGAACAATTTTCACTAAAACTATCACTAAAACCATTTAGAAATTGATTTATTCTCTATTCATCCTGTATTTTCAATGTTTGTCCCAGTTTTGAAATTTGGCGAATTTTTGCCCTTACCGCCCCTTGTACTTTCTTGAAATTTCTAAAAGCGTGGGTCCTCTAGCATCATATCCCATCCATCCTGCTACGTCTTTCAGTACATATTTGGACATGATGATTTTTACACTTTTTGGCCATATTACATTGTTTAAATTGAGGATCACTGACGAAGGTTAAGTACACGAAACGTTCACGTCTGGTCCATGCTGCAAATTTATCTGTTTTCAAATGATGCTATAGAATATGAAGACGTTTAACATTAGAAGTCGGGGTACCAGTTGGACCCCGGCCCCATGCACCCCCTTGAGTATATTTTTTCAGGGTAACAAAAATGTCCCTTAGGGTCTACAAAATCGGTTTCCAGAATGAACTCAAAATTAAACTTATTAGGCTACGTGTTTTCCGACTGTTTCCATGGCAATCCCTTGATAAATTAAGAAAGCACTTAGTCTATTGGTTATCTAAAATAGCCATATATTGGCAATCAGTTGAGCTAAAAATGTGAGATATGTTTCAATATAAGGAGGAAAAGTTGTTCTATGGTTAAAGTGATCATATAGAAAATTATTCGTATGCATACTCATGAACATTAATGAATTGAAATAAAAATGCTTGAAAAATAGATAAAAAAGCAACACCTCTCATTTTGTTTATGCGTCTAAACTCACTATTTTGATTTATGATCGTTATAATATGATATAAGAACTATCTACAAAGTCTTCTCTCCATTGACATAACATTTGGCTCAATATTTTAGTTCAGCGGCTTCAAAATTGATGGGTTTTTTTTTACAACAGTAAATGCTATTTCAAGTATAAGAAGTGTTTCCTGTATACTAATTATAAGATATTTATACATGATGTACGTATTTCCCGTAATTTTGGGGACAAAAACCGTATTTTTTAAAATTTATTTATTATATTATTATATATTTTTGTATATGCTGATGTAATTTCATGGACTTAATATCGATTTATATGATAGAAGTGACAAAAATGTGTAAACTTATTGGTTTTGCTATTTTGGGTTAGAATGTCCGTTTTCCACACCAAATTTACAGATTTCTGAGAAATATTTTAAATACTTTATATTCGTTGCAATGTTAAACGTCTTTCAATTCAATAGCATCATTTAAAACCTGATACATTTACAGCATGGACCAGACATGCACGTTTCGGGTACTAAACCCTCGTCAGTGATCCTTAGTGTAAACTATGTAATATGGCCAAAAAGTATGAAAATTATTATGTCCAAAAATGTACCAAAAGACGTTGCAGAATGGGTGGAATATGATGCTACAGGACCCACGTTTTAGAAATTTCAAGAAATTTTGTAACATTAAATTTCAAATGCGTTAAAGAGACAGACGATCAACCGAAGTTGATCGAACTTGGCTACATGTGCCCTCGGGGACTCTTGGTCCACCAGCGACACTCACCAAGTAGTTCAAACGTCTTTAAATTCAATAGCATCATTTAAAACCTGATAAATTTACAGCATGGACGTAGGATATGAAACTAAATATACCATTTTTACATCTCATCAGTGTATGAAATTTGAATTTTAAATCAAAGGACTGAAAGTCCTGAGAGATCATACTTCTTTTCAAAAGTTATAGTCAGCAGATGAATATGATGATGTTTTCTTTTTCTTTTCATTTTTTTACATAGGATGCATATATGCATTTGAAGCTTGAATAAATTATTCATTTGTGTGTGCTCAATAAATAGCACAAACAGAAAATTCCTCAATTAGAAAAAAGAGCTTTATTTTGAGGTAGGTTGCAAAGCGGCAGTATCTCAATTGAAGCAGTTACCGTAACAATAAGAGATACTTCCTGAAAGGAACTATCTTTAAAATGTTATAAATATAGATAGTTATAACATAACCACCGAATAACATTGCAAAAAGACACAATGAATCGTGAATATAAGGTATGACAACACAATAGCTTAAGAGAACAACTCAATAATATATTTCAACTAACCAATAAACTAGGAAAGCAACTCAATAACATGGTTATTTAATCCTTTATTATATATAAACAACTTGATAATAGAGTATGACCACCAAATAACACAGCAAAACCACTCAATAACATAGTCGTTTGACCCCTTATTACATGTACAGATGTTTAATTTTGTGCTCTATTGTGAGTGTTGTTGAGATTATCGTCAGGATCTTCTTTAACTCATTTTGTCACACTTATGCCCTTTGCCGCGTGGAGCTCGTAAAAAAAGCTTCCCGCGAGGGGTTTGCAATTGACAGTAAGTGTATTGAATATACTTCCCTGACATTGTCGCCATGGCACTTTCTATATAGACAACGTCAGACAGTGCATGAATTATATATATTTTCATTTCCATGCTTCATTAACATCGACGGCGGGTGCGGCTGGCCAACAGGGGATGCTTACTCCTCCCGGGCACCTGGTCCCACCTCTAGCTTGCTAGGGGTCCGTCGATTTTTAATTTTGTGCTCTATTGTGAGTGCTGTTGAGATTATCGTCAGGATCTTCTTTAACTCATGTACATAAAAAGCACTGAATAATACTCCGTAAACACTCAGTTACATAGCAAATCCACTCCTTAAAGTGGTTGTTTGACAATTACTATATGAAAATCACTTAATAATACAGTATAACCACCCAATAACATAACACAACCACTCAATAACGTTATGGTTTGACCCTTTGGTATAACAAAACCACAGAATAAATGTAACAAAGCATGACAAATATGGAAAAACCATATCCCTATCAAGAAGTACAAAATCGTTAATCGAAAAATCATCTAACCAAGCATACAAAACCAGAACTAAGGCAAAGGAACAAAAATAGAGAAAAAATATACTATATGAAGAGAAGTGAACTCCAATAACTCAGCATTACTACTCCTCGCTATATTTATGAAACGCCATGATGTGCCAAAAATCAATATAAAGGGTCAAAAGTGGTGTTCGCAGCCGTTTCGATAGGAATTCTCACGATTTTGCCGTTCACTCTCGACTTTGAAACTGAATAACTGTTAGGTACTCCTTTGATGTTTATTCAATTTGAAGACGTTTTACATTGATACAATAGGGGTCACACCATCAGGTTATTGGGTGGTTTTGAAACGTTATTGGGTGCTTATCCTGTGTTATTGAGTGGTTTTGGAGCCGCTCATTTCGGAAAGAGGAAAAGTCTATATTGTAGAAAATTCTCATTAGCTTTATTTAAACTGTTTGACATGAAAAGAAGGGAGGAGATCTCCAACAAGACTCCGTTGCAGCATCAACAGTAAAACACCAAAAACACCCGATGCAAAAACACAAAAGACGTGTACAGCACGAGACGGAAAAGAGACACACGACATGTAAACATCAAACACAAAAGACTACACATAAACCGACGAGACAAATGGGTAACCGGTGCCGACTTTGGACGGTCATTTGTCACGCAAGTAGCAAATGGTGTGGTTATCCTGGATTACGTGCGCACAACTCTCTCACTTCTCCAATTACCCAGAGGTCTCGAAGAACGTACAATTGTGGTGTAAAACAACCTCCTACGACCGCGAAACGCAGAGGCCCCAGAGACACAGATGAATATGTAAATGGATATAAAAAGAGGGCATGCTTAAAACAGTCCGCGCTCTGCCGGTTGTAGCGAGCTCATGTATGTAATCACCCGAGGAGTCCGACTGACATTCAGAGAGGACAGGTGGTCGGGGCCCTGTCTTCTCTAAAGAGGTTTCTCTAAAGAGAAGTACTACTTCAATATCCGAAACACGTGTGTAGTACAATACAATTGGTACTACAGAACATATATTTCAATATTGACAATTGTTATAATTATATATCAAACGACCACGTAATTGAATAGTAATGCTCCATTTGGTATTCACTTTTGCTATTTGAAGAATAGTTTACATGTTTTGTTTTTTTCTTTATTCTAATTTTCAGTTTGTGTTTCAATAATTATTGTAATATTTAAATCAAATCTTATGTTTCTTATTCTATTGTGAAATACTATCTAGATGTTGCGTAAATTTCTTTTTATTTCTTATCAGTTTTTATTTTATCTTTTTTTTATTTATTTGATTTCATCTATTAATTTTTTTTGTATGAAATAAACATATTTGTAGAACTCTTAATCATGACCTAACAAATATAGCCAAATGAAAAATGAAGATAATTCCCGTGACAGCGTTGTATTTCAATCTTACATCCTACTATTTTTTTGAAAACTAAAACTTTGTTCAAAGGTTTTAATAAAGCTTTCATAGGACATGTTCAAAACATGCAGATTCCACCGTTAGAGCCAGACGGCTTGCAATTAAGATTCATGTTCAGGATTATATTACACGGCTGCTGAAATCGTCATTGCGGAAGTTCTTCGATTGCTCCGGGAATATCATAAAAAACATATCAGACCCCCATTTCCAGAAATATATGTATTATTGACATTCTGGATTGCGATTGAATGGATGTCATCATCACCATGCAAACAAGAAAAAAACTTACCTGATATGTACATCAATATTTACATCGAGACATTCACCGAAATTGACAAGTTTTCGAGAAGCTTCTGCGACGGGTGTTGCGTGCAATTATGAGACGCTGACTTTCACTCCGTGGGTTCGCAACCGTACCGATGGAAATTCTAAAGATTTTTGCCTTGGTTTCTCAACATTGAGACTGAATAAGTGATAGGTACTTCTTTGATTTTTAATTGAAGACTAAAATATTTCTCCTTGCCTTTCTTAAAATGTTTCATCCTACCTCGTACGAGATAAAGGCATGTATTTTATTGAATTAGCTTCTGGTCATGCTCTTCACGACATGTTAAACTACTCTACCTTGACGATATAATTCTTTATAGACAAATATGGATAATGACTATATCCCTGTATACAGCACAAAATCGATGATTAAGAAAATCAGAAACCGAATGCATACAAAATCAGGATAAAACAGGAACCAAAGCAAACAAACAAAAACCTCCACCATATGAAAAGAAGTTAACTCCCGATATGGGAGTGAAACCAGGTGCCCAGGAAAAGAAAGCATCTCCTGCTTGCATGCAGCACCCGTCGCTTCAATTCGGTAGAACTGTCACATCCGGTTACTTCCATTTCGGAAGACATAGAGTACAATAACTGCTTTGATGTGAAGCCAACGAACTAAGTTACATCTCTTTTTTTCTTTTTCTTTTTTTTTAACTTGTTTTCATCTCTTTACCTTTTTTTTTGTTTGCATGTCTGCTTCACCAAAGACAATTTTGCCAAGATGGCTCAAACTCCTTCAAGCTGCACCTCGGTTTAACCTAAATAAAAAGAAAATTTTCTATTGTAGGCTATGTCCTGACGGAAAGGTGTGATAGAGCAAAGGACTGTGAACTGACCAGATGCTTATTGAACTCGTCTCATATTTCCTGCGAGTCACATGAGTGTGTATGTGACGTAGCTAAGATAGGTATGACATCACGTCTCCCGCCTTTTTTTGCTCAGTTTCATTTTCTGAAATATCAAGCACATTTGCAGTGAAAATAATTGTGAGAACTTGCATATTTGTAGCACATAGTCTTATAATCAAGATCTGTGTAACAATATAAGGAAAACTAACCACATTAAAAAAGAAACCAGACCAGGTCATCGCTAATTGAATGCTTATCCCTGTCTTACTGATGAATGATTCTTGAAATATACGTAGCTTTCTAATTAAATTTGCTAGACAATGAGTTAACGATTTAGCATTTAAAATAATTAAGCTAAACATGTTCTATAATAAACTACAATAATGTTTAAGAAGTAACTAAGTCCAGCTTAGACGATAAAATGTACCTTGCAATTGAGTATATATTGCAAAAGATACCATGCACCTATTGTGCTAAAGCCACAAGATTTCTTCAACGAAATTGAAAAACAAAATAAAAAAAACTGTTATCACTGATAATTCTGCAACTCTAAAATTCATCGGAAATGGCTGTTGCATACCTTAAGTTTCTCTCTCTCTCTCTCTCTCTCTCTCTCTCTCTCTCTCTCTCTCTCTCAGTTTGAATACATTCGAACTTGATCTTTAGTAAGTTGTGTTTTATTTCTTTGTAGCTTGTGTGGATATCATAGACTGCACTAATTTAATCCATTGCCGATCTACAGCGTACCATTATCATTGTGTTGATAACGCGTGCAAATGTGTCTCAGATAAACTTGTTCCGTAATCCAAGATCTAACGTTTTCTTCCATCTGTATCATAGAAGAAATAAAGCTGGTTCTTTCTGCTTTGTTGTGTTCCATTCATGGCCTACCTATCATATTACAAAGCACATTCACTGAAAAAACATGTCCAGGATAACAATAGTTTAAGAATATCATGTGATGAAAGAATTATGAAGAAAAGGAAAGTGTACAACTCTGCTATAAGAAAAAAGGAAAGATCTCTTGCATGAAAACCCTGTACTTTAATACTTGGAGACTTTAATAACTTTGTCATGATGAGTTTAGGTAACGTAAAAGGGGGAAGTCAAACTGGAGCACGTGGTATAAATTATAATACTTTAAACACCCAGTCGCGGGGAATTGCTTTGTCGATCCCACACTGCATCACAGAAGAAGCATGCATATAAAGAAAATGGAAGGATCTCCAGCATGACCACCCTGCACAAGAGAGCAGTCTTTCAGACAGGAATTTCTATATGTAGTTCACAAGACATACTGAATTCTCATTAGTGGTTATTTTAGCCCAAACAGATTAAAATAGAAGTAAAAAGTTTAGTGAAGTGCCTCAATACATATATCTATTATGCAAATAGTGGGCTTATCCGAAATTTAATGGTGTGTATATTCAGCGGCGTCATGAAATAGAAATGTGATCAAAAGAAATAACAAGTTCTATCACTATCTACTGTGTGAGACATAAAAATTTACACGAGTGACGGAAATTTCGCCTTTTCTCGTGTGGAGCGTAGCGGAACGAGGGAAAAGATGAAAATATTCCGTCACGAGTGTAATTTTTTTCATATCTCACTCAGTAGAAAGTGATGGAATCTATTTCTTCTTCCATGAAACATAAGAAAACATGAATCGACAACATTTTTGTGGTGTTGGAGGAGAGGTTTTCCAGCAAATTGTCGGAATTCCAATGGGGACCAATTGTGCCCCACTCCTTGCCGACATTTTCCTTTACTCGTACGAAGCTGAATTCATTCAATCTTTGGTCTCTGAAGGGAAAAGATGCTTAGCTTTTGACTTCAACTTCACTTACAGATATATAAACGATGTGTTGTTCATCAATTATCCAAAATTCGCAGATTACCTCAGCAGTATCAATCATTCAGAGCTTGAAGTCAAAGAAACTACAGAGACAAATAATTCAGCATCCGATTTTGACATTATGTTGTTCAAATGGTGACACTGATGGTAAATGAACACCTCACTCTATGACAAACGTGACGACTTCAATTTCAGCATTATAAATTGTCCTTTTTCCGAGTAGCAACATCCCTTCATCGCCTGCTTATGGCGAGTTCATATCTCAGTTGATACGCCAGAGCAAGTACCAAATATACGGATTTTGTTCTGAGAACTAGGCGTCTTTCAGATAAGCTTCTCAGACAGGGATATGCTTATGACCGACTAACACTGAGGAAGTTCTACGGTCGATATGGGAACTCGTCATGCACTATCATGTCCCACTCTCCAGAATGGTGGATGATATTCTGTTATAGACCATTTGAACCATCCAACCAAAGATTGTACTCTATGTTTTCCGAAATGGAAGTAACCGGATGTGACAGTTCTACCGAATTGAAGCGGCGGGTGTTGCATACAAGCAGGAGATGCTTACTCTTCCTGGGTACCTGGTCTCACTCCCATATCGGGAGTTTGCTTCTTTTCATATGGTGGAGGTTTTTGTTTGTTTACTTTGGTTCTTGTTTCATCTTGATTTTGTATGTCTTCGGTTTCTGATTTTCTGAATTATCGATTTATATGATTATACACGGATATGGTCATTATCCATATTTGTCATTCAAACAACGTTTCATGCCATCTAACGTTATGTTTCCTCATGACGTTACTGTTACGTCACAGTAGAGCTGTTCAAATAAGCGACGTAAACCTACCAACGAACTTCGTACTACGTATCGGTACGTAAAGGAACAAAATAAGGGGTGGTCTCAAAAAACACATTATAAACTAATGTTACAAAATATCGTACTATAATTCATCAAAAGGGTAAATCTAGCAGCATTATCAGCGAACCTGGCGTAAAATTTTCTGTCCTAGATTAGTTTATCAACTACTGATATTCCAAGCTTTTGATGAAAAGGCCAGCATTTTTTCAGTACTTTCTGTCATTCTCCGCAAGATAATTTCTGTTCAGCAAGGAGACGTCCCCCAGAAACCCCCATCCTAGGTCCACTTTGATGTTCCTAGAAGCCCCCTCCTCCAAGTTAAATCATCCTATATTCGCCCTTGATCTGTTACAAAATTTCTGATCTTACTTTGATTTATCAGAAGGATGAGTTTCTGTCCTAGATTAATTTCTCAACTACTGATATTCCAAGCTTTCGTTTAAAAGGCTAAAATTCTATTTCAGTATTTTCTGAAGCCAAAAAAAGATAATTTCTGTTTGGGAGGGAAGGGCGTCCCCCAGAAACCCCTATCCAAGTCCCACTTTGATGAGGCCGCCAGACCCCTTTCCTTTTTTGATATCCCCCAGTCAAACCCTATAGATATTTTTTCTTGATGTTACAAAATATCTATCGTCTTGAGTTCATTTCCTTTTGATCAGACCGAAAAAGGAAAATTTAGAGAAACAGAGAAAACTTGTCTATATCAGTGGGTGTTTTGAAAGAGAAAAGTTATGACAGAGGCGTCATTATCTCATGATGAATATGAATAGTCTAGAAATATTTTGCTTACCTTTTCTTACATTATCGACTAAAAACTGCACACAATGCATTTAACCATTTTCTGTTCAGATGTTTCAGTTTTCTTTTAAGATATTTCAGTTTTCAATTCCCCCTGTTTTTAAAAACAAAATCTGGATCCGCCTATTCGTCTTGTATCAATTCTGAAGACTGATAAATGAACACGTTCGTTTAAGGAAATCAAAACATATCATAGTACAAGTAGCATAAAAGTAGGAATGAATAATGCTGAAAAATAGCGTTCCAAAGTAGAATCCATCGGCTTTCACAATCCCCCTTCACAACAACGTCGAAACCACTCTAGCTATGCACATGTCATATGATAAAGAACAATTCAATTTTTTGTAGTAAAGAAGCAGAGAAATGCCTTTACAACTCATCCTACCCCGCAATCAAAGGTTTAGAGAATTTTGTTTATTTCCGTCTTTGGTTAATCACAAATCTATGAATACAGCTTAATTTATTCTATCGATGCATTGAAGCGAGATATATTCTTTAGCATATTTAATAATGTACTTTTGAAACCACCCCTTATTTTGTTTCCTTACGTACCAATTCGTAGTACGAAGTTCGCTGGTAGGTTTACGTCGCTTATTCGAACAGCTCTAATAATATTCTCTTTTTTCATTGGTCAATTGGAGCCTTTGAGACAACTTATATGTAAACGTCTTCAAATTGAATAGCATCATTTAATGTATCACATAGGCTGTCCCACATAGGCTGTCTCACATAGGCTGTCCCACACGGTACGATCAAATCTGGAGAAGAAAGAGAGATCTCCAACAAGAGCCTGAATAAACCAACGAGACCATTGAAAAATCGATGCCGACTTAGCATGGCAATTATGTAAACATCAGAGGGATGGTGCAAGGGTGTGAGCCTCATACTTCCTAAAGATAATTTAGATTAAAATAGTTTAGAAATATAGAAAAATGAAACCTTTGCTTCACACCGACGAAACCAGTTCTAGCTCTACCGATAGAATATCCTTATCTATAGCAAAGCAATGGAGTGCTGTTATATATTTCCTCCTCTCTTTCATTGTTCTAATATAAAGGTAGAGGAAAAAACATATGATGTTTTGAAGCCGTTACGCAAGTTGGTGTTAATATCTTTGAATAATGTATTAATGAAACACATTATAAAAACAAAATATATGTATAGAAATTTCCATTTCCCCTTTGAAAATATTTAAGACTTTAATTATCACATAATATTTTTTTTCTGAAAGAAATGTGTATGTTAGGATTCTTCTATGTCAACAAGACGTGATACTGTTCGCCAACTCTAGTGAAATCATCATACGTAGTGCTATGGATTGGTAAATGGAAGACTTGAAACTTCCCGTGACATTCTTGTGTCGCTAGCTGTAGAAAAAGATATACTCAATGTATTTGAAAATTAAAACAAACTTAAATTCTAAATTCAAAATTATGATCTGATTCAAAGGAAGTAGAAAGTATGACAGGGACAGCCATATATAATGTATATATGTAAACGTCTTTAAATCCAATAGCGTCATTTAAGAATAGATAAATTGGCAACATGAACCAGACATGCACGTATCGGGTACTTAACCCTCATCAGTGATCCTCAAATCTAAACAATGTAATATGCCAAAAAAGTATGAAAGTTACTTTGTCGAAAAAGCAGACCGAAAGACATAGCTGGATAGGTGGGATTTGATGCTTCAGGACTTATAATATCGTTCTCAGCCGGACTCTGTCGCTTATATTCTATTCTCTTGGGTTTTCTTATTTGTTTTAGGCATAACGAAATACATATTCTGATAAATTAAATGCAAAATGTTAGACAAGGAGCAGATTAATTTATTGAGAGATTTAGTACGAGATACTCACTTTAATTTCATTTGAAGTGCAGTTAAGGAATATTCCTATCAGACCTTTATCGTATAGCTTTGTAGGAGTGAAGAAATCGTAATTTCCAATTGCAGTATAGGGTTTAATTGAACCTTTGGCACATGCATCAACAACCTGGAAGAAAAGTTGGTTGTTAAAGAATAAAATATATCGCCAACTGTGATAAGGTATATGAAAATTCGATACAAATGAGTTAAAGAAGATCCTGACGATAATCTAAACAGCACTCACAATAGAGCACCAAATTGAGCACCGACGGACCCCCCAGCAAGCCAGAGGCGGGACCAGGCGCCCGGGAGGAGTAAGCATCCCCTGTTGGCCAGCCGCACCCGCCGTCGATGTTCATGCACCAAAATAAAAATCATACGTAAAATACATGCATTGCTCTGTTTGAGGTTATATTTTTATAAGAAGTGCTATGGCGACCATGTCAGGGAAAATATTCAAACACTTACAGTCAAACCCCTCGTGGGGAACTGTTGTATGAGTTCCACACGGCAAAGGGCATAAGTGTGACACAAATGACTTAAAGAAGATCCTGACGATGATCTCGACAGCACTCACAATAGAACACCAACTTGAGCACCGACGGACCCCAGCAAGCCAGAGGCGGGACCAGACGCCCGGGAGGAGTAAGCATTCCCTGTTGGCCAGCCGCACCCGCCGTCGATGTTCACGCACGAAAATGTTCAGTTTTTACTTGAATCTCGAGAGCTTGGATTATATGTTCCATCTCGATGTACTGAGTGAGACATAGAAATTTACACGAGTGTTCATGCCATCTAACGCCATGTTTTCTGACGACGTTATTGTGTCGTCACAATAAGATTCTCTCTTATCGTTGGTCAATTTGAGCCTTTGAGACAACTTATGTGTCTAACATAGGCTGTCTGACAGGGTACGAGCAAAGCTGATAAAGAAAACTGTTTCTCTTAATGCACGAAAACATTATTCTCTGTAGATGTGTGTTTGCTTTTCGTTGTTTTTCCTTCAAACATTTTGTATTGCGTCAACTTTATTCGTATTCAGTGCAATAAAGACGTGTTTGATACCTACCCCATATTCTTTGATTGTTATTTGAATTTTTTGCCTTTTATCAATGTGACATCATATATATTTTTTGCTATTTCGGAAACTAGCCATTTCACCGATATATATCATCGAAATTAAAAGGAGTTTAAAATCTTAGCACCATCCCTCTAATGCTATTTTAAACATAGATTTTATTTGGATATGCTACTGAATCGACCCTCCAGGAAATTTAAGGTCGTGCATTCTCTGTAATGTAAATGTACAAATCTTACTTCGAAAAATTAAAGAGAGCGCTACTGAAATTATTTTTGGTCGCTCCGCGAAGCATCACTGATGAGAATTTAACATTCGAAATACGTGTCTGGTGCATGGAAATTGGTTTGGAATTTTCTTCAAGAAGGTATAGAGTTGGAACCCTTCGATATTATTAATAAAAGACTTATTTCACGTTGCAGTGTTGAGCAGTTAAAATCATTCTCCGTGACCTGATGTTTGTCAAGTGTACTAATTACTTCTTTCGAGCTCTGTCACATGAAAGTTGCTTTGTTTTGGCCTTTCATCAATGTGACATCATATATATTTTTTGCTATTTCGGAAACTAGCCATTTCACCGATATATATCATCGAAATCTAAAAAAGTTTAACATCTTAGCACCATCCCTTCAATGCTAGTTTTAGCATAGATTTTATTTTTTATATGCTACTGAATCGACCCTACAGGAACTTTGGAGCCTCGCACTCTCTGTAATGTAAATGTACAAATCTAACTTCGAAAAATTAAAGAGGGCGCTACTGAAATTATTTTTGGTCGCTCCGCTGAAAGCATCACTGACGAGAATTTAATATTCGAAACACGTGTCTTGTGCATGGAAATTGGTTTGGAATTTTCTTCAAGAAGGTATAGAGTTGGAACCCTTCGACATTGAACATCATCGAGTTATCGATTTACTGAAGAACACGACTGAGTTGAAATTGAAGGGACAGAAGCAATCCAACACGACCGCTGCAGCAAATGATGCGAGAAAACATTAATGACGACGTTCCATAATGAGCATTAAGCAAATGCATCATGTAGTTGTGCCTTCGTGGCTTTCCTGATTTTGTATGCCTTCGGTTTCTGATTTTCTGAATTATCGATTTTGTACTGTAGACAGGGATATGGTCATTATCCATATTTGTCATTGCTAACAGAGGGAGACGCTTACTGATCTTATCTCCATAAGAGATTCGCTCCTTTGCCGATGTTATAGTAAGATGTTTGGTTTCGTAATATCTATGGTTTTGTATGCAATCGGATAAGAATTTTGTTCGACTTCCATTCACTGAAAAATGGCTACATATACGTATTAAAAGATATATACCTATATGTACAAGGAGCAGAGACTATGAAATAAACATGATTGTAAATATGATTCAATTGCACAATATCTTAGTCTATTGGGATTTGTAAATATTTACCTTTTGTCCTTTTTGTATCGGTTTTCCATTAGGAACTTTGCATAGATCGTACAAGATCCCGATTAGATCGGTCTTATCACATGTCACATTGTCACCATAGTTCATCTGATGCAGAGCTAGTGCGCTTATGGTAGAAATTTCACCACATATAATGGGCTCTGAAAAAAAAAGTTCATATCTCATTATCATGTGCTCCATTTATATCATTATTTTTATAAGTTATATACATCTCTTTGGGAATTTTGACCGTTGAAAAACGTGAACAAGGCATTAATTAAAAAATATTTTGGGATGATTTTCGAATTCTATCAACAGACCTTTAACAATAACAATTCGTTTATATGGAATTAAACATGACTAGTTCATTATTTTTAAAATGCACATTCGTTTTTAAAGGCATTTGCTGATTTACTCCAATACCAGATGTTCCCGAAAAAGAACATAGATGTGTTAATGAAATTTTCATATTGATACATTTTACCTAGAATAATAAAAATGAAGAAAACGTTTCGTTTTATCATACCTTGACTTCTTGAAAAGAGGAAACGTTTTGATGACTCTTCTGCTGGCTCGGTTGTACATGTTGAAATCAGACTTGCTGAAAGCAATTTATTAATTATCTAATGCTGAACAGATTATGAATTCTTTACTGAAGTATTGGAATCATGGCGCATTCTTCAGTTTTAGTTTCCAAAATTTTGATTACAAAATAAAACCCTGATATACTCGACGTACCTTTTAGATAATACATATATGCATGAAAGTGTGATAAACGTATTTCACAAAAATAATTAGATGTTAACGATAAGAAAAAAATCTTTCACTCACATGCAGATAAATATGTGATGAAAAGTATGTTCCGTGTTGTACCTGCAATTAAAAGTTCTTCATGCTATAGACTCACGGTAGCTAATCACGTGATATGCAAAGAATCTTTAGCCGGGGAATCCCCTTCGATTAAACAAGGTTAATACTTTCTAAATCTACTTTCTGAGAATTTATTTTAGGCCCAACATATGAGCATCGATATCATTTATATGGTGGTAATATTTGCTGTTCAAGAATAGAGGTATATTCAGAGAACACTTCAGAGAACATTTTCCTATAATTTCATTTATGTGTTAAGATAGGGTGCAAGTAAATAAACAAAACAAATTTTTCTGTTTCAGTGTTTTTTCGATATACCTCTATTCTCGACAAGAAAATATCATGATCATATAAATGATAATCATACTCGTATGATAGGCCTAAGATAAATTCAAATTAAGTCGATTTAGACAGTATGCCACACCAGAATCACAGGTTGCAGACACAACCCCCCTTCCCCCTTCTTTAGAGATTTAAGGTCTTTAACTCTGACGTTCACAGACCTAGATGTTAGAGAAAGTTCAATTTTCTGAAATTATACAACTGTTCTTGGTTTCAAGACGGATATTCCGTAAAACTGAAATAATTTTTCTATACAATCAACATAGCGCGGTCACTATAAAGTGTGTTAGTTGTCCGTGGAAAACGAATTATTTTTATTTTTTTGACCTTTTACTGGTAACATTCTAGTTTGGCATTGTCACAGTCAGCACTGATGAAACAAGGACTCTGATTGGCTGAGTGGACATGAGGGTAAGTCTTCAGCCAATCAGAGCCCTTGTTTCATTAGAGGTTTTTAGCAGGGAAAATGGCTGCAAAATGACATGTGAAGAGCGATGAGAGCCGAAAAATTAAAAGTAGAGTTGTTTGCGGTGTTTTGTAAAAAGACAGGTACGTGGATCATATCTAAAAGTGATTTAGAGCTTGCTACTGTATCGTGATTGCGTACCGAGGGCCTGACACAAGCAGTGCTGACTGTGACAATGCCAAACTAGCATGTTACCAGTAAAAGGTCGACCTAGAAAAAAAATAAAAATAATTAATTTTTCACGGACGACCAACACACTTTATAGTGACCGTGCTATGTTGATTGCATAGATATACGGAATATGCGTCTCGAAACAACGAACAGTTGAATAATTTCAGAAAATTGAACTTTCTCCGACATCTAGGTCTGTGAACGTAAGAGTTCAAGACCTTATATCTCTTAAAGAAGGGGAAAGGGGGGGGGTGTCTGCAACCTGTGGCCAGAATCAAACGGATTTGTTATCTGGATTAGAGCCTGCAATCCTATCACTTTTCCGATTAGCCAGAGGTCTAGAAGAACGCACAGTTGTGGTGTTAGATTTATTATTTCTAAGGTAGCGATGCTCCGATACAGATATAAAATAAAGTGTAAGCTGTAACGATTAAGTGGAAGAAACTAATGTATTATTTTGTAATATGTTTTATTTGATTTTTGATGTTTGGTATTCCTTGTCCCTTGTACATGTATGTATCTTTCTTCAAGACCTCTTGGTAATTGGAGAAATGAGAGGGTTGTACGCACGAATCCAGGATAACTAACCACTTGCTACTTTTGGGGCAAATGGCCGTCCAAAGTCGGCATCGGTTGCCCATTGGTCTCGTTGGTTTATGTGTAGTCTTATGTGTTGATGTTTATGTGTCGTATGTCTTGTTTTCGTCTCTTAGTGTGTTATCGTCTTTGTGTTTTCGCATCGTTTGTTTTTGGTGTTTTGCTGTTGGTGCTGCAACAGAGTCTACCTGGTTGGAGATCCCATCCCTTCTTTGTTGTGCTAGTCTACCATGTAAAAGCCTTCATATTGAATAGCATCATTTATGAACAGATACATTGGCAACATGGACCAGATATGCACGTTTCGAGTACTTAACCCTCGTCAGTGATCCTCAAATCTAAACAATGTAATATGCCAAAAAAGTATGAAAGTTACTATGTAGAAAAAGCATACCGAACGACGTAGCAGGATGGGTGGGATATGATGCTACAGGACCCACGTTTTAGAAATTTCAAGAAATTCTGATAACAGAAATTTTAGAATGCGTTAAAGAAACGATCAACCGAAATTGATGGAACTTGGCTACATGTGCCCTCGGAGACTCTTGGTCCACCAGCAGTGACACTCAAAAACTGATATAAAACGTCTTCTTATTGAATAGCATCATTTATGAACAGATAAATTGGCAACATGGACCATACATGCACGTTTCGAGTACTTAACCCTCGTCAGTGATCCTCAAATCTAAACAATGTAATATTCCAAAAAAGTATCAAAGTTACTATGTCGAAAAAGCATACCGAAAGACGTAGCAGGATGGGTGGGATATGATGCTACAGGACCCACGTTTTAGAAATTTCAAGAAATTTTGATAACAGAAATTTTTGAATGCGTTAAAGAAACGATCAACCGAAATTGATGGAACTTGGCTGCATGTGCCCTCGGGGACTCTTGGTCCACCAGCAGTGACACTCACAAACTGATATAAATGTAAACGTCTTCATATTGAATAGCATCATTTATGAACAGATAAATTGGCAACATGGACCAGACATGCACGTTTCGAGTACTTAACCCTCGTCAGTGATCCTCAAATCTAAACAATGTAATATGCCAAAAAAGTATGAAAGTTACTATGTGTGTTTTCACATTTTGTATTTCGGTGTTTGATGTTCTTGCTGCAACTAAGTCCTCTTTGAAATTTATATTTATATATTCAAATATGACTATCGATTCTTCAAAAGTTCAGCCCCATTAATGTCTTTTTCTAGTTCCAGGGGTGTGTTTGTCCTAAATGCATTAAAACCTTTAACATATGTATATGGAAAGGCTGCATTTCATGCGCAGGGTTAAGAGGATCCTAGTTAATAGTACCTTACCATGCATGTAAAACGCCTTATTGTATACCGGATACCTTCAGTTTTTTCACAAATAATAGTACGTATATTGCAAAGAATGATACAAGGTTTATTTACTTACAAACGGCCATGTTAGAATTCGCTTACCGAGTTCCTTAAAGTCAAAGGTGTCTTCGTCGTTGTCACGTTTCTCATACAAATTTGATAATGAAAGGTGAATCTATCATTTGTTATGAAATCGTATAGAGGCCACCCATTTTCAAATTTATTTATATAAGAATTGAAGGATTTCTCTTTTAATGAGTTTCGCTATCAATTAATAAAGAATTTCACTTAACTCATTTTTCTTCTTCTTTTCGAAATCGAATTTCATATAACACAATTTTTAGAATATTTCAAACAGGATAAATTCCAGTTTATGGCGACTATATCTTACATGGCACCATTGAATTGGAGCAAACAAATGAATTGCCTTTCGCTACATTTTACCTCAATGGCAAATATATTCTGAAACTTGTCTATACTGATGAAGTTTTTGCACTAAATGAATTAAGATATTCAGTATAAAGTGAAAACTCGAATGGCATTTGTGTAAATATCAAGGAAGTATTGAAAAACTTCGAATTTTGATTTTTTATGGCATGAACCGTTTTAATTGTTAAGTCCGCTTATTGCTGTTTTTAGACCATTATGCTCATCAGACCATTGAATATATAAAAAAACCTTGATTGAGATGAACTCTTGTTGTATATTTCTCCATTTAGGATAAATTAATCAATTAAAGCAGTTTTAAATAGTATTTGACCTTTAATCCCTTAAGTATTCGTCATCCTTAAGATATGGTATTCAGCAAATCGTGTTGACCACTCAACACCATGTGTCAAAACACACTGAAATTCGGCGAACGATTTTCTCAGGGACTTACGGTCAACCGGATCATATCATCACATCTTGCTTGTCGTACATGTATACGCGTTTTTCAACAAGTAATTTCTCATCGGTGATCCGTGAGGCCGAAATAATGGAATCCAAAAGATTAATTTATACTGCTCAAAAGGAATTGTTTGTTTAGATCAATATGGTATTTCTCCAGACCTTTTGACCATTTTCCAACCTAACCAGTGGAATACAACTATAAGAAAAGCACTGGATTTTGAATTGAAGAAAGGATGGTATCTTCAACATTATACGGTTGCAGCACCCACAGCAAAACATCAAAACATCCAGTGCAAAACACAGTGCAGACATGCACAGCAAGAGATACAAAAGGGAGAAGGAACAAAATATGTATCGCTATATTAATCCGTCTGTTATCTGATAAAACATTAACCATTCAGAAACTTCTGGGGATTTACAAAAAAATAATTATTTTGAAATTTCCCCAATTTTGCATTTTTAATTGTTTTTCTTGACTACCGATCACAATGCAACTGAAGCACCGACAAAACGCAGAGGACAGTTAATGTCTTTACATTAGGGGCATACGATCTAGAATATCAATGGTAGGCTTGGTTTCGAGAATTGTAATACGCGCTCAAAATTCATTTTTCAAAATTATATATTGCACTTTCCTGGATTGACAATGGATTTCAAATTGATCCCATATTTGTGTTCAGTTATATCTTGACTTTGTACTTTGATGCAAGCAGGAGATGTTGCAGGAGATGCTGACTTTTCCTTGGCACCTGGTCTCACTCCTAATTGGGAGTTCGCTTCTTTTCATGTGGTGGAGGATTTGGTTTACTTGCTTTGGTTCTTGTTTTATCCTGATTTCGTATGCCTTCCGTTTGTAATTTTGTACTTGTATTTGGATATTGTCATTGTCTATTTTTGTCATTTGTACTTTAACAAGTGAAATGTTAATATGCGCGCCAGCGCGCGCGCGAAGCGCGCGTGCGAAAGCGCTATTACGATCAGGTCCTATACAGAGTTATGTTCCTTTCCTATAACCTAACGTTTCAGTTTGCGGACGCCATTTTGAATCATGGGGAACATAGGAGCAAAAAATTACCAATATTTAAAAATCAAATACTCTATTTATTATTCTAACTCATTACGATGCTTCAATATACTCGTTAAAATAAAATTTAAATAAAGTTTGTCTTTAATTTTGGGATCATTGTCAAAGTCTGCAAAATGTTTGCACATTTTTTCTATTCTTTTTTTCATCACAACAGACACGATAGAAAGACTTCAATGAGGTCTGATCTTATGAACCGCGACTGCCAAACAATCCAAACATTTGTCGATCAGTAAGAGTCACATAAGAAAATAAAAGCTTACCCTTCACTTCGTCAGTCCGTGTCAAGGCAATGTACTATGTAGATCAACGGAAAGTCGTTGTAACTTCTGATACCAGTAGATTAACATTGTGTAGGATTACGAATATAAAGTCTACTGGTACAGACAAAGCTTAAAAAGAGGTTAAAATCCCAACACAACAAATACAAACACATGGTCGGCTGCAGATTGAATAAAAATGCGTCATCAACCACAGGGCCAATGTTAACTTATCAAGAAATAGAAACTAAAACTGAAAGTTGTGCTGCTTTCATTTTCCATGCACTTTACATAGAAAAGAAAGTGACTCGGATTTATACTATCTCGGTGCTTCGAGACCATGTGCATCGATAACTGATTACGTCACAAGAAGTTCCACGAAAGGTATTTTTAAAAAACACAAGTGAGAGAAGGGGGGTTAATTAATTGAGGTAATATTTGTACAGGCAAAATCATTAATCCTATGGGGGAGGGGCAACTTTCAAACAAGTTACACAGTCATAAGTGGCACATGTTTGCAATATAATTCAATGAAAGGGGAGGGGGGGGTATCCTCTAAGCGTATGCATGGACGGGGGGGGGGGGGGATTCGGGATATGCTACCTGGATGACTCATATAGGTATTTCAATTATTTATTGATATCACCAAACATGTTGCTATATATCAAAATAAAAGTAACAAAGTGACCAAAACACAATTAATTTAAAACTAACTACATGATTATGTACATCACAAATATGGATAATGACCATATCCCTGTATACAGCACAAAATCGATAATTCAGAAAATCAGAAACCGAAGGCATACAAAATCAGGACAAAACAGGAACCAAAGCAAACAAACAAAAACCTCCACCACATGAAAAGAAGCGAACTCCCGATATGGGAATGAGATCAGGTGCCCAGGAAGAGTAAGCATCTCCTGCTTGCATGCAACACCCCCCGCTTCAATTCGGTAGAACTATCACATCCGGTAACTTCCATTTCGGAAGACATAGAGTACAATCTTGGCTTGGATGGTTCAAATGGTCTATGACAGAATATCACCCACCATTCTGGAGAGTGGGACATCATAGTGTATGACGAGTTCCCCATATCGACCGTAGAACTTCCTCAGTGACGATGTTAGTCGGTCACAAACATATCCCTGACTGAGAAGCTTATCTGAAAGACGCCTAGCTCTCAGAACAAAATCCGTATATTTCGTACTTGCTCTGGCATAGCGTATCAACTGAGATATGAACACGCCATAAGCAGGCGATGAAGGGATGTTGCTACTCAGAAAAGGAAAGTTTGTAATGCTGAAATTGAAGTCGTCACGTTTGTCATAGAGTGAGGTGTTCATGTGACCATCAGTGTCGTAGGACAACATTATGTCCAAATAGGATGCTGAATTATTTGTCTCTGTAGTTTCTTTGACTTCAAGCTCTGAAGGATAGATTCTGCTCAGGTAATCTGCGAATTTCGGATTATTGATGGACAAAACATCGTCTATGTATCTATAAGTGAAGTTGAAGTCAGAAGCTAAGTATCTTTTCCCTTCAGAGACCAAAGATTGAATGAATTCAGCTTCGTACGAGTAAAGGAAAATGTCGGCAAGGAGTGGGACACAATTGGTCCCCATTGGAATTCCGACAATTTGCTGAAAGACCTTTCCTCCAAACACCACAAAAATGTTGTCGATCAAAAAGTTTAACATC